>MU628220.1:0-159093 GCA_025688815.1 Aspergillus carlsbadensis | reverse complement strand
TCGACTGGTGGTTCCTCGACTGGTGGTTCCTCGACTGGTGATTCTTCGACTGGTGGTTCCCCTTCAGACAAGCTATCGCTGGGAGGCCGGCTGGGTACATCACACTCATACCCAAGAATCGCCTGCAACTCTTCAATAGAGAGTGCGTGGCCGCTATACAACAAATCAAACTCTTCCTGAGAAATTCCCAGGTATTCCAGGGCAATCTTGAAATCGACCGGCAGGCGCCAGCGCTGCTTCTCCAAGTCTACCGGTCGCTTATCGTCCGGGACCGGGATAGGGAACTCTGTTGTACGCTCACGAAAAATGCGCATAACCTCAGGCCGCGAAGTGCCGATTGTCTTCAAGTATGACCGAGGCACATCGAGACTCTGAGAGTACGGCAGATTCGGGGAGTCGAAAGAGTTGCGGAGAGCGTCATAGGCACTTGGTGAGCTGACTTCAAGAGCGGGTGATGAGTGCTCGGGCAGCGCCGTCAACGGGGTTGTCGGACTACCTGTGTTGAAGGTTCGTCCTATGGGAGCAGACGGGTGGCTGGCGATAGCCTCCAGGTTTTCATTTACGATGTCAATAAGGGGCACCTCTTCGTCCAGGTTCGACTCCGATGCGAGGAAATCCTCGAGATTCCCTCGGCGGGATGCGATGGCTTGTGAAATAGTTCCGTACACGGTCGGAAGGGACAGGATCTCATGGAGATATGCAACCTGGCTCAATGGTGACAGATGCTCCGGTGGAATGCAATTCACAAGGTTACCGTCAGGGTTTATTGAGGTGAATGTGTCCTGCCGCGGCTCGGAGGCGTTGGGCGCATCAGCTATGTTCCGAGCATTTGTCCGTATCCTAGAGGCGCTCGCATATGCGGGAGTTCCAACCAGGGCGTGTTGAAGGGCGTCAAGCGAAAGTCGGGCGATGGAGTCTGCCGACGTGAATCCCCTAGCGTATAGACTCTCCATCAAACTGAATCTAATGTCGCCGGTATCTTCCGTGACTCGCGTCAGGTCATTGATGATTTCGATAGCACTGCGGAGGCGCGATTGTGCCGCTTCGTTGGCAGGAAAGAGTTCGCTCGCCACAGTATCAACGTGATCGTCATCCAGGGTCCCACCGAACGTAAAAGTTCCGAAGTCGTTCTCGTAGACAGTGATAAACCTGGAGACGATATCCGCACCGATTTTGTCGAACACCGGCGCGGGCTTAGGAGGGAAAGTTGGCCCTGCGGTCACCGGTTCTGGCGCGAGATAGAAAAAGTTTTGAACACGTCGAATGATTGCCGTTGTTCGTTCTTCAATGGTACCTGGAAGTGTGAAATCCGGAAGAAGCTCGGGGTGAGATCTCAGGACGGATGGGTCCGCGGGCGCTGCTCCGAAGAACTGGCGCCATTCGATGTGCGTGACATTTGTTAACTGTGTGATACTCCTCACACCCATACCCTCAGGCCTGTTGGCGATGATGGCCTCGATCAGAGGCTTGGATCCTGCTGTTATGTGGCAAAGAACAAGAACCACATAGGCAACTGGATGGTCCACAATGGCACCCGACAACCCCTCCCAGAATTCCAGTAGAAGGCCATTTGTGGGCTGAGAAAAGCTCAGCCAATCATCCAAGAGCGCTCTAACGGACGATGAAAAACTGTCGGCCGAACTGACAGCCAGGCCTGCGAGGGACTCCTGGAAATTACCCAAGGCAACTAGACGTCGGGCCGCTTGGTAAATGTTAACCGCAGGCGGCGACGGTACAGTCGATGGTCGAGGACTTGCAGGTATTATGCCGGACTCAATCGCCGACTGAAAAACAATAACGTTTTGTTCTTCGTTGGTGGATATGGCAGAGGAATATCTGTGTTCGGGGCGTATCTCAGCAGGCACACTAGAGCCTAGCGCGTAAAAGTAGGCTGCTGGGACGACAAATCCGGCTGCGGCATTAAGCCAGGATAAGCCAACGCGATGTGAGACCGCGCGAGGAGGACTAGCTGTAGGCGCGGAGCTCCCTCGAAACGCGAAATCAAAGCCAATCTGCGATCCCGATCGCGTGGTACGCTCCGCAAATATAGCGGCCGAGGCTGCGAAGACAAAATTGGCTACGCGGTCAACCTCGCTGTTTTGGGTCGCAGTGTATGCCGCAGCTTCACCTTCGAATTGTTTTCGTCCAGGTTCGTCACTCGGAGCAGAGGTTGCATCGGCCTTTGTGTACCATTCGTATAGTTTTTCAATGGAAGGAAATTGCGGGGGTGGAAATATAACCCGGTTCCAGATTATTTCCGCTGCGATATGTTTGCTTTCGGCAATCGATAGCGGTTGTGACCGATTCTCCAGCTTGAGATCGTCTAGCTCGTCGCCAGCGCGTCTGTCCTGGGTAAGCACTGCATTTGTCGCATTCACAATCGTTGTAAACTCCCACACCCGCCCAGAGCCCGTGAGGTCCGGAATTGCTGTGTTGGGGTTGAGGTTGGAGAGGCTAACGGCGGGTACAGATATATAAGCGGCAGCAGCAAGCTGAAAGGCATCCAATTGTCGCCCCAGCAGAGGAGGCTCTAATCTGACGGAAACCACTGGGTTCGCATTATACTCAATTTTGGACAATAGGGCAAGGTTATCATTTCTCGTTATCTTGACATTGAGATCGAAAGAGCCGTACTCGAGTCTTGCTGGCCTGTTCAACAGGACAACTGCGGAGGCGACTGAGAACCGAGTCACATTATTTGGATTAATTGGTAGGCTGGGATGTTGGAGCGGGTTTGGTTCCCAGTGCTGCCAGATTCCCATCCTCAATCGACGGATATTTGAGGGTTCATTGATGATTTCTGCTTCCGTAGCAGCGATTGGAAGCAAACCCTCAGCAATACCAATGAGGGTTCCAGTTCGACTGTCATCGAGAGACAGATCATACACCTCAACTTTGAGGGTTGCAAGAACAACTTGAAAGGTTTCAGCATCAACGGGACTTGAGGGAATAACTCGGATAATGATTGCTTCGGTCGCCATGTTGAGTGTGTGGTATACAATTGCCCCTTCAATCGTTATGGAATGTGGTGCGAACAACTGAAGCAGTCGAGAACAAGGTCAATCGATCGATAATGATGGAAGCCAACGCATCCGGTGGCATTTTGGGAGGATATCTGGCTGCAGAGTACGCGGGGCTCGTTGGCAGCACTTGAAGGGGGCTCTCAAGAGGCCCTGCAGAGGGCTGAATCCTTCAGACCAGCAGGCCCCAGCAAGCCGCGAACTTTACCACCAAACATTTTCCAGATCGAGCAGGGATCGAGGATGATGATTCATTGTGGTCTCCCAGTCCAACACAGAGGACGAATCCGTAAGGCTTTTGGGCGGCATGGCTGATCCAAACACGAGAAAGCGAGCAGTCTAGATCAAGAGTGATGGTGTGGTGTTGCTTGCTCCGGCTGGTCGAGGAGCTGTTAGCCGAAGCTGAATCACGTGGCGCGCCATCGCAGCCGCCGATTCGGTCGAAGATCGGCAAAAAAGATCAACAACGCGTTGACACCGAGGATCGAGAGTTCTCGCATCTCACCATTGGACTCTCTCATCGGCAGAATTATCCAGTGCACTCTTAAGGTTTAGGTTTCTTTTTCAGTCCTTCCCAGCCGCATTTAGGCCTCCACCGAGGGCACATCATGCCCCCACGCCGTCCACTGGAAGCCAATCATGCCGCTGCAAGCATTTTCTTCAGGACTGGGCCAGCGTCCCCTTCCCCGCAGTTGGCTCATCAAAGGGTTCAGCTCACGGAACACAAGATCGGCGCGTCGACGGAAGTTCGATGTTTGGTCATAATAAGCGGAGGGTAATGATGGGAGGAATGGAGGATCATGACCCGAGCCTCCGGGGATGGACTATTCTTCAGCTGCTGGGTTGCCATGATAACACCTCATGAAGGCAGTGCCTCGCCGTCCATCGTTGGTATCACCCACAACGGTCTGTACCGGCCATGGATCCACTGCAACAGCCAAGGCCTACGGTCCCTACGGGGACGGGACAGACAACGGGTCTTCCGAACGGAGAAACAACGAGTACTTCGACCCTGTCAACCAATGCTGATACAAAGTCCTCGAGTACTCCATGGCCAACGCTATCCCTGCCGCAGGGCGGAGGTTCCGCCAAAGGAATGGGCGAAAAGTTGAAGGTGAACCCCTCCACGGGAACAGTGTCCCTCTCTGTCCCGATAAAGACCAGTGATGGTCGTGGAGGAATGGATCCATCACTCTCTTTGTCGTACGATTCAGGAAGCGGCAACGGCCCGTTTGGCCTAGGGTGGAGTCTGTCGCCAGCAACCATATCGAGGAAGACGGATCGCGGACTGCCAGTTTATCATGACTTTGAAGATTCGGACGTCTTCATCCTCTCTGGCAGCGAAGACCTGGTTCCTGTCCTGAATGAGAGAACGGATGAGGTACTAGACTCGCCAGATCCAGTAGTCCAAGAATATAGAGACGAATACACCATTCGAAGATACATGCCGCGGGTCGAAAGTGCATTTTTACGGATAGAACGTTGGACCCACGAGGATGGTGGTAGTCACTGGCGAACAATCACTCCGGACAACGTCACGTCCGTCTTTGGGCGGTCTTCGGATTCTCAGATATTCGATCCCGAGCAGCCAAAGCGTGTTTTCTCGTGGTTGATATCAGAAACGTATGATACCAGAGGAAATGCGATTGTCTACCGATACAAGCGAGAGAACTCTGACGGTGTAGATGTGAACGCGACCCATGAGGTGTCACGATCCAGCGTTCATAGAACTGCAAATTCGTACATTAAAGAGATAAAGTATGGAAATCGAACCCCGAATCGCGACCTTGAGTCTTGGCAGGCACATTCTGCTTCAGCACTTCCTGACAGTGACTGGATGTTCTCTGTCGTTTTCGACTATGGAGAATATGACAACCGAAATCCGTCGTCATTGGAAAGTAATCCATGGGCATGCCGTCCCGATGCCTTTTCGCACCGGCGAGCTGGGTTCGAAATTCGCACGTATCGAGTTTGTCAGCGTGTGCTTATGTTCCATCATTTCCCGGAGGAGCTGGGGCGTCCAGAATATCTCGTCGGAGCGACCGAGTTGAAGTATGATGAGGGATTCTCTATGACGTTCCTGAAGAGTGTACAGTACTTCGGGTATCTCGTGGATGACAAATCGGGCAAGTATAGAAGAGCGTCCCTGCCACCTCTCGAGTTCCACTACACGGAGTCGCCGATCACTGGTGGTATGGGCAGCCTGCGACGCATTCCGGTTCCCATTGAGTCTGGCCGAAATCTCCCCGAAGGCGTCGATGGGTCCACGTATCGATGGATTGACCTTGATGGAGAAGGTCTGCCCGGTGTGCTCGCTCGAGAGGCTGAATGCTGGTACTATATGCGGAATCGGAGTGCCAATAACGAGGGGTCTCCAACGACAAGTGGGGGAGACATGGAGTCCATCATTAAACCCAAGTTTGAGGCAGCGGAGCTGATTCGTCATCATCCAGCTCTCGGTGGCAATCATGAAGGAGTCTTCTTTAGCGATGTCCAGGGCGACGGGTTTTTGGATCTCGTGAAGACGGACGATGCCTTCTGGAGCTTCAGCAAGCGCTGGGCCGCGGTTGGAAACGACCCAGAGTGGTCATCCTTTCGCTCGTTCGTGTCGTTTCCCAATATTCATATCGACGACCCTAACACGAGGTTCATTGATCTGACGGGGGATGGCCTAGCTGATATCCTGATCACAGGTGATCAGGCTTTCACGTGGTACCAGTCCGAAGGCGAGAAGGGATATTCCGGCAGCCAACGGGTTGCCCGAGCGATCAATGAGACTCAAGGCCCGCACATCATTTTTGCAGACGTGGAACAATCCGTATACCTAGCCGATATGACTGGCGATGGCCTCAATGACATCGTACGCATCCGCCAGAGTCAAGTGTGCTATTGGCCAAACCTTGGCTACGGTCGATTTGGGCGACAGGTCTGCATGGGCAACTCACCGAGGTTTGATCGCCGGGATAGATTCAATCAGGATCAGGTCCGGCTTGCCGATGTCGATGGATCTGGGTACACCGACATCTTATACCTCCGGCCTGATGGCATCGATCTTTACCGCAACCTTGCTGGGAACCGATTAGATTCTGCGATCAGTCTCGTCGCTTCCCTTCCAACAGACCATTTGGCTACGATTGATGCGGTGGATCTGTTGGGAAACGGGACTATCTGCCTGGTGTGGTCTTCCTCACTACCTGACAGGAGGAGAGGCCCAATGAAATATATCAATCTCACAAAGGGGGTCAAGCCCCATCTCCTGCAGTTAGTCACGAACAACCTGGGGGCGGAGACTGAGTTCGAGTACGCGCCTTCCACCAAATTCTACCTCGACGACGTTGAGAAGGGAAACTCCTGGCTCACCCGGCTACCATTCCCTGTTCAGTGCGTACACAAGATGATCACAATCGATCGTATCAGCGGCAATGTCTTTACCACTCGGTACGCATATCATCATGGGTACTACGACGGCGTTGATCGTGAATTTCGAGGTTTCGGGATGGTTGAGGAGTGGGATACCGACGCATACGCTGTTCCCGATGCTGGCACCTGTGGAGACGACCAACTGTGGTACACCCATCCCATCCATACGAAGACTTGGTTTCACCTGGGATTTCTTCCGGAGTATTGCGACTACAGCGAGCTTGTGGCCTCGGAGTATTTCGACGTGTCCCAGGTTCCTGGGTGCCGCGCTCAAGGCATGTCGTCGCGCCCCAACAATCTACTCGAGAAGACTGTTATGCCGCTCGACCTGACCAAACCGCAGCTCCGAGAGGCCTATCGGGCCCTGAAAGGGCAGGTTCTTAGAACTGAAACATATGCCGACGACGACAGCGATCAAGCTGCTATACCCTACACGATCACAGAGACAAAATACATTGTATCGGCTCTGCAGAAGGAGGGCGACGGGCATGGCCACAGGGTCTGTACTGTGTTCCCCATAGAGGATGTTTCGGTCAATGCGGAACGGGAACTAGCCGACAATCGCATTCATCACCACCTTGTGTTGGAAAGGGATCGATGGGGGAACGTGCTCAAAGAAGTGAAGATTGCGTATGGTAGGCACTTTGCAGCTGGCGATTTATCTGAGCGAGACCAGGCCATCCAGCAGCAGACTCTCATTACATATCATGAGAACAGAATCACAGACGCCATTTTAGATCGACGCGATGACTATCTGCTACCACGGACCAGTGGAAATCGTCTGTACGAGCTTCATGGACTCCATCGGCCCTCTGAGGCTTTGTTTTCCTCAGCAGCTTTCTCTCAAGAGAAAATAAATTTCCTGCCAGACGTGCCTTATGAATGTCGGACAAGCTGCCACTCCCCGTCGCGACGTCTGCTTGCGGAAAGTATCGTCCTTTACCGCAGCGACGACCTGACGACAATCCTCCCCCAAAGTGAAATCGGGGTGCTGGGTCTGGCAGGTGAGGGGTATCAACTGGCTTTGACACAGGGGATCCTGGACACTGCCTTTGTCAGGGACTCTGGAACTGGGCAGGTCGAGAATCTACTCCCGTCCCCCGCATTAATCCTCGAAGGTAGTGGCCCAAGCTCAGGTGGATACGTTGATCTATACAACGATGGAAGATGGTGGATACCGACCGCTCGACCCTATTTCCATCCGTCTCCCGATGCCTCCCCAGCTGAGGAACTCGAGCTCGCAAAGCAGCACTTCTTCTTCGTCCGCCGTCAAACTGATCCATTTGGCCAGCATTCCATAGCGTACTTTGACCCCCACAACCTCATAATCACCAAAGCCGTTGACGCGGTTGGTACCGTGATCGAGTCTCGGATCGATTACAGACTTCTACGTGCGTATGAGATTATCGACCCAAACAAGAACCGTACGCAATGTGCCTTCGACGAACTCGGTTTTGTCGTCGGTACTGCTATGATGGGCAAAGAGGGTGAGCTAGTCGGAGATTCACTTGCGGATTTCCAACCGTATCTCAGTCAGGATGAGGTTAATGCATTCTTTGCTGATCCTACTGGCCCGTTTGCCGCGAAACTGCTCGGCTCCGCATCCACAAGAACGATCTATGACCCTAATCGCTACAGAAACGGATTAATGGATTCACAGACCGACCCGGTCTACGAGGCTACGATCTCCCGCGAGGAACACGCCAACGGCTCTTCGGACCCGGCTACCAAGCGACAAGTCCGAATCAACTACTACGATGGCTTTGACCGGGTAATCCAATCCAAGTTCCAGGCCGAGCCGGACAGAAAGAACAAGCGGCCGCGATGGGTGGGAAGCGGATGGACAGTGTATAACAACAAGGGAGACCCTGTCCGGAAGTACGAACCGTTCTTTGACTCTACCCACGAGTTTATGGCAGAGCATAAGCAAGGTGTCAGCCCCACTATCTTTTACGATCCACTCAGTAGGGTCGTCGCCGTGCTCAATCCGAACCACACGTACACGAAGTCAATCTACAAGCCCTGGGAGCATATCAGCTACGACGTTAATAACACCATTCTGCAGCGGCCGGACTGTGACCCCGACGTCGAGAAATACTTTCAAGATCTTCCGGAGTCAGTGTATCTTCCGACATGGTATGAAAGCCGCATCAATGGTTCACTGGGGCGGGAAGAGAAAGCAGCCGCGCAGAAGGTAGCAGCACACGCTGAGACGCCATGCATCACGCACATGGATTCCTTGGGTAGATCATTCGTAACCATCTCTGATAATGGAGTGTACGGCAATTATTCCGCTACTGTGCTCCTCGACATCCAAGGGAACCAGATCCAGGTCACTGATGCTCTTGGGCGCACTGTTCTCCGTTCCCATCATGATATGCTGGGCAACCAGCTCCACAACGCGAGCATCGACTCTGGCGAGCGCTGGACGTTGAAGGATATTACAGGTCGCCCCATCCATGTCTGGGATAGTAGAGGCGGACATCTGACAACTGCTTACGATATATTACGGCGGCCGATTAGTTCCATTCTCTGGCCGGGGACTGATCGGGAGACGGTCGTTGAGAAGATTGAGTATGGGGATTCACTGGCGGATCCTGAGACACGTAATTGCCGCGATCGAATAATTCGAGTATTTGACCAGTCCGGAATCAACACCAGTGATGAGTATGATTTCAAAGGAAACCCTCTCAGTAGCTCGCGTCAGGTGGCCGTGGACTACAAGAACACGTTGGACTGGTCCGAACATGTCCCACTTGAAGATGAAGTACACACCAATAGGACCTGGTACGATGCGCTGGACCGCCAGGTCCAAGTGCAAACTCCAGATGGCTCGCGCGTGCGGTATAGCTACAATGAAGCGGGGTTCCTCGAGGCCGTCACCGGGACACTCTCGGACGACACAGGAGACAGTGTGTTTGTTAAATCCATAGACTACGACGCAAAAGGCCAGCGCGAGCAGATTGTCTACGGAAACTCGGCCAGAACGATATACACCTATGACCCTGCCACGTTCAGCCTAAAGACTGTAGTGTGCACCCGATCGAGCGAGGGCAATTCAGACTATTGCCGTTCTGACGACCGCGTGGTGCAACATCTGGAATACACCTACGATCCCATCGGCAATGTCACGACAATCCGGGACAAGGCACAACAGCGCGTCTTCTTCCGCAACCAGGTCGTTGAGCCAACGACCGAGTATACATACGACCCCATCTACCGGCTTATTGCTGCTACCGGAAGAGAACATGTCGGTCAAGCACACCATCCAATTCAGAACGGCAACGTACAAGACTACTGTACGCGACATTACCTTCCAGGGGATGGAAATGCCATGCAGCGATACACGGAGACGTTTCGCTATGATAATGTGGGCAATTTTCTTGAAGTCAAGCACCAGAGCAGCGATACCCACGCTTCATGGACGCGGAAATACCAGTACAATGAGCCAAGCCAACTGGATCCTCGTCAAGTCGGGAATCGGCTGACATGTACGACAATTGGGTCCGTCGCTGAGACTTACCGGTACGATGGTGAAGCGGGAAAACACGGAAATATGACTGCGATGCCGCTGTTGCAGCTGATGGAATGGAGTTACAAGGATCAACTTCAAGCTACTTCACGCCAGCGGTGCAATGGTGACTCCCGTGAAATCACATACTACACCTATGATGCCAAGGGTGCTCGTGTGCGCAAGGTCACTGAAGATTCTGCTGGACGAAAGACGAAGGAGCGGATATACCTTGGCGAATTTCAGGTCTTGCGAGAGTACTACCAGTCCAGCACCGCAAATGATCCCGTCAAAAAAGAGCAGCAAAACATTCACATAATGGACGACGCCACCAGGGTCGCAATCATAGAGACAACCACCAAAGGCGACATACCCAAAGGTGCTCCTCGGGGAGTCCACCGATATCAATTCTCGAACCATATCGGCTCGGTAGCCCTGGAACTAGATCAAGACGCTCACCTTCTGTCATACGAGGAATTCACTCCATACGGCCTTAGCTCTTTTGCCGCACAGTCACCGCAGCTCGAAACACCAAAGCGGTATCGCTACAATGGCAAAGAGCGAGACGAGGAAAGCGGGTTATATTACTACGGTGCACGCTACTACGCGCCATGGATATCCCGCTGGATCAACGCCGACCCGGGCGGGATTACCGACGGTCTCAACGTATTCGTCTACGTGCGTTGCAATCCAGTCATATTAAGCGACCCGAACGGTGCAGAGTCGAAATGGCTCAATCGCGGTATCGGCGCCCTCCAGCTCATCGGAGGTGCACTCGAAGTGACCGCTGGCGCAGCCGGTATGGCAGCCCCGACAGGCGTAACCCAGGTGTTGGGTGCTGTCGCCATTGTTCATGGCAGTGATACCGTCTTGACAGGTTTGGAGACATTATGGACCGGCGAGATCCAAAAGACAGCTACGGAGATGATCGCGACAGAGGGAGCAAAGGCAATGGGGGCGAGTGATCAAACTGCCGAGCGCATTGGCGCCGTCACCGATTTCGTGGCCGGTGTTGGGCCGAGCGTGGCCATCTCGTTGACCAAAAAGGCAACCACAACAGCCCTGATTGAGGGAAGCACTGAGATAGCCGAGCATAGTGCACCGGATGTGGTCACCGAGGTCGTGTCCCATGCTGCTCCGGCGGCTGCGGACGAGGCGACAACGCACGCAGCGCCCAAGGTGATGGCAGAAGCCACAACCTCCGAGCTAGCAACGCACGCCGCCCCGGAGGCCCTTGAGAAAGCTGTCGTCGAAGCTGCACCTGAAGCTGTTGCAGAGACCGCCGCCCACGCTGCTCCACAGGTTTCCACGAAGGTCGCAACCGAAACAGCCACAGAGGTCGCCGCGAAAACGACGACAAAAGCCGCGGCCAAGAAGGGTACCACCGCAGCGGCTAAGAAATCCACCAAGAGCGCCGCCAAAAAGACAACCACAAAGGCCAAAACCACCAAGGCAAAGTCACCCGCAAAGCCCGCGAAACCAAAACAAACCGCAAAGGCCGCCAAAGCCGCACGACCACCAGAGACCGACTGGCACCACGTCTTCGCGAAAGAGGCCGAACTCGCCGCCTTCTTCAAGCGGATGGGAATCAACATCCACAAGGTCGGCAAGTATGTCCCCGACAAGGTCCACGATGTGATCCATCACCCGCTGGCTGGGAAGTGGGAGCGCGGGTGGAATGATGAGTGGAAGTATTGGATCGCCGAGCAGACGAGGAACGGGAACATAGAGAATTTGACGCAGCGCGGGGTCATGCGCAAGATGCATCAGATGATGGAGCAGTATGGGATCTCGCAGTATATGTGGTCTGGCAGAGATTGGTATAGAGGGGTGAGCACGTTTCTGGACCCGTAGTTTGTTGGTATTGCCTACTCGGGCTTGGTGTGAGAGGTGTCGGGGCCGTTGTCTTTGCTCTCGACAATTGTTCCTATGTTGGTCTGTATTCAACATACAGACTCTGCTTTCTAAGTTATCGAAGCGAATAAGCCAAACCATACTTGTTATTTTGGATGGAATACTCGGCTCTTCTTTCTGGTTTGGAGAGGGTGCGTAATAGTCAAGTGTTGAACTTGCGGTGCATGAGATATATCTTAGGACTCATCCAATGAGTCCCCAATTACACTCTATGCCCTTTACCAACCTATATGGCCAACAAGCTTCGCAATTACTCAATGTAGTATCTCAAACTAGCCAACGCACCCGTCGCGGCAGGAATTTCCTACTGGAGAGCCTCAAGGGTACCCTAAACAGTCCAAGGATTCCAGGTTGTCCCTTCATCACGTGCCTAGCCACGCCACCATGGATCCAACCCTAACAACCGGTCTCTAGCTACAGTGAACCACAATCTGTCCTGCAACAAACCAATAATCTCAGACGTGAAAGCTCGCGCGTAGAAGGATGGTCTGAAGAGATCTAACCGCGTTGATGTTCCTGACAGTTCGTAGTACCGAATGAGAAATGTCGCGTTGGCTAGGGTTGTATGTGTGTCAATAAATAATAACTCGGATATCCCCGGGTTCTTGTATGTTCTAGATAAAAATTAGTGCTCAGCCACCAAGTTCAAGGACCGATTCGAATTAACTAATTCTATGATAATAGTACGCAGATGGCTAGGTACAATAGGACGGAGACCCTGAGGCAACCATGATAGGGGAGAGGCCAAGTATGCTCACGGATTGTCGTAATGCTTGCATACGTTATGTGTAATGGGGAAAGGATCCGTCCCCGGAATACTACCTAGGTATTCCCTAACGCCCGTTTCCATTCAACTTTAGGCATGGTCGAGTTCTGTGAGCAGGGTATATGGCAACTTACCTTATCCACCCCCGGTCCACACGACTTAGTGCTGGACCCTGTTACTTTAAAGCAAGTTGCGGACATACGTGGCACTGATGCGCCTGCTAAGGTACTGGAAGCTTGTAACTTGGGTTCCGCATAAGAAAGAAGAATTCAATATTAATCTCGGCATGCACGCAAGGCCTCAACGAGGAAGATGAAGAAGAATAAAAACTACGAAAGCCTATAACTACCAGCAATACTTACTACTCCTTCATAGCAACTGCTACAAAAGCAACCATGTCGACACTGCAAGTTTCTCTGTCCTCGACACTCAAGCCCTCCACGATGACTTCCTTCAACCTCACCCGCTCCTCCCCACTCCATCCCTCCATCTTCTTCCCAAACGGCAACAGCATCGTCTCGACAAGGCCTTGAATATCATCCCCGACGAGCTTTGTTCCCTTGGTATAGACCGTAATTCTCTCCTTTGGAAATCCTCCGGCAACTAAAGTACCCCGTAATTTCTCCTCGGTAAACCACACCTCCGAATACATCGGCCGAAAAAGTTCCTCCTCACTATCCTGCGGACGGACAATCCTCTGCGAGGCACGGAGGAGATCAAGGTATCCGAGACTCTGCCAGGTCGATATAAATGCAGCACCGCCTGGTTTCAGCGTTCGGTATATCTCGGCTGCGCCGCGTGCCGCGTCGGGGAGGAAGAAGATGCCGAAATTCATGTAGCTGTGCGTGAAGGTATTGTCTGCGAACGAGAGGGACTGGGCGTCCATTACTGCGGTCTGTAGGACGCCGTCTGGGACGCTGAGAGTTTGAGATTTCTGGACGACGGAGGCGGTCATTGCGGGTGCGATGTCGACGGCGTGGATCGTGGGCAAGGCGTGACCTTCGGACGCGGAGGGTTGGAAGCTCTCCAAGAGTGCGAATGTCAGCGCCCCTGTCCCGCACGCGTTGTCGAGGACAATCGCGTCATTTTCTGACCTTGGAGCCAGGGATAGCATGAAGCGAGCGATGGTGGTCGTCGTGTCCTTGTTGTAGCGGTCGTAGATGGCCGCGGCATTGTCGTAGAGTTCCTGAGCGGCTGTGCCAGACTCTCGAGATGTAGTCATAATGAGTGGTGCTTGCTGTTTGAATCACTTGTGATACTTAAGGGTTAGATATTTGGGAACCTGAGGTAGAGTGATAAAGGTAGGGTAGCCAGACCCCGTACCCAGGAGGGGTGACTCTATATAGACGAGGGGTGAGTACCTCGATGGCCGGGCTAGAGACCAATTCGCTCGGCATACCAATCAAACGAAGCTGGATACGAGGACCAGCCATACTCAAGCGGACTGAAGGATACAGACTGGAGACTCAGTTCCGAAATGTCAATCGAAGTCTGCCCAATGACGGGTGCCTGAGGGCACATGCGATCCTTGAGCTCTCGCTAGCTCTCATGGCTCGGCCTCTCAGTGCTACTGTTGCGTTGTCTGGAAACAACTAGTAGTAAGCCCTTACGGCAGAGCAAACACGTAGATTCGTACTTATAATTGCCTTCCATATGCTGGACTGCTGGAGCCACCAGCCTGCAGGAAATCCGGCATGCACTCCGGTGTAAGTAGGCAATGTTCGAGCTGGCTGCGGTATACAAGGAAAGTTATTTCGTGGCGCAGTAACTAATAAAAATGAAGAAATTATTAATCAGGCAGAGTAGCACTGACGCAGAAAACAGCAAGAAAGACATAGTCACATTGAAAAGATATCATGACATCGTCCACAGCATACTCCCTCGCTACTCCACTAAGCCAAAAAACAAACCCATCTTCCCAAATTGGAATCATACCCTACAAACCCCTCTCCCTCCCCTCCCCCTCGCCAACCACTGGCAGACCTCGACAATTAATTCTCTCCCCGGTGCACGCGCCGAACATGAACTCTCAGGTTATCCCTGCGATTAAACGCCCTCGCACAATCCCTCGCGGGACATATGTACGAGCTAGGACACAGATGCTGAGTCTCGACGTGCCTCTTCAGCTGCGCCTGTCGCGAAAACGAACCGGTATACATGCACCCCGCCCATTTGCAGCGGAGGGCTGGGTCATGCGGAGTGCCGGGTTTGTGGAGAGAATGGTTAGATATCTGGTCTGCACTTGGGCTATTGAACAGAGATATGCGTATAGGTATGGCATTGGTATAGACATAGCGAAAAGGACAGGGTTATATACCTTGGCCCACGAACACTGTTGAGCAGTGGTTCCTGCACAAAGCAAGACGAGGACGTTCTAGCTGCGGGCTATTTGGAGGCTGATCAGTGCGTCTCTCCGCGGCATGGAGGCCCTGTGGACCATAGCGATAACTGTCACCGAATGGTCGAGAGCCGGCTTGCTGGAGCTCGGGGTGTTCGCCACCGACGGCCTCCAATACATCAGCCACGAATGCCGTTCTCGACGAAGAATCGGGGACATCGTAACCTAGGTAGCGGTCTCCCGAGGCCAGGGAATTATAGCCCATGTTGCCGAGTGGGCCCGGGACTCGTGTAGCGGGTATAGAGGTCGCTAAACCATTAGAATATACGCCGGGGTGTTGCCGAGTGGGATCCTGAAATGGAGTGTCATGGCCAGCAACAGCGAGGTGCGGTTGCTCAGATGGCCCCTCGCTGGTATTAGTCCAGGCGAGCCAGTTGGACCAGTCGGAGTTTGAGAGATAGGAAGACATTGACTGCCTGTCCCTGATTGAGGTTTTGAAAGCAGGTGGAGAGTGGGTACAGGAAGAGAAAAGATTGGAAACACTGGGGAGATTCAAGAGGAACGGTTGACGCGAGGGAGGGGCTGCGAAGATGGAGTCGTGGCGGCTCAGCCCTAAGAGAACCTGAGATACGAGGCCGAACTAGGTACAGCCAGTTATCCAAGCTAGATAACAGGAGCAATAATGTAGAATCTTGTTCGTTACCCAAAATCACAAGCTGAGTAGGAATAGATCGAAGAATAGAATCCCCTCACGGTTGAGGAGGCGAAATTTATGCTCTGCGCGGATACCGTCCCTTCCCCGCAATGCGTGAGCTGCGACACCAAAGGCAGCATGACCAGTGGTCAGCCGGTGCCTGCTCCTCCCAATCTTCTACCCCCAGCGTGCAATCTCACCTGCATAGATCACTGCAGCAAAACCCCCGACCCCAATCGCGAGCGGAATTACAGCAAACACCCCTGTCTGAAGGGCGCACAACGCCCTGGATCCAATCGTAATGCGAATTGACCTGGTCTGGGCGTTCCGTCAGCCAATGAATGCCGAGTTGGAAACAGAAAAGGATAGTTTAGCATGAGCGATTCATAGGGTTATGGTCAGGACGGCGCAATCTAGTAGGTGTTTTCACTACAAGAAAACGAGGCAGCATGAGTGTTTGAATATCTTACATAGCTGGCTGCAAGCACCGTCGTGTCTAGTACTGCAAGACCTAACTCAGGGTGCTGTTCAGCCACCTTGAGAGACCTTGGAAGGTTGACGATGGAGTAGATTTTCAGTACTTTCTCAATTAATTAGAGATAAGATGGCAGTAAAGTGGGCTAGTAAAATTGTTTAGCTTAGGCCGACGGAACTGTCATGCCGACCATGTTATGGTCAGAAGCAGCGAAGTTTCAGGGCAGCTGCGTAGTGTATCCCTTCGAAGATGTATGGCTCAGAATAAGAGGCATTTGAACCAGCCGATCGTCACTCAGTTCATTGCGCTATGCTGACCTGTTCTACTAATTATTTTGATGTCTGGGTTAATTGGTATACCTGGGCACACTACAACACCAATTCCCAAGGATCAACAAACCCTGGACTGATCCTAACATGACGAGATTGATGTCATGAATACAGAACGTCCGACACGATACAGTGTAGATGCTGCACCTTCAACGCACACATGATGCTCTGGATATTGTCATGGTCTACTCACCGCGCTATCCAGAGGCCAGGCCATTGAGCTTACCCTATCATCTCAACTAAGCATCTTTGGCAGGTATATAGCTACACGCCAGAGCTAGGTTAGTATATATCTTCTGAAGAGCTTACCCGTCGTTAAGGTCCTGACGATGCGAATTACAAGGTAAACCATCTCGCTCTGTAGTGCCCAACGTGCTGCGAAGGCCATAGTTCTCACCGTCAACGTTGGGCCACAGGGACTTTCCAGGTTAAGATACAACAAAGGGGATACTGAGGAGCAATTGTCTTATGCGTGTCATGTCCTAGTCGAGAGTGTTCAATTCCGCCTGGTCCTAGTCAGTCCCTCGGCGTAAGCAGATAGCTCAGAGACGGAGAGAGAGAGAGAGAGAGAGAGGAGGACAAAAATAATACAGGCACAGAGCCACACACACAGAGGTCCACTCCAATCGCGCTTTCCCGTTTCTACCAGTGGCCCAGCCCTGCAGGCAGACTACTAAACCTATACGTGGTACCCGAGAAGAAGGCCCAGAATAAGCAATAACATATGATACTTCAGCAAGTATATGCGCTTTTACTCCTTCGGACCAGCTGTAGTTACAATGCACTGTCATTTCATAACCCAGCCGGCAAAGTAGACGAATACCACACCATCGCGTTGATGCAAGATGAGAAGGAGCCTCAACTTCGAATCGCAATACAAGTGAGCTAGGAACGAGGTTCTCAACATGCACAGTCTACGTGGAACGTAAATACGAAACCAAACACAAATGCTACATATGATCGCCGGTGCTCCTGGCGGCTTTTAATCGTCGTATACCACAATCGCCTCGGGGTCCAAGGCCGTCCACTCGGCATGAACAGCACGTTGTGTGGAGCGAGTCTTTTTCGCGAGATACCTCCCAGGCGAGTGTAGTCTGAAGAGAGTAGTGTTAGCGAGGATACTTACAAAAACAAGAAAAATAAACGGGGGAGGGTATATGGAGAGGAAGATGTGACGTCCACGTACTAGTATAGTAGTATCCTCATCCCCATGCTCCGCGTCGGCGGTTTTCCAATGCACGGAACGCAGACTCCCCTCTTCGAAAGTATCGAGGTCTATCCCAGGGGCAACAAATATAACCGTACGCGAACAGCTTGTCTCAATCCGAATCCCCGCAACCGTAACCATCGAACAACTCAAATACCCACCCGTCACCGGCTCATCCCCCGTCCTCATCACCACTTCCACACTCCGCACACCCTCACCCGGCTCAAAATCAACCGCCGTATGCGGCTGCGTGGCAAACCACTGTCCCACAATAACACTGGGCGTATCATCGTAGTACTCAACCATCAACCCGGAGATATCACTCTCGGACCGCGAGCGCCCGAGCATCCCGATACTCGCAGTCACCCTCCGCACGGCGGTTAGAGGAGCGGAGGTGTGGAACGTATAGTCTCTTGATCCGGCGCTGTTGTTGTGCCGCTGTGCGAGATGGGACGTCCTTCGGGCGACTTCCGCTGGTGGGACGGGAACGGGTCTGTATTGTATGCTGGCTGGTGCTGGTGCTGCATCTGGGGCGTCTACTTGGTGTGCTTTCTGGGTCTGCAGCCCGAGGGCCGCGTAGCCGGAGGGGGTTCGGATGTCCTGGGTCAATTCAGTAACCAGGCTACTAGGGTTTGATTGGAAGGAATAGTCCGGGCCTTTCAGATAAATGGGGAATGGGAATAGGGAATGTGAAGCGGGGGACGGAGGTCAGAAGAAGGGGGTAGGTAGTGAACCAAATCAACTGACCCTCCGAGAAACGACGAAACCCGTAATGACCTCGCCGTCCGGAATATCCGGTAAGTTGAGAGTATCGCCGGCACTGATATTCTCAATCGTTCCGAAAGGCGCACTGCGCCCGTGGTTGGTTGATATCTATGCGTATGCGAACAATCAGTTGTGATCAATACGGTTTCCGAATTCCAAGCGAGGCGGAGGAGGAGCAGGAGCAGGAGCAGGAGCAGGAGCAGGAGACTGGGTTATGTACCTGTATAGCACGCATTGATCTTCGGCCGAGGAGTAGGTCGACTCGGGTAATCCGTTCGCCTGCCGAACCATCTATGAGGAATGAGAGCTCACACGCTGTCGAGGAGGTGTTGCCGAATATCCTCGGTGGTTGGTCGCGGTAGTGGCACTCGACGCCGACAAAGGGGGTGGCGTGCTCCATGCGGAAAACCAGTCTAGTAAGTGTGCTGAGGAAAGCGCCACCAGGGCCACCAAAGTCGATGCTGCATAGCGGGTGAACAGGGGGGTTGTGTTCCGTGGCAGTTCTGCCAGAAGGGCCGGATAGGAGAGGGCCGATGGTGAGAGCTTTGTAGAGAGGAGGGTGAGGAATCCACATGTAGCTCTCGATGTGGAGACTTTTATTCTCTGTCTGGTGGCGTTGCAAGGAGTCGAACTCCTCGTGGCCGTTAGTAAAAAGGCAAGCTCCGAGGGCGACGATTTTATATCTCTACTCCGGATCAGCAAATGAGACGGATGGAACGCTGCGGAACTTACATCAAAACCCAGCAGGAGACCACACTCCTGTACCCCCATTGGGACAGTGAAAACCCCCCTACTGACTCCTTCACCACTACACTGCCCAAGCCAAGGTGCAGTCTCTTGGTCCTTGATGAGAAACCTAACTCCAACAAGACCCTCTGGCAGAACAGCGACCTCGACTCTCTCAAGATACGAGTCACGCGAGATCTGCATCCACTGTTCGTCCGGCGTAGGAAAACCAGCCTGCCGGGCACCGACATCGCCGTCATCCCGTTCCTTCTCGGGCACGTACTGCAGCGCTGAAATATACCGCCGCATCCCAACTTGCAGCATCGTAATTCCAACCCGGCCCTCGTGTATCGCGAACCCATTCCCAAACAGCGAGAACGCCCTGTAAGAGAAAATAAAAGTGTCCTTGCCCGCGAGATCGCTATAGAACAACCGCAATGGTTTGACGACGCGAGAAAGTCCGGCCAGAAGAGCACCCTGAAGGTGGAAGCTCTGCGCCCGGAATGGGACCGCGTCGTGCCTTCGACTTCGAGGGCGGGGTGGAGGGTTATTTGGATTCTCGGGTTGGATAACCTGTACTTCAAGGCCGTGTGGTGTTTCTGGTAGGTGCGCAGTGAGTTCAACCAGGGCGGCAATTGGTTCAAGAAGTCTTCGGATTCGCCGGCGGTTGACGAGGCTCGGGACACCGTCTTGCAGGCAACGATGGAGGCCGAAGAAGAGGCGACGCCAGTCTCTTGGAGCGTTCAAGTCTGGGTAGAGGAAGTCCGCCTCGTTGCCGGGGAGGAATCTGGCTCGCCAGTATGTCTGCGGGAGGGATCCGCTCGCTGCGAGGAGGTATTTGCAGGTAAGACAGAGGACGAATAGCTCAGGGACTGATAAATACGACATTATGGCATGCACAAGCTCCATGGACAGTTCGCCGAATGGGCCTCTTGTTTCAGTTACTGCGTCGTCCACCACGACCCTAGAGAGCGTCAATGTTGACCCTGCTGCAGCTTCAATCTCCTCCAGGAGAGGAACACGACCCGGATCCGCCATCTCTGCGTCCTCCTGCGTTCGTGGAATCACCCCATACTCCAAACCAATATCAAAACCCCCCGACACCCGACCTCCTCCATAAAGCTGGTAAAGCACAGAGGCCACGGCCTCATCTTCATCAACCACGGCGCCAAGCCGGCAACGCAAGAGCGACCAGCAGGCATCATGGACGGGAATGACGATGGTGTGGTACGGATAGGGCTGTCGCGATGGGAACAGGGCATGCATCTCTTGCGTCTCCGTGTAGGACAGGCTGTTGTCGCGGGGAACGCGAATCGCACTAAACAAGCTGACCACGCCGACGCCGCTGAGGGAGATGTCGCCGTCCTCGATGTCGTGCGCGACGAGCGCTCGTGCTTCGGTGGGCCATGCGCGGGGCACTGTGGGCCAGGGGGCCGGCAGAGGCGGGCCCCTGCGGAAGGGACCGGGGGGGCGATTCCTGTTGGGATCGTGGGCGTCTGGATGGAGTGGGATTCCGCATAGTGGGCAGGAAAGTAATGGGCGGATCGGGATTGCCATGGAAGTTACCGGGGGATGGATACGATGTTATTCTGGGGTTGGGACACGAGAATGTGGGAGAGACTCCCTGTTCTTTAAATGTTATGTTTTGTGTGCTTGCGCCCCTCCCGCCCTCGTGGTCTGGGTGGTGAGTCAACGCTATCTGGAACTGGTTAGGGGCTGTCCAGGGTCCAATCGAGCTAGGCAGCATTTGGCTGACGAGCCTCATCCCGGCGTTGTTTTATTTAGCATATTTAGCGCAGACCAACCTCAATACGATGAGTTCGAAGTTCGAAACGCAGTGGCGCCAAGTCGTAAAAGCCACCCCTATCCAAGTCGCGTGAAGGTTAGTACGTCAGATTAAGTCTGCTTGCAATGAATAAGCTTTTTTACTACGGTGTATGAAAGCCCTATGGTGCCATAGCGAAGACTAACAGGCTCCCAGGTACTTATCCAGCTAGCATGATTAGAGCCGGCCTTATACGTGGCGTGTTTGTATTCCACGTGGAAATATATGATTTTAGCATCTCCTGTTTACAGGATCTATATCGCGCGCAGGTGATTCGACAATCAGCTCTACCACTTCGGTCTAACCCTCGGGGTCCGGGACCTTGCTCCCGGTTACAGATTGGCTCACTGAGGTGGCTCATGATGATTTTGGTGCGGTTGGGAGTTTGCTAACAGCATTCGCTCGATGGATACCATGCTACCATAGGGCTTGCTATCTAGAAACCCTAAATCTTTCCTGAGAACCCTGGCCAGCTAGTCAGTGCGAACTTTACGTATAGCATCTACTGTCTAAGTACAGATGGTCTATTCTATTAAGTGTGTGATTTTCACACGTAAAGCTCTCGTACATGGATATAACTTCTCTCCAGAAGCAAGCGATGGAGTACTGGGAGAGGTATGGTACTCGGCCATAAATCCAGTTGGAGCCATAATCAAAATGCAGCGCAAATGCGCATATCATCAGAATATGTATATATCTATCAGTCAATGAAATAGAAGGTTGATTCAAGGAACAAACGCCCCCTCAACGAGATTCCTCTGCGGTCCCGGAATAGCAGTCGGCGGCCACTCGCCCTCAGCCTCCCACACCGTCTCAAACATACACTCTCCACTGCCAACAACCTCATCAACGCCATTGAGACGAACCCTCGCTTGCCCATTCGGCGGCACACAAACCCTCGTCCTCATTTTATTCTCATGATCAACAGCCCACTCAACCTCATACGGCCCAACCGGCGACTCAAACCTCGTCTTCGCACTCCGCACCGTCCCCCCGGGCCTCGGCGCAACATTCGCAACGCTCCACCCCGGTTCCGCAGGACTGAGTCCACCAACAACCTCATGGAGAAATCTACACACAGATCCCAGAGCGTAGTGATTAAACGACGTCATCTGTCCATCGTTGATACTCCCGTCGGGAAGCATACTATTCCAGCGCTCCCAGATCGTCGTCGCGCCCATACGCACGGGATACAGCCAGCTCGGGCAGTCGGCTTCTTGGAGCATGCGGTAGGCGAGGTTTAGCATGTTGTTTTGCGCGAGGGTTGGGAGGATGAGTGGTGTGCCGGCGAAGCCGGTACTTATGCGGAAGCGGTCGGTGCGGATTAGGTGGGAGAGGCGGGCGCGCGCGGTGGAGAGTTTGTCCTCTGGAAGGAGGTTGAATGCGAGGGCTAGGATGTAGGTTGTTGCTGTGTCACAGGCGAGGCGGCCGGAGGGTGTGGTGTATTCGTGGAGGAAGAGGGTTGTTAGCCGGGCTGCGTCGGCCGTGTATTGTGTGGCCTTTTCGGTGTGGCCCAAAAGGGAACCTATTTGTGCGGCGAGGCGTGTCGTGTGGATGAGGAAGGCGTTGGCGACGAGGAAGCTGTCTGTGGGACTATTGCCAGGCATATCGGCTGGTGCGCGGGGGTCAAGCCAGTCGCCGTATTGCGGGGAGGCAGTGGACCAGAAGCCGCGTTCGTCACGGGGAAGGCCCTGGTCCAGCCACAGACACATGCTTTCCCACTGGTCCGAGAGCTGTTTCTTGTCACCGTAGGCGTTGTAGAGATCCCAGGGGGTGAGGACAGCACAGTCGGCCCAGATGGCCATTGGCCGTTTCATTCGACCGTCTGGTTGTTTCGGCGGATTCGGTATTATCACAGGGACGATCCCATCTGCATCCTTCTGGTCGACAGCGAGATCTTGGAACCATGAGCTGAGAAACGCCGAGGTGTCGAAGAGAAAGTTCGCCGTTGGTGCAAAGGCCAGAATGTCGCCTGTCCACCCCAATTTCTCATCACGCTGGGGACAGTCGGTGGGGATGGAGATGAAATTCCCCCGCATTGACCAGACCCCATTCTCATGGAGACGATTGATGTGAGAATGCGAGCACTCGAAAGTTCCTGTTCGTCGAAGGTCGGATGCAATGACGATGCCGGTGAAGTCTTCAAGAGTGAAATTGTCGTAGCCTGTTATCTCGGCGTATCTAACATCGTAAGCGTCTATACCTGTGAGAGAAAGAATGGAAATATACCTGAACCCGTAAAAGGTAAACTTGGTCTCCAGACCACGCGTCTTCCCACCTAGCTTCAGAGTATAAGTAGCCTTCGCAGATCGAAGCGGCCTCGTTCCCAGCTCACCGTGCTCAAGCACTTCAGCGTGTCTGATAGTCAGAATATCTCCAGGTTTGCCAGGAATATCCTTCTCAATACGCAGCCACCCAACAAAGTTCTGACCAAAGTCGAGAATCCTCTTCCCGGATGACGTGGTAATAATTTCTTTTGGTTGGAGCTCCATGACACGGCGAATGGGAGGGAGCTCAGGTGCTATCAACTTCGCGCTTGGGAACCCAACTTCCTCCGCAGGGCCAATCGCCTGTGTTGCTGGACTGGTTGTCGACCAAGCTGAATTATAAAGCGCACTGTCATACGTCTCCCCATTGTACAGCTCAGAGAGCAGCAGTGGTCCATAGAGAAACTCCCACGACGCATCCGAGACACAAACAACCTCCCCACCAATCTCCAACTGCCCCAAGAACGCCGGTCTCTCGCCCCAGTGGTTCGGAACGCCCGGTCGTCCCAGCCGGCCAGCGAACCAGCCCTCTGCAACATGAACTCCAATCACATTTTCGCCCTCCTGCAGCAATGAAGTTATGTCGTAGGTTTGGTAATGCAGGCGATGGTGGTATGATTGCCATCCCGGCGCCATGATCTGGTCTTCGACGCGCTTGCCGTTGATCTCAACTTCGTATACCCCGTGTGCAGTGGCGTAGAGCCTTGCCGGACCTGAGAGGGATGTAGCTTTGATGAATGTCTTTCGAAGCAGGAACGGGCGCTTCGGTTCCGGGCCTTGCGGTGGACCGCTAATTAGTTTCGCTGAAGGGGACCAGTCGGTGCGGTGCAGGAGGGCAACCTCGATAGTCAAGCTTGACCAGTCGGTGCTCGACCCGTCTATTCCTGTGGCGAGGACCTTGATAGTTGCGCGCTCTCGAGAAGCAAGAGGCGATGAGGGCCATGGGATGAGAGTGGACTGGGAGGACTTGACATGGTAGGTTTCTTCGTTCTTCTCGGGTCGAGTAATGACAATGTCGTATGAAGCCTGTTTCCAGTTCTTGACGGTCGTCGGATTAAACCGCCACGACAGTCGAGGGGTAGGCGTGAAGAGCCCGAACCCATTGTGGTGATGCTCTGTCGTAACTTGGGCTATGGAGACGGCCATGGTGCAATGTATCCAGATATCTTTGTCTGTAATTTAGCAGGAACACCCAAGCGGCAGGGTTAAAAAGAGAGAAACAACCTGCTACGGGAGAAATTCCCCCTAAATCTCGGTCATCGACGCACAGGAGATCCGGGCGATATCCGTGGAGACGACCCCGCGTTGCCTCCAAGTGGAGACAGACTGTGGAGGCTAGCGTCGCCCTACGCAGCGGAAACCCGGCATCCTTTGACCTCAACGCGAAGGATTCAGTCGGAAAAGACCGTGGGAGTGCGTATTTCCGCGAATCCTTTTCCGCTCATTCATTGAACTCGAGCGCTCGCCGTTCGAATGGCACCAAGTGAGCGAATGAAGCTCGGAGAAGGGGCAAATGGCCCCATAGCGTCCCGGGGATTCGGCTGAGCTGCACGCGAGAGGAGACTGGTATGGCTGGAGGCTGGGGTACATAAGTGGAACAGATCCCAGTGGCTCTTCTCTCTCCACATCTCACCCCCGCCTGTCAACCCTGCGACTGTCACGTTCGCACATCGCACTCCCACGTTTCCTTGGCCAGAGCTGCACCCATGTCCGGCAACGACAAAATCGAAGTCGCGCCTCAGGCAGCCGGCATCGAAGACGCCGGACCACAAAAGCCAACGACTGTGCTGAAATCCAGCCTTGATACCCTCGGTTCCTGGCAAACGACGAAGATTTTTTGGAAGGTAAGCGCAACTCGGACACCCTTACCACTACGTGTGTCCTCTAACTTTACCAGGCCGTGCTCGTGTGCAATCTCGTCTCCATCGCAGCCGCCGCAGATGGCTACCAATACACTCTGAACGGAAATGTCATCGCCAACAAGGGCTTCATCCGGCACATCGGTCACCCAGACGGTGAGGGCGAGTATGTCCTGAATGCCAATCACACTTCCCTGTGGGGAGCCATGCAGTCGCTCGGTCAGCTAGTCGCCATGATTGGTATCAGTCCTGTGTCTGATGCCATTGGGCGGAAGTGGACCATGTATGTTCTTTGGATCATCCTCGCCGCTGTAAGCGACCCATTCCTTGCTCTTCCTCGAGTTCTAATTAACAGGGTGTTAGTCAATCGGCCTCGAAACCGCGGTCCGCGACTGGAAGGACTGGACGGCCGCGAAGATCATGGCCGGCATCGGGGTCGGCGCCCTGCAAGCCACCCTCCCCGTGTATATAACCGAATGGTCCCCGAACAACATCCGCGGCGCAATGGTTCTCACCTACGGCGTGTGGAACACAATCGGCAAATTCCTCGCCCCGCTCGTGCTCCTCATCTGCGAGAAGCAGAATGAAATGGAGTATAAGATCCCCATCCTGACGCAGTGGGTGTTCCTGGGCCTCATGCTGCCGATATTCATCTGGTTGCCCGAGACGGCGCAGTATTATGCTGAGAGGGATATGGACGAGAGGGGGAAGAAGACGCTGGCACGGATTAATGGTGGTGTGCCTGGGTATGATGTTGAGACGGAGTATGCGGTGATCAAGAACAATATTCTGGATCAGCGACGGATCAGGCAGGAGTTGGGAGAGGACAAGAGCGTTGGCTGGAAGCAGATGCTCAAGTCGTATGTGGAGTGTCTCAAGGGGGTCAATGCGAAGCGCACGCTGGGTGCTGCTGCTCCGGCGTGTGCGCAGCAGCTTACGGGGCTGTCGTTTCTCAAAACGTACTCGTCGCTCTTCTTCCGCCAGGCTGGGTTTGCGGATCCGTTCATGATCACGACCGTTCTCAGTTAGTCGCCCATATGGCTATCCGGGCTAATCTCTCCGCATGTCCGTATTGCTAACCTGCGCGATAGTGATCCTCGCTCTCGTCACATCCCTCGCGCTAATGTTCGGAACCGACAAATTCGGTCGCCGCTTCATCGTCTTCCTCTCCAGCATCATCTGCTCGATATCACTCCTCGTCGTCGCCATAATCGGCCTCTTCGATTCCACCACAGCGCTGCAAAACTTCTGCATATTCACAGCCTGTGTCTGGTCGCTCTTCAACTCCGCCCTCGGCGTCATCGGTTGGGCGTTTGTCGGCGAGATCGCCTCGCAGAGACTCCGCGCGCGAACGGCAGGTCTGGCGGCGGGACTGTCTGTTGTTTTTGGATTGACGTTTAACACGAGTGTTCCAAAGATGCGTGGGTCTCACTCGTTGCTCCTGCTTTCAATTCCACAGACCATTTGCTGATATCGCGATATAGTTGACTCGGAAGGCGTAAACTGGAACTACAAAACAGGCTGGTTCTTTGGCGGCCTTGGAGCGCTGACCTCCGTAGTCGTGTGGTTCTACGTCCCCGAGCCGTCGAGGCGCAATACCGCTGAGATGGACGAGATGTACGAGAAGGGCGTTCCGGCGTGGAGGATGAAGAAGTATGTCACGGATGTCCAGCGGCAGAATCAGGCCGTGGTGGAGCGGGATGAGGTCTGATTGACTATTCTGAGCGCGGTGCCTGTGGGTCGAGGGGGTTATCACCATCGGGCCAAAACATCGCACAGCTCGGTTCGTGTACAGGATACCCCGTAGTTACTTAGTCTCAGTAACGGGTTGAATACAATGATGGAACTGTTGGTAACGCTGCGAGGCGACAGTTGGGAGGTCCTAGTAGGGGTGAGATCGTGGAAGGCCCATAATTACGGCAGTGGTTGCTCATATCTTGACGCTCCGTCTCACTTCTGACGGTCGCACCAGAGCGTAACTGACCAGGCCGTCAGCATCACAGTCAAAACACACCCTTCGTCTATTTCTCCTAGCGATCGTTCGTGCCGCTGGTATCGCTAGGCATCTCCGCTCCAACTAGCTCCCGCGCAGGCAATTCAGCTACCATGCTAGCCTCCTGTAACTCGCTAGCCAGCTGCTTCCTCGCCTCACTTTCACCTTCCAGCTCTGGTCTGAATGGGTCAGCATGCAGCTGTGCCTTGCCGTCGAAGCCGATCGCCTGTCCGCTTAGTTTCTCCGTGTCTTGTCGTCGCTTGCGCCGTCGGACCACGAGCAACCAGCCAGCGAACAGGATTAAAATGGACACGACGACACCAGGCACGACCACCGCCGGGACTATAACGGTAACATCCGGAGAGCTCGATGCGTCTCCTACGCTTGTATTCTGGCTGTCCGCGGCTGGATCGGCGGCAGTTGTTGCCGTTGTCGAGTCACTCATCGTGGTCCCCGTCGTCGTCATCGTCGTGGAGACGTTATACCCGAGGGAAGACAACGACAGTTGGATAGCCGACTGCGTAGCCTGGAGCGAAGACCAAGATGAGAGAAGCGCGTCGATATCCACCTGCGTGCCGTTCCCGATGCTGTCGCAGTAATCTGTATATGGCTGGAGCGCCGGGACCGTGTCACTTCCGGTCGTGCCGTTGGGGGAGGCAGCGAAGGTCTCTATGCAGTTCCCGCATTCCTGCACGGAGACCATAAAGTCGGAGCCATCGGCGCAAAGGGCAGGCGTCCTGCCTATAATCTGGGCTTCGATGCCTGCCGTATCTGTCGCGGGGTCACGGCGTTAGTCAGTGGCATCCAAGAAACAAGATTAAATGTAAATGCAAGGCGGCGGGGACAGGTTTATGGAACGGATGCTCACTGCACTCATCAAAGCACACGTCTGGAACCTCAGTCTCGGAGTCTAAATTAGAGCCCGAGTCTGTCGATTGTCTTCGTCTAAGTCTAGTAGCAAGGTTACGGGTCTCTTTGGCGATGAACATCCTGGCTCGAATGGGTGGTCAGAAGGGGAGCAGGAAATCTTTTGCGAATCCGTGAAGATAGGAAAAGATGAAAACACTAGATTGCAATTTCCAGGGGGATGTGCGAGGGGCCCTAATAACAGCCGCCATTCGCGCTACGCTGGCAAGGCTGCGGAGGGGTTGGGCGGACGGTGTCCCTTTATGTGATGTGGCTGCAGCAAGAATAAGCAAACATAAATCCGTCGGGGAACGAGAGCAAACCAAATCGGCGATCCCATGCAGTCGGTTCTTTCCTTGACTGACGGAGTGCATATATAGCTTGAGGCTTGGATACTCAGGATGCGATGGTGGCTTATGCCACGGCGGACATTGTGAGACTGGATACAGTGAAATAAAAATCTATACGTGTTAGGAATGGCTCCGACATGTAGTTGCTTCCCAGCGTTCCAACAGGTACTTACCGAAGCTCTCATGGCACGCTCAAGTAATCGCACAACTAGCTTAGAGCTGTAAAACAGGCACTTCATGAAAGACAGAATTGGATAGCGGCCTCCTCCAGGGAGACCGTCGGCAAAATATAGTTCAATCGTGTATAGAATACATCAACCCACACCCAGTAGAAAAGAATAAAACCGCTAAACAGTCCAAAAACCAAACAGTAGACATCAAACCGCACCACTCCCACAATAATAAACGACCTTCCCCCTCAACGCGCGCTTAATCCTATGAAGCCGAACAACATAATCAAATAAAGATTCCGTGTGGCATTGCCTCCGCTCCCCAATAAGCGGAAGCGCCACCTGCGTGATCCCACTCCAAGGTCGAATGTTGTCTTCGGAACAAGGAATGTCATCCGGCTCGGACGCGATTTTCCTTTGTTCAGTATACCGCTCAACCAGAAGCCAGCGGAGGATAGATAGCTGGTGAGTGCTGTGCAAAAGAGCGGGCGGACTTCCATTTGTTCGATGTAGTGCTAAAGTATGTGATCTTCGCACCAGCTCGGACCAGCAATTTGACGACTGCGAATTGGCGCTTCGCGCAGGCGAGCATGAGCGCGGATTCGAAAGCGTGGCCCTCGAAATCTAGGTCAGCACCCAAGGATATGGTTGTCCGACAAGACTCGATCAGACCCTGTGCGGACGCAATGCAGAGTGGGCTATTATAGTTGGTAGGCTCAGTGGGGAACATAGCTTGCATTGTCCTCTTCCCAAGGACATGTAGCCATTCGGCGATGTATGGCAGCAGGCTGTTTAGATGTATCACTCATTGGGGGTTGCGAGTGCGACTGACAACACTGCCTCCTTCGCGGTACGCGACCAAGACGCAAAATGCGCCGAGATTTCATCCCGTGCGTAAGTATAACCCGAACGGACTATCAGCGACCGAGATCGATAAAGAGCAAGAGACAAGAGAGAGGGACAGGAACGAAAATCGAAGAAGGGAGTGGCGCTTGGATCGCAGAATGGGGCGTCGAGTCGGGTGCGGGGAAGGAGCAGTTGACACTGACTGGACAGCGACCTTGGACCAAGCTTGCCTCAGCCTCCGCGTCGCCTCATCTCAAGGCGGATTCTGTTATCTTCCATGAGGCGCCTTGAATTATTGCTCCTCCTCAATGCGGCCGTATACCATAACAGACGTTATCCGCTGGGAAACCGCTCTGGCAAATTGTTGTGGTGTTGACAATGTGTTGTTGACTGGATCTTGGCACGACCCACGGAACTCGGACGCTGCGACGCGGCTCGAATCACGGAGCGGAGGAATCTAATCTTCCGCCTCAGCTGAGCATTAACGGCGGACTCTTGGAAAGTAGGAGCAACAATCCTTAAATAATGTACAGGTAGGGGTAGTAGATTCCAGGAACTTTCGTTGCCTCTCGATATTGATTTTCACCGTGGTGAAATGCGCTGTTATGTAAGCTCCGCGTTGCAGTGCTCTCAAACTAGTGCTAGACTTGGTGTCCAAGATATACTTAGTAGTACGGAGTATTACAAAAAAATCAACCAACTCGGATCTATATATCAACTGCGACAATGTCCAGAACTCTTCTGCATACGAGGATGCTGATAGAAGCCGACAAAGGCCACCATCGATAGAAACATCCTTAGACAGATTACTTCGGCGAGGCTGAGTGGAGGAGTGTTGGTGATAGTGTCTGCCGGAAGATTGGGTTCGCGATTATGGATGGCATGGAGATACCAAAGGACTTTAATATTGGTCTAGACGAGGACGGGAAGGTGGCTAGGGAGTATGCTGGGATAGTGGCTGATGTGGAGCAGATTGATGGGCTAATAGATGGGCTGAGGCGATTCCAGGATTTCTTATATCTCAATTGGATAGAAGAGAGCTAGTCGTGAAATATATGACTATCAAGGAATATATTCTGTAGTATTTTATTTTTTACTACTCCCCCTTAAGACATCTATTCTCAAACTATTCCTTTTTACCTACAGGTGTAGCTAGTTTGTCAAATGAATTGCTACCCCTTACAAAACCTTTACAGTCGGCTCGAGCTTGAGGCTCCCGCTAAGACATCATGGGCGTACTCGTAGACGACATTACTGATTTTGGCGCAACCGCAAGGGCAACAAAAGCTTGACGTTCTGCTAATTCTTGCCGAATGATTTACTCGACGGAGTACTTGAAGTCAATGCACAGCTTCCTGTGTGATTTTTATTGGATACCATAGATGATAAGAAAATAGATCATCAAGCTAAATCCAATCCGCACCACCTGACACTGTGAGAACCTCTTTAAAACCCCCGCAACGCCTCCATAACAACAGCGCGCGGAATAACCGCGCCATATCTATGCTCATTAGCCCCACCCAAGACTCGACAAGACGCTTGCGTGCTCTTGGGAAAACTCACCCATAACACTTAATATGATCCAACAACCTCTCCGCAACAGCCATGATCCTCTCCGGCTGCACCCCCTCAACCACCGCATTCTGGCAAAGACAAGCCCATACCTCGATCGGGGTCAGTTCATCGCCTGTGGGTAGCTGCGCTGAGAGTTCGAGGAGTCGGTCGAGGGTCTTTCGGGACACGCTGAGCTGTTGGTCTTCTTCGTGCGAGTGGCCGGCGTCGGGGTACAGGCGGAACACGGATGCCGTGAGTGTCAGTGCGTGGCCGTGGCCTGTGTGGGTGCCGTCGGGGGATTTTAGGGCGGAGCGGACGTGGTCGAGGCACGGGCCTTCGAGGCTGTGAGTCGTTAGTATCTATGCGACATATCGAGTGATAGGTTGAAGGATGTGAGAGAGGAGGATAAACCAGAGGATAAAATTCATCGCAACAACGACATCGCCGGGATTCTTGAACGGCGACGGCGTGCGCTCGGGCCCAGATTCCAGGAGCGATGGCGAGGATCCAGAAATACTCGATGCCGGGCCCTGGACGACGAGTCGACGGTTGTTGAGATGGTCGCGGTCAACGCCGACTACAGCTGTCGGCGAAGCAGTCTGAGGTGACGACTGTCGCGAACCGAGCGCGAGGATCTCCGGAGGCACAGGCGGGAGCGTGATGTGGTTCGCATCGATGATATGGCGCAGCCAATTGATTTCGGCGCTGAGCCGGCGAGTTTCGCCCTGGAGGTCTGTGCGGGTGGTGCGGAGGTTGACGACTTCGGTTTCGAGGGATTTGATGTATCCTTCTTTGCGTAGGCGATAGTTTCTAGATTATGTCAGCTCGAAACTGGGTTGTTGTTGAAGAAAAGTGGGATAAGATTACTGCTGCGCTCTCCTCAGCTGCTCTTTGCGTCTGACATTCTGCGAGGCGGATCCCTCGCTGTCATCGTCTGCCGTAGCATCATCAGTATTCAATATAGTAGGATCCGGAGAATAAAAGAAAACCTTACCCTTCAAAGACCATCGATTAGTAAACTCCTTAAATTTGTTCATTTCAAGCTTGTCCGATAAAATGGCCAAGAGAGAGGTGTGGCTGCAGCGAGGCGGAGGGGGGATGACAGGCGCCGCCGCTCAGCTGAAAGTCGGGATCCTGCAGAATCAGGCGACTTAAGCGATGCATAATCACGGCTTTGCCGCTTTAAGGCATCGCGCGCTTATTTGGCTTTCGTATCCAGCCTGATGTGGAAATAAGATAACAGTACGTAAGTTATCGCGGGGTATGTTGGTGAGACGATGGAAGATTTGGCATAAGATGGAAGAGAATGGCTTCCGACCAGAGCTGGGCAGGCTATATGTACCGTCGCTTGTTGGTAGCAGGAATTCTCTGTTAGGCAAGCTTAATTGGTTCTTTGGTTCTGCGCTGCTTTACTTTGAAATCTTCGAACACACTGTGTATTGGAACATCGCTACTGCTGCATTGCTTGGGGCCACTGCGCAACGTCTGATCATCTCTCATCGCTCATGACGAATAGACAGAAATCCCACCGAGCGGCATTGGAAATCATACAGATTTACCACAGGCTTGTGGCCATTTTGACAGGAGCATTCCGGGAGTTTTGCGGCTTGCAGTCACTTCGACATATGCCAGTGAACAATGTTAAAACAAAAACATGTGTCGCCGTCCATGGTACTGGGTTAGACTCGTGAGGAGACAACAGGCCCTCGTCTGTTGCTTAGCATGAACTCGATGCACTATTGCTTGTGATTTTGCCAGCAACAACTGAGTGGGAAACTAGCGGTTTTTTCCTTTTCTAGAATTTTCTCTAGGAGTCTGGCAGAGAGTGGAATTGTAGACTATCGAAGACCTTTCGGGACAACGTCACGGTTTCGAGTTTTCCCTTAGAAGATACACATCAAAATGGAGTCTATACGATTTGACACAAGCTACGAAACATCTACTAGAGTACTATTTGAGAGGCATTAATTCGAAGGCCGAGACGTACCTCGAGCCACCCGAGTCCCTGAGTAGCTCTCCTGTTCCGAAGCGAGGTGGTCTTGCTGGTTGCTATAGTACCCTCCCTTCGTTGTTCGGCTCCATGGAGGGAAGGAACTGCTCGACGTTGAGCAGTGTTTCCTGCGATGACCCGCATCTGAGAGACATCTGGCAGTGCTGCAGAAGCTTGGTCTCTTGGCGGTATGTTGATATCTTGATCCAGGTGCAGACCTTTCACAGTGCAGAGCGTTGATGTCTCGTGACTGCACTAATGGTGAAAGCTTCCCAACATGGTGTAGATGAAGCTATTGTCTTCACCTAAACCCTTAACAACGGTTGTCATGAAGACGAGACGTTCCTTCCCTGCATGAAAAAGCAGCCGCCTATATCTTCTGTTGTTTTCTCTCCTCTCTCTCTCTTCGCTTCTTCTCCTCTCCACACCATTTGGTTGTTTCGATTGCTAGTACCGTACTTGTCTACGCTGCGCTTTATCGTCCTCCATTGGTGTTTAGCTTCTGCTTCTTTCCTCCATCTCCTTCATCTTCTTCTTTTTTGACCAGAATCGCGATGTCCACCTCAACTCGCCTTTCTGGGGTGCGCCCTCCAGCGGATCCGAATTCAGTCCTTGCCCGGGCCCCAGCACGGCCAGTCTCTCGTTTGCTGTCCATGCTTCGTGCTCCGACCCGCGCCAACCTCGATCCTCCTGCCCGCTCTTTCTTGCCAGGCCAGGCTCACCAGGATGGCCCCAGCTACCTTCACTCTCGTTTTGCCTTCAACCGCACCGACATCCCGACCCCTCGTCCCTCCTTCACTCGTGAGGCTGTCCTAGCTTATCGTCCCTCTTTCACTCGCGATGCCGTCCCAACTTATCGTCCCTCTTTCTTCCGACACGCCATCGTTGAACAGCGACGCCTTGCTTCCAACAAGCCTGCTGCTCCAACTGGTGCCGTTCGCAAGAACAAGCCAGGGAAGAGCGTTCGCTTCGCGGAAGAAGTCACCGTCCAGCCCGTCACTCGTTGGATCAACGAACCGGTCAAGCACGTTCATTTTGCCCCCACGGTGGAAGTTATCCCAGTCACTCGTTGGATTGATCCCCAGGAGCACGTTTCTCGAATCCCCTTTCTCCGCGTCAGGCTCCGATCCTCACACGTCCTGTCGGACGCCCAAATCGACCCACCTCGCAAGGTCTCTGGAAGCAAGACCAAGCGGGTTAAACACGTTCATTTCGGTGAGACCACCACTCACACTGTCACTCGTTGGATCGACCCTGCGGTACACGTTTCACGTCTACCTATCCGCGCCAGGAGCAGCCGCCTCACAGGCTGGTCAGTCATTCCTTTCCCCAAGCCCGACAAGTCCGGCGAAGAGGCCCGATACACTGCGTCTTGGAGCTACCGCCCCTACGCAGTGTTTCACAAGCACACCTCTAAGCCCTGCGACCATGGACAAGAACCCTGCTCATTCAGTATCTTGGCTAGTATCCGGGCCAAGAATCCTGAATGGGCTCCCAGCATGGTCTTCCAGCACTGGCTTGGCGTACGGGAAGCAACCCGGCAGGGATACTTCGTGCTATAATCATGGACTCCTGACTGCCCATTCTTTCGCTAAAGCCCTCCCATGACACTCCTTTTCCTTCGACCAGCCGATCCACTCTTTCCCCTTTCTATTCCTATCACTCTCCGCCAATTGACAACCAGGCTGGCGTTCGTCCTGCTGAGTATTGGTGGTGCATTTCTGCTACGAAACAGGTGAGCTACCACACTTTGACTCTAGAATGCAGACTAACCTTTCATAAAGCAGAGGACCACCGGTGGATGGTTCCCATCAGGGGTAATAACGCAAGCCCCGTACGCGGGGATTAAGTCGTAGTCCATAGCCGGGGCGCCAGCCACACCGACGCTACCGTCCTCCTCCTTCGTCCTCCTCCTTCGTCCTCCTCCTTCGCCCTCACGCCTTCGTCCTCCCACCTTCGATCGAACCGACGCCGAACCCAACTATAACACCGACGAAGATACAGATTACAACTCCAGTCAGGTAGGCCACTCCCCCAGGTGACTAACCTTTACTGGACTCGGACACCGCCACTCGACTACCACATAACACATAACATACGAATCGTCTGGCGGGTGATGGGGGTAAGTTTTCTCTTTGTACTATCTTGGTATGACTGGATCTCGCTGACATCATCCAGCTGGTTGGCGGGAAACATCACCCAATCCCCCCGGGGATATGCTGGCTTGGTATACTTCAATAAAGGTAAGTGGTCGGGCGTATCTTTGATTAGAGCTGCAACTAATCGACCTAGGAAAGGACTGGGAGAGGACCGGGTGAGGCACGCGATATGCAGGTGGGATGGGAATGGGAATGGATATGGATATGGTGTCGGATCGGCATGAAAAAGATTGTATTGAGTTCTAGATTAGACTGTGTATACCCTGGCCGTTTGATTCCATGCTTGGGTTTGTTTATCACGTTCAGCTCTATGTTTTAGGCAGGCGCTTATTGTTATCATGTCACTGCTGAGCTATTTGCAATGTGCTTTTCCTTGTAATTCCCAAGTCACTACAGTTGTTTCCTATGTATGTCAACTACAAGATTAGCTAGAATGTCAAATGACTCTAAAACTCGTGGATGTTTGCAATACCCTACATTCGGCAACTGGACCCATGGGTCAATGGGGAGGCTCCCGCTTCGACCAGCCTTTGCTCTCGAGAGGAACCACTCGCGCACTGACATCAGTCTTGAATCAGTCGCCACACCACACATTGAGCACTACATGACGACGGACTATATAACCCCTCGTCCATAGCCCATTGTATTACATCTCTCTTGATCCCTCAACTTAAACCGCCACCTAATCTCATACCATATTCAAACTCTCCAACAAACAACCACACAAACAATCCCTCCTCCAAACCAACCCAGAACTAGAACCACACCCAAAACAAAAATGTCCAACCCAAACACAAACAAAACCAAAAACCCAACACCAAAAACACAGACCCCTACTCGCCCAGCCTGCAACCAATCGGCGAACCGCCCCGACACAGGTACCAATACCCCTCGGGCGACCTCACATCCGAAACACAAGACCAGCCACCCTTCATGGACCTAAGCGAGCCGCACGTCGGACAACGCGATGAGTTCACGCATTACGGGCAGGGACAGGAACGGTTTGGGAATATGGGGACTGAGGAGGATTATGCGTCGGGGTTTGGTGAGGGGAGTTGGTATTCGGGGGATGTGGATATGCGCGGCGTTCGGGGGGAGGTGGAACGTGGGTGGGCTGAGAGGGGAGTTCGGGGGAAGGAACGGGCTCGAAGACTGGAGGGGAATGATGTATTTCGCGAATGTACATGTACGTGGTAGCTTGTAGCTTGTGAATTGTCGTGTGGGAAAAGGGGTGGTTGTGTTACGTGTGCGGCTATTACTAGATGATCCTCGACTGAGGGTTGAGGGGCGGTTTTTTTTTTTTTTCTGTTGTTGTTACAAGAGGGTATGGATTTATGCTTGGGGATCGTTATCAGGTCGCGTTTACTCTAAAGATATGTCCTCTTAGTCTTCGTCTTCATTTCCTCTCTGGACTGGATGATTCTCATCCAATCCTCACCTGTCGACGGTATTTGGAGCGGTAAAGGGAGTTCCGGGCCACAGTCTGAGAAAGTGATCTTGATCAGGTCAGGCTGTCTTGACTCGTACTGCTGAAGTTGCTGTGACTTATTGCCCCCGAAATATCACAACTCCTGCTCTGGTTGGAGGGATGCCAGACTACAGCCGGAGCTTGGGCGTTAGAAGAAACTTCAAGGTTCGCTGATTTAACCTTGATAAGCAAAGCCAAACCAAGCTAGTTTGAAGCCCAGACAAGGCCCAGGAATCACGGGCCTAACCCAACATCACCCACGACCCCATTTTAGTGTCCAATATCGCTCCCTCTATCACTTCCTGAAGTATACTGGTTCAGGAGTTTGAGAGAGCATATCACGAGACAAGACCCTTTGAGAGATTAAATGTGATAATCTGGGATAACACAGGTGTCTAGAAGGATTATCTTAGCGGAGGAGTGGTTCAAGAAGCGCGTCGATGGTCAAGTCATACAGAGGTTGCTGGAGCTGAGGTCCTCTCCTTCCTTGAAAATAGGTACTGAATCCCTCTTCTTTCATAATAATCAATGTCAGACCACGAGCAGGCCGTCGACGTCGCAATAAACTCCGCTGGTTGAACCCTGATACATAAGAGGCGCCCCCTAATTTTGATGAAGCTTGGTGTTTCGCCCCCACCGCCAGGCATCACTAGTACGCGTGCCCACTGGCGCCTATCATCCCGCTTCATTGTCATCTATCTACCCCTCATTTTTCCAAGTTTTTGTGTATTCTTTTTGTGTTCGGACCCGAACCCTTCTGGTTTACTCGGCCATGCATCTCCAGTCACTCAGTCCAGAAATCCTCTTCAACATCGCGGACATCCTCGCCTCGGAGCACATGCCCAGTCTGCACACCTTCTCGCTCACAAGCCGATTCTGCCGCGACATCGCCAACGCGCATCGCTTCCGCGGCATCCACTTCCACGTTCGACTCGCCAACAAGTTGCTGGGTGATATCGCACACTGGGAGCATATCCTCACGCAGCATAATGTATTTTCCTCAGTTCGGCGCCTGAGCTTCCAGACGGACCCAGGCATCGAGGGAGACGGCCTCTTGCTGCGCGGCGACGATTACTACCAAGTGAAAGAAACAGACCTATACGGCCGTCCGTTCACCTCGTGCTTCTCCCCAGAGGACGAATGGTCCGAGATGCACTGGCCCTGGGGCTCCATCAACGACCGAGACGAGGACCACGACGCACAGGACAGAGCCTGGGAGCCGATGGCCCGTTTCCTACGACGGCTCACGGGTCTCCGCGACCTCTTCTGGCTGCAGAATGGACAGTTTCCGAGGTGTCTCCTTGAGGTCCTGCACGCGCACCTCCCGCGCTGCCGCCTCCACCTGCGACAGTTCTTCTTTGGTGCCCTGATTAGAAACCCCGATGATATTGCCTGTTACGAGTATGCGCTTGCTACGTCGCCCGTCCTCGGGAGTTTTGCTTGTACGTTCGTGCTGAACGCTATAGTAAATGCGCACGCGCAGCGCGTACAGAACGCCCACGCGCAGCATATAAGCATGCAGATGGTGGCGGGGTCTGCGCCGAATCTGGAGCGCGCTTTTTTGGGCCGTAGGCCCAGTAGTACGAGGTCGGGGCAGTTGGCTTGGGACTGGGACCGGGACGCGCTCGCGGCTGCTGGTCACGGAGTCCGCGAGTCGATGGTCCGCTCTCTGGCTCTGTGCACTCCATCTGTCGAGGACGTGGCGGGGTTGGCGAGGCATGTCCGCTTCGACGCACTTACGTCGCTCGCTGTCTCGTCGCGTGCGTGCTCGGATACCCTGGCCCTTTTTGCGCGATATCGTTTCTCGGCTTTGACGTGTCTCGCTTTGCGACTGGATCCCTCTGCGCCCAGTGAGGATGCAAAAGAAACCCTGGACCGCGATAGCACCCGCCTACTCGCATCCCTCCCTCCGCTCCGAAGCCTCCTGATAACAGGCCACAGCATCAAGTCTCCAGTCAGCGATGCCCTGCAGTACCACGGCGCAAGCCTCCGCAAGCTCGGGATACTATACACAGGCTCGCAACAGCTAGCCGCAGAAACAATCGCAGAGATCGGAACGAAATGTCCCCGCCTCCGCGAACTTACCCTCCGCATCCCGCGCACGATAGGGAATACCGACGAAGTCGCATACTACCGCGCGCTCGGGAAGATACCGCACCTGAATTCCCTAACGCTCGAACTCGACTGCGCAGCGAGGATAAACGGCGAGCGTCCGACGGACAGACAGGCACTCATCAACGTCGCCGTCGACGAGGCTCTCGTCCGCTCGATACTTGCCCTCGTCGCCCCCTCGCCGTTCTCGCTCCTTGAGCGTCTGGATCTTAGCATTTCGCGGATAGACATGCAGTCGCGTGTGCAGTACCTCGAGATTCTGAGTCGGGAGACAACGTGGCAGGTTTTCCGCGATGCAAGGGGGGAGGGGAAGCGGGAGGGGGAGGGGGATACCGGCAGTGATGGTAATGGTGATGGCGTCTTTGTGCATCGCCATCTCAAGGATCGGCGACGGCCTGCGCGGGATGCGTATCCGGAGGTCTTGGCGGCGTATCGGCACGTTCTGTGTGAGCGTGAGTTTCGAGAGTTGTGGCCCGTTCAGGAAGGGGGAGAGAGCGGGTTTTGGTGGGATGATATTTGTAGTTTTCCCCTGGAGGTTGGTGTGGACGGTGAGGGGGAGTAGGTTTGTTGGGACAAGGTACGCAGAAATGAAACGACTGACGCATATGCTTACATGAATTCAGAGTCTAGCTAGTGCTGATGGGCTTGGTCGAGATCGGAGTCCCAAAGATATGGCCTGGCCTGGGATACTATCCGAGTCTCCTTGATGCTATTAAAGCCGGGTCGAGGACACCGCAAACGCATACGGATAGAATATAGGATACAGGCACCTGCACCCGCACGCGAGTAGCCTGGCCTGAAAGAAGAATATTCATATTTTTTACCAAGTAAGTCAATGCCATAGGAAACTTTTAACCCTTCTATCTGCTACCATATCAACCGTCAAAGTACTTCAGGATAACGAACATGATGAACGATGAACATATTCCTCGACCCGGTGATGGTAGGCCTCGCAATTTGAAAACCCTCACTCCGGGTTCGCCGAATACAAGAGGTCCTCTTCGACCTCCTCTTGAGTTCTGGAACCCCGGTTATCTCCAACGTCGCCGACATCGTACGGGTCAACTGCCGTATCGCCCTGCATATCCTGGTGCAGTTTGCGCGGTCTATCGCGCGGATTCACCGTCTGTTCCGTGTCAGCCGGGTTACGAAAATGTCGGATAGTGCACATCCCACCCCTCCTCCTAAGCACTAGTACCGGATCAAAAACTCACCTGCGAAGTCTCATTCCCCAACCCACTAAGCGACTGGAACTGATCGCGCGTAAGATGCGACTGCGGCTGGCTAAACTGATCCTCCACCTGATCCCACGACCCCCTCCGCTCCCGCTGCTGCTCCTGTCCCTGTCCCTGCTTCAGATCCAGCCCCTGATCGCCAAAATCCTGTCCCAGATCCTCTCCATATTGATCCGCCGCATACCCCCGATTCGCACGGTTGACGCTCCACATTTGGGTTGCGTAATCCGGCCGGTTCCCTCCCATTTGGGCCTGCAGTTGCTCGAGCGTCAGTGGGTGGCCGCTGTGGTGCCCGCCGGCGGGCGCGTTGCCGAGGCCCCTGCCGGGTGGGAAGTCGAACTCGTAGATGTCGTTGGGGTCTTGGTTTTGGCGGCGGGACATTCTGCTTCAGATGGATATAGTGGTTTGGGTTGGGTTGGTTTTGTTTCCGGGTTGGGATTGGCTTTGGACTTGGATTGGGTTAGACGATTAAGGTTGTTGGTATTGAGCTGGACACATGGACAAATGGGAATCCGTGTATTCTTATAACTCTTCCTTGTTCCGCAATATTATTAGTCTTCTTATCATCTGTTACGTGTGTGGCGGGCGGGTGATCCAAGGCTGATGTCAAGGCGCGTGGTTGGTTGGAAGGCGGGCATAAGCTTTGGACCAGGGGTGCGTGTTCCATGGGTCGTTCCTTGGCTATAGCTGTCTGTATAAGTGAACCGGAAAGACGACTATATACACCTTTGTAGTAATTCCATTCAACGAGCGCATTCTAAAAGAGACTTTCACTGAGGAAGGTCTGTCGTCTAACTATTTTGGCAGTCTTGGCTAGACGAATGCTCATAGCAACTAGACGGGAAAATATATGGTGGATGCTCACTCAGCTCTGAATGGAACCATGCAATAGATACGCCCGTTCACCCTCCTTCTCGCTCAGGTAAATCCATATCATTATCCCTGCCATAATTGGAATCAGATGGGACGTCCGATGAAGGTCATCTGCGTTGCCATCATTCAAAGGGCTGCTGTTTTCCTGGGTAACCTGACTGGGCCGAGGCTTGGGAGTCTTCAGCACTGGGCTCTTTGATTTGTGTGTCTGCAAAGTAAAAAGTAAAAGTAACTACCATGATAGCAAAAGAGATGTTGCTTTGAGCGCTTATGGAACTGAACCGAAGCGAACCGCCTTTGTAACCTTGTTCACCTTAACAGTAGATGCTGCTGAGAACCTCAGAAGTTAAGGAGGAATTCCAAAACGGACCAGTTTCAACTTAGTAAGGATATTCGCAGGCCATACATCGCCAGGAGTTGGGCATATTGTCTATACGTAGAAGGGGAGAAGGCTCGTTCATTCTTGGCAGCAAAGGTTAAGGAACAAGGTACAGCTTTTTTAAATTAACAGGGCTTTATATAGGTTTCGAGCAATCATGCGAAAAAAAAAAAGAAGACCAACCCCAGGATGCTCGGCAAGATAACCATTGCTCTGGTTTATTTCTCTGCCCATCATCAGCATGGGGTAAGGGACCCTTTCAGCACAGATATTCCTAAACTCACCTGCAACCAGTTACCCCTAAACCCCAATCCAAGGAAGCAACCGAACTCACTCAGGCGGCTCATCAGGCTGCGCCTGATCATAATCAGCCTGATCCGCGCCCTGGTCCCAAGAATCCAGATCGAAATCCAGATCCTGCTCCTGGTCGTGCTCCTGGCCCTGCTCCTGGTTCAGCGACCGGGCTCCCCTGTTGATAGCCCACTGCTGGGTTTCACCCCCCTGGTGATCAGCCGCGAGCTGAGCAGCCTGGGATGCCGAGAGCGTCGTCACGACTGGCTCGTGGCTACCGCCGTGGCTGTAATTTGGCTTGTCCCAGTAGATCGTACCGCCGCGCTTTGTGCTGCTGGGGGCGTCCGTGTTGGTTGTGTTGTCGTTGGGGTCTGTCATGTTGAGAAGAGAACGGGGTATGGTATGACTTGATTGGATTTATGCAAAGGAAGAAAGAAACTTCGAAGGGTAGGTAAAGTTGGTAGGTTGCTCAGTAGGTTCTTTTGAGTTTCCTGGACTCTGTGATCAAGACGAGGATTGCTGCCTCTTATATCTACTCCCCCTCTTGCCTTCTATCAAGGTGGTATGTATACATCATATGTTCCACAAATGTCTGAGCTTGATGTCAGAGCCGGTGGCGGGGGCGGCCCACGGGTGAAACCAGGGGTTGCACTTCCATGTTCTCGTGGAAACTGTGCGATGGAAATCAAAACAGTCTCGATGAATGTGTAGCAGACTAGGATGGCCACGGACAATCCTATCCGAAAGGCATCTGTAGTATATGATGGAATTACACGCACCCTCGCAGCTTCGGAGAGCGATACAGGCTAGGCTACCTACTCTGCTCCGCGGCAACCTAGACTAGAGCACCACGCACACGCAATAGATAACTTTCTTAACCGCGTACAGATCGCGCGTTATATGCGTCCTAATCTAATCCCGGCCCAGTAATCTCTAATCCGGATTCTTTCTGATTCAGATTCAGCTTCTGATCCCAGGAGCGCTCGTCCTCTTGTCGATCTTCATCCTCCTGCCGCTCCTGCTCCTGCTCCTCATCGTACTCCCGCTCGTGGTGCAGGTTCTGCACCAGCTGCAGCAACTCGTAATTATGGATCGCCACTTCATCGCCGTCGAATGGTACCCATTGCTCGTTGCCGTGGATGTGGTGGTAGTACCTGGGAGCGTATGTCGTCGCGTCGTCCGACGGGGGGGACTGCGTGTTGGACGTGTCCGTGTCCATGTTGGTCTCCTGGTTGCTTGTCATTTTGGATTGGAAGGTGCGGTCTGGGTTTTGCTGCTTTTTTTTTGGCTTGCGGAATCTGCAGGAGATCTGGATTGGTATGGATTGTTATAGATAAGAGTAAATGGTGCGCAAGTTAGAACGCCGGAATCTGGTGTTTCATTTATTCTTATACATCCTTCTTGGTCCGGCCGAGCCTTGTATCATATCTTGCGGATCGGTGGTGGCGGGTAGTGATCCAAGGCTGATGTCAGGGGGGCGTCGACGTTGTCGATCGGAACCAGGTGGCAAGGGTTGAACTAGGCCTGCTTGGTCCATGGGTCGCAGCCCAGATTAGCTGCAGCCAGACATCATAGATCTAAATACAAACGCCCTTGTCTATCTCTTTCTCAGTATGATAGCTTTTACCCAGCATAATATCTAGTGCATTTCTTTCGCCTGGTAGCAATGAGCCCATAGATTCTCAGGGAAAATAGAAGAGAATCGCCAGGTGAGAATAACCACCATGTTACCATGCTGAGAAATAGAATCCTTGTGGATTAGCCTTCATAACCTTAATGATCCTAACCTTAACCTTGAAGTTTGCTGGAACCTCAGGGCAACCGGTCGGATTTTAGGGCTGACCACCTTTCCACCTGCATGGCAAATTTAAGGCATATCAGGCCATGAGTCCACGAGGAGCTAAGCATGGCCGCTGCCACACCTGGAAGCTGTCCAGATTTGGTCTTGGGCCCTTCTGTCGACTCGGAGCCAAGTATTACAAACAAAGGTATAGCCTGCAAAAAGCGAGTTGAATCCAACCCCTCAAAACAACCAACAAGAGTAACCCAAACACCGTCCATCAAAAAATAACCCTCTCAAACGCCTCCGCTAACCCCCTCCCCTTCAACCACGCCTCCAGCGCCTGCATATCACCCCGATTAGCCCTCTGCCCCCCGCGCTCCCCCAGCGAATCCGTAATCTCCTCCATGCCACTGAAGACCCGTTCCACGCCGCTCCCATTCCCATCGCCCGTCTCGCGATACCGCTCGCTAACCTTCTTCTGGTGGCTGGGTATATCGCCCCACGAGTGTGTCTTGATGAAACTCATGTACGCGTCGATACTTCGTGAGCTTCCCTCGAGGCAGAGCACGCCGGGTTTTCCGGCCAGGACGAAGCCAGTTAGTGCGTAGTCTGGTGCGTGTGTGACCATGTCGGTGCGTTTTTCGCGGGTTGAGAGGGAGGGGAAGTAGAACCAGACGCGGACGAGGGGGTCGGTGCTCGAGGTTCTGGGGTTTAGGTTGGAGTGTGTGTTCTGTTCTTGTTCTTGTTGTTTCTGTTGTTTCTGGTCTTCGAGGAACCGTGTCCCTTCTTCGCGGATGTACTCGAGTGCCTCGAAGATGTCGTCTGGCGGCATTGAGGCTGATAGCTTTGAGACTTCGGCTTTGGACATCCAGTCTGGTTGCCGGAGGGTGTAATTTGGTGGTGGCGGACTGTCTATCGTCTCTGGCTCTGTCCCTGGTTCCGCCGCTGGGCAGTAGAGTGGAATGTAGATGTTGACCTGAATGGTCTTCTCGCCCTCGACGATCGGAACGTGGACAGCGAGGTCTATACTCAATGGAATTCCAGATAGCGTGTTCGCCTCTGAATTGCCATCTGCACTTTGGCACCAATCGCGTAATTTCTCGATGGCTTCTTGAGTCGATGTGGGGATTTCAATCTCACCCGGTGAGGGGAACATTGCGGTCAACAGGTCGATCGTCGAGAGTTGCGACTCGATTAAGTCTGGAGGTAGTAGTGAATTTTGTGCCATTTCTGTGGTGTTTATGTATACGGCTTGCCTTTTCTATGCGGTTGGAGAGCTCTAGGATCGCACACTGTCAATCTCGGCGATTGTGTTGGCTTTGGCTGTGGGGGAAAACTCCGCGATCGGAGGGTCGGAAAATAAATCATCCCGTTGCTCAACTGTGCAGGACTTGCAGTGCGAGGTCCGTACTCGTCAAAGAGAGAGTGGTGGAGCGATATTTCCAAAAGCTTGGAGATCGGAACTAAAAGCTACCTCGTATCTACTGAAGGGAGCGGGTGTTTGCTCGCAGCACTGATGGTGATCCTGATCTGCGTAGCCCTAACTGGTAATATATATCGGCACCTAGACTCCTCTAATAGAACTGAACCTCAACAGAACATCAAACATGCTCCATCTCCACCCCCATCTTCAACATCTCCTCAATAGTAACAAACTTCAATCCAGAGAAATATTTCTCCCGCTGCCTGAGTGTCTTCTCCCTCGGACACGCCGTCGCACCACTAACCTCCCACTGCTCGATCTGGGCGAGTTCGAGCGGGTCGGTGGAGGGGTCTTTCTCTGCTGCGGCGACGGCCGCGTTGATTTCTTCGATGGTGCGGTGGGTGCGTGTGAAGGGGCGGCCTGGTCATTGATGAGTGTGTTGGAGAAAAACAAGAAGGAGGGGGTATAGCAGGGGAGGGGAGGGTAAGGAAACGAACCGTGGAACTTCTCCAGCTTCGCGGCAGCTTCGTTCATTGTATACCACTCGCTGGAGACGTAGGTAACGGGTTCCTCGACGAAGTCAGTATTGAACCCGTGCAGGGGATAGCAGAAACCCCCGAGTAAACTTGAAAACGGAAGGAAGGCGACTCACCCACTCCTTAACCCCCAAGAGAACCGCCACAGCCCGGCCCACATCCCTCCCAAACGTACAACTCTGCAGCACATCCCCACCCCCGCGGACCGTGAACGTCCACTTCTCAAGATCAAACGGAAACTCCCCCGGCAGCAACTTCATATACGATTTCCGCGCAGGGATAAAATACTCCATGAACCAGCCGAGATTGAAAAGCGTCCACTGGAGGTCACCCTGCGGAATCGATTTCAGGTACTCGCGGAGCGGGCCGCGGGTCTGCGCGTAGAAGCGCGGGATGGACGGGAAGGACTCGATGTCCCCCGCCCACTCCGAGGGGATGAAGCGTTTGCAGGTGGCTGAGGCGACGCAGGCGTTTACGAGGGCTTTGTGCGGTTCGACGAAGTCGGCGTGGTCGCACCGGATTGTGGAGATTAGGGCTGTTGCGCGGGTGCTGTTGAGGATTTGGAGGATCGAGGGGAGGCTGTAGTCTGTTGTGTGGATTGTTGTGTGCGGGAGGGTTGGGAGGGGTGGGGATGTCTGTGAAGGGAGGGTATTTTGTTATGAGGCGGTCGTGGTGTAGGTGGAATGGAAGAACGGACCTTGCGGGTTAGCAGCGCGACGCTGTAGCGAGGGTCCTTGACGAGTTCCTCGTGGATGTAGCGACCAAGGTCGCCGGTGCCGCCGGCGAGGGCGATAACCTGTCGTTCAGCCATTGGGCAGATAGAGAGTATTGCGGAGGGGGGTAAATTTGCGGATAGAGCAACGGGAAGTCGATGATGGCGAGGATTTATGCTCGATCTGTTGGGAACAAGGCGAGGTCGCCAACAGATACACTAGGAACACAGAGAGGGGAGGCCCGCGCTTCAAACATGTCATGCAGCGTGGGAGCTCGTGATCAGTGCTCTGGGCAGAGGTTCGCCGGCAGGTACCACGGCAGGATGCATGGGGCGAAACCCGCACAGCCATAGGACGTGAGCTCTGCTGGATGATGGGTGAGATGTTTGTCCGCTCAAGTTGGTCCGAACTAAAATACTATGAATCACTCGCGCTGGAGACAATCTTGACCCTAGGATAGCGTGCATTCTATATTCATCTGCTATAATATTAGCAAAAGGACCATGTCCAGAGAGCGTAAGCTGGGCAAGAACTAAATCCATCCAAAACTGATACCAGAAACCAGAGGTGCACGTACCCCTCGCAGCCTCTCTGCGATCTCCCGACAACCCCGCGTGGAGCCACGTAGCGGAGGATATCTCAACTGTCGTGCAACATACCCTCAGCTCTGTACTACATTTCAGCTCCGCACGAACGTCACAAATGGCGGGGGAAGTTCATTGGATCTCGCTATAGCCTAACCGGGGGTGGATCTAGTTCCTAAGGTGGGTGCAGGCGACTCCCCGCTAACCGAGTTATCACTGCTCTATCAAGGCGACAGAAGTTCGAGCACAACTACAAGATAGCTAGACTTACGGTAGTCACATCTACACGGGACCGAAGTCGTAAGTATCCTCAATAGCTACGATGCACAGCGAAATGGATCAGAATGACACCGGAGGACGAGCTCAATGACCTCCAATCTTAACCTAAAGCCTGACAGCCCGTCCCAGTGCTCAGAAGAAAGGCAGCAGGCTTGCAGCTATTCGCTTTCCAGGAAGGATGACCTCATATGGTACGTTGTGCATTCCCGGGTTCCCGAATCTGACGCGGACGCTGATACAATTGAGATTCCGACGGCCCGGAGACCTCGGGACTGGCCGAGGCGTTGTTTGCCTTGACTCCGAAGTCCGAATCCTGGCCTTTCACTGTAGAAATGCCAAGCATAGATCGAGAATTCGAATTTAGACCAAGACTTCGTGACCAATGAGGACTTCGAGGGTAGCCCGGAGTATAAACGCATTATCTCCGAAGATCAAGGCATACCGTATGCCCACGCACGCCATTTCCAACCTGAATGGTCACATTGTATGCATATGCGCATCGGCACAGTCGTTGCGGACGACTTCGGCCCCTAGACTGCTGGCAGGCCCTTTCGAGGTATGTTTGACGTACTTTCACCGCGCCAGAGGATGTAGCTCGGGCGATCTCGCATCGCATGTCAGGGAACAAGCGAGTCACTTTTCGAGAGACCGGCATGAAACTCAGGATCTGCTCCAAGACCCGCTGATGCAGAGTGACAAGCATACTTCTGTCCGTCGAAGCTGGACGAATCCAAGTGTGCGTTGGTCGTGGTCAATCGCCATCGGGACCAGAAGACGGAGACGGCCGGACGGTTGCTACTGAGTTCATTGTATATGCTTCCGAATGGCAGCCATCGATAGTGACGTTTGCTTTTCGTCAAGAACAGCTATAGAGAATTTCCGTGGTGTTCGCTAAAGTAGGGTAATGAACGCATGCAAAATTGCGTCGATCAAGGTACGATCTCGATCGGAGGCCATAGCGCCCTAATGCAGGTGACCGTGGGCAGATCCCTCCGTGCTACAGTGACTCTACCGAGCTGCCTTTTCGAGGTCATGAGCCGTAATCTTTAACGTGAACGCCAATATGCCGCCCCGGGCAGGAACGACGATGTGTAACTTGTACACGGAGGGGACGGTTCTTCGCGTGATTGATATACTCGCCTGTTTCGCCCAGGCAAGGTTAGGGTATTTGTGTTTGTAGTTCATCCAGCTAACTTGTTTCTTTTACGTGGTATCTACTGATCCTCGTTATCCTACTCAACGTCACAGACACTTTATCTCGAGCACAATGGGTCACTCTGAGATTAATCTCCTTCAGTACCTTCGTTCGAAGACGCAGGTTGATCTGGATACCTTCGACGACACAGGTACGTGAATTTCTACTCTTGATAATACTGGCAGTACCTTCCTCTGATAATGAGTACAGTATCCAAGGAATTCGGCAAGTGCGTCGACTGTACATCCAACCAGGTCTGGTTTCTCCCCCGAAGGCACGGTGCCTAGGCCTCTACTAATGAGTGTTTCAGTACGAATACTACACCGAGCTCGCAAAGCCCAACCGAAAGGCTATTCTCCTGAAAGCCATTGACGATGCGGACAAGTTGCGCGATCAGTTCCCTGAAGTCACGTTTGAAGAGTTGGCGGTGGAAGTTGGGGTATGCCTCCACCTTACCTAGTATCTGCGGTCCTTGTCAATAGATGCTGTTCTAACCGAGCCACAATGGATTTGGTGTAGGCAGTCTCCCTCGCCCTCCGAATGCTCCCCGATATCTCCGGAAACCTCCACGTAATGGCGAATCCGAACTTCTCGTACTCGAAGAAGAAGATCGTCGATACAGGGAAAAGTACTCAGATGCCGCTCACCATCTCTACTTCTTCAGACTGACTGGTGGCAAATAGGACTTCATAAATTGTTCAGGATCGCCGATCCCTCCTTCGATGGTTCCCGCTTGGTAATGAAGGTACCGGCTACGTGGGAAGGACTCCAGGCGTGCCGCGAGCTGCGCAATTTGGGTATCAAGACCCTGGGAACAACGCTTTTCTCCATGGAGCAGGCTGTGCTCGCCGGCGAAGCTGGATGCGTCTCCATTTCTCCGTTTGTGCGCGAGCTCAGGGAATTGGTTGATTCGAGGTAAGCTTTAACAATACCACGTACCGCGGCTATTTTCTTGTACTCTGCAAATCTACTTTGGCTGATCAACTCGGCAGCTTCATCGACCCAAACCCACAACTCGACCTCAGCATCCAAGCGCAAAAATGGTACAAAGCAGTAGGCCTTCCTACGAGGGTCAAAGCATGCGCTACACGCGGCCTCGACGAAATATTGATGCTGGCTGGCGTTGATGCGCAGACTTTGGTTCCTGACGATTTGCGAGGTCTTCAATCTACGACTCGGTCAATGGCTCAGGTAGCCGCTATGTCGCTCTTCAAGTCGATGGCGGATACGGATACGAGCATGGCCAAGGTCTCGTATCCGTCCTATATTGACAATGAGGAGCGGTACCGCATGGACTTTGGGTATGCGGATGAGGGGAATGCGCAGAGGAAACTCGGCCAGGTAAGCACAGCACAGCATAGCACTTCCCGGAAGGAACGACAATTCCTTTGGGTTTGGATTGAAATCTCGAAGCTGACATGCGCGTGAGCGTAGGCCATTCACATTTTCTGCGGCTTCCAGGCTAAAGCGGAGGAGGTGGTTCGGAATGCAAGAGCCAACGCCAACGCCAACGCCAATTAGCAAACGTAGATGGGGACGAAAAAGTATTGCGATACGGGCTATCTCACCTTCTCCTTTACGTACTCTGTCGAATCATGTTATTTCCGTACCCTACCGTACTCTGGGTATTGCCTGCCATCTGGAGGGGTCCGAGCTCAGGGAGGTCGTACGAGATCCGCCGGCTTTCGTCCTCTAGAGATCTGTAGGTGTAGGGGAGGGGGTTCGTCCACGGACTCGGAGTTTAGATTTGACGGTTCCACAGCATAGCTTTCAGCTCGCTGCCTGAGATAGCTGAACTCTTCCACCTCGCCCGCTATGACCATAGTAGTTCCTATATAGATCTGGGGTTACGTTACCCTGGGCTCCCCCTTGCGTAGCACCGCGCACTACGATCGATACGGCACGGACCACACTGCGTCACGATGAGAGTCCAAGATATCCTGAGTGCCGTAGGGTCGGCCTCGCTGCTGGGATCACCTGACCAACAGGCTAGATCGCTATTCACCTTGTATGCCTATCCCCTCTTGCTGAAGCGAAGCGTTGAATGGTGTAGCTGATGTTTGGTCATTCACGATGTGCGCAACAGCGGCGACTCGTACACGACGACGGGATTCAACGCCTCTTCGACGCAACCCTCATTGAGCAACCCCATGGGCAATCCCCCGCTAGGTATGCCAATCACTATATAATCTCGCCGGATACAATCGTCGATCGACTGTCTAACGAAGGACCACAGGGCAGGGCACCGCATCGGACTCGACCAACTGGGTCGGATACCTTGCTACCATATACAACGAGACTCCGGTCCTAAGCTACAATTTCGCCGTGTTCGACGCCACGGTCGATAATGCGGTAGCCCGCGGCGTCCCCGAGGACTTTGTCCGTCAGGTTTCGACTGATTTTGAACCGTATTATTGTCGTCCTTCCCACGAGGATCCCTCTGTATCCGAAGGATCAGTTTCAGCGCTGTTCATGATTTGGTTTGGGATTAATGAGTGCGAATACCTCTCTCTGTCTCTATCTTTCTCTAGCTCTGTACCTTTTCGTTGGGTCAGTCTCGAAGAACTAACAAGTCTCATATCACAAAGCGCCCTGCACATCTATTCAGACCCCGACCCCACAACCAAAACCTCCCTCGTTCTCCAGAGCTACTTTAACCAGCTGACCAAGCTGCACGCCTGCGGCGGCCGCTCCTTCGTCCTCATCAACGTCCCGCCCACGCACCGAACGCCGAAGTTCCTCGCCTACAGATCATGGGAAAGACGCTTATACGAAGCAAGTATTCGAGACTTTAACTTTCAGCTTCATGCTGCGGCTTTGCGCTGGGTGGGGGAGAATTCTGATGTGAGTTTTTCACGGTTATTTTACGTATTTCGCCAGGTCCAATATCTGACATGAGCGGGAAATAGTCACGTATAGCGATCTACGATGCCTGGGAGTTTGCGTCGCATATCCTCGACCATCCGGGCGAATATGGGTTCGTCGATAGTTCCTGTATCGGTGAGGGCTGTGTCTGGTGGGACGATTTCCATCCGCGGTCTGCGTTTCATCAACTTTTGGCTGCGGATATTGCCGTGTTTTTGAGAACTGCTTTCGCGCAGATGTGATTTAAGATATGATGAACTGGGACCGACTGGGACCCTTGATTGTTGATGCACCTGGTTGTAGATCAACGTGCAGGAAACTCGGATCCTGCCACACTATATAATATTCCGCTACCCCCTACCAAACGTCATCGTACCCCTCGATCAACAGCAAAGGCTCTGAAGGGATGATCCCATATGAGTATGCACGGGTCTGTTCCCTACCTCGAACCACGGCCGGGCTTTGGGTTTTGTTGTCTGGATGGGTAGTCAATCCATGCACAGTCTACTGTCTTGAAGCAGAGGGCCATGCTCGTCTTGCTCCGAACGTCTTTAAGACCAATTCATACCATCCAGATGGTTGTTGTATCGTTTCCGGCGATAGTTCATTGTAACTTGATTTCCCTTGTTCAAGGCTCCCGGACACTACATACATACTCAACCCTGGGGACATAGTCATTGAGCACTGAGTGCCAAGCTTTGGTTCGCCTGTTGCCGGATTTCCATATTTCCGCCGGCACCTGATTTTGACCGCCCGCTAAACCACTTTCAGGACCAGCTCTGCTGCTGCTGATTGGGCAAAGGCCCTCCCCCCAGCGCCTCCTCCTGGTGGCGCTCTCAGGTCACCCTTACACAAGCAATCTGGCCGCGATAGAGCAGCCTATTTAAAAGGCACGAGTTCCCCATGAGCACGGCGTCAAGAATTCTGTCCCTTTCGCCTATCGTGTCTTCTCCCTGCTCGACGGGCCCTCGTCGAACTCGATGCCTCATAGATGCTGCTGACTCAGGTCGCGCTAGGCATGCCAGATTTATTACCAACCATGACTGATGACACAAGGTAGGCAGGCTCTGCGCTGCGCTGCGCTGCCAGGACTCTTTTTTCCCAATTCGACAACAATGCTAACCGCATCAGGTTGTAACCCCAAAAGGCTGGATGGCCTCCAGGGCAACGTCACGTGCCTTCCACAGAAAGGCGATTCCTCCCCAACGGGCATGCGATCCGCGATGGACATCATGAACTGCCCCTGCGAGAACGTCGGGACCTCTCGTTGGTGGATATCGCCGTCAAGCTCCTCGATCCCGCCCACTGTGCGTCGCAGTGCCAGGCCATGATAGGCTTCGCTCTTCGCAACAAGCTGCTCGGCCCTGACGAGTTATGGCCGGAATCTGATCCGGAGTGGATATGGGTCCCACTATTTTCCCATCGAATCACGCATAAGCGAGATTCACCACCGCGGCACCTGCGAATCTTGACTTGTTGAGTGTGATGCATGGCGGGGGAGAAGAGACGCGAGATTCGACAAAAGGTCTGCACTGCCCGCTTGGATGTCAGCAGCAGGAGCAGCACGACCAGCGCCATTCACCTCGACCAACGGATCCCTTCCGATGAGCAGGCACAGCGCCGACCGCGCACCGCCAGCTTTCCTCTTCGTCGACTACCAGGACGATAACCCGCAGAACCGGTCGATCGAGAAGGAGAAGCGCGTCTTCGCGCAGAAGACGCACCAGCGGAAGAAGCGACTCGCGGCCGTTGAGCGGCTCAAGACGTCGACTCATGTCTTTCGGCAGCGGCTTCCGTTCGCCTATACGCCCGTCGACGATGCCGACGAGAGCAGCGAGGTGAACCACCAGAGCAGTGATGCTCGGTCCGAACAGGTCTCCGCGGCGGAAGCTCTCGTCCCGAGGAATGTGCAGGCGATCCAGCGAGCCCGAATGAGGGAACACATGTCGCCGAAATCACAAGTCGGGCAGGGGTTCGTCGACCCGTTCTCAACGACCGCCGTGCCCATGAACGACTTTATGAATTCGTTTTTCCAGCACCGTGCGTGGGCCTCCTACCTGCTTTCATCCCGCTGTAGCCTGTAGATGGTCATTCTAACCCAGCATAGTCCGCAACTTCACAATCCACCGCTCGTACCCGCTCGATACCCCGCGCATGACCATCTGGTGGTGGCAGAAGGCCCTCTCGCAGCCGGCCATCCAGCTGGCGCTGCTGGTCTCGGCGGCGAGCCACCAGACGGCCATGAATACCATCCACAATGCGCCCTCGCAGCATCTGCAGCGGTCCATTGGGGAGCTCTTGCGCTTGCGGGGGGATACGATCACGACGTTGAATGGCCTGCTTGCAGGGCCGGACGCGGTCGGCGAGTCTACCATCCTGATCGTGGCAGCTCTTAGGGCGATTGAGGTATGGCTTCCATTTTAGTTGCAGCTGTGGCAGCCTTTGCATGGATAGTGTTGACTAACAGTTTGCAGTCAATCAGCGCCAACGTTGAAGGCGCGACGGCACACACAAGGGGGCTCAATGTTCTTATCCAGCTGTACGGCGGCCTCGACCGGCTGGACCACATGACGCTGTCTAAGATCTACCAGTACGTCGAGCCACGCCTGCATCGCAATGCCGACTAACAAATGTCCAGCGGGGAGATCATGTACGCCGCCATAACAGACACCGTCCCCTCACTCCCGCTCATCCCAACCTGGCGCAGCGAGATTCTGCAAGAGGCAAACGTCCTCCATTCCACCAGCGACCTCGTCGCGCACCTACACGACAAACCAGATATCGCCGCGCGGCTCTCCATCCTCGGGGCGTCCTTCTTCCAAGCACACTGGTATGCGGGCCTCGAAGAGAGCATGAAAACCTTCCTCTGCGCCTCGCAGCGGCTCATTCAGTACTACGAGGTCGCGACCCTGCGCTGGTCGATCGTCATGCCGACAGACAACGACCTCTTCGTGCTCCTCGAGCACCAGCTCGCCTCAACCCGGTACCCGCCCCTCCACCCCCGCGCCCTCGACGAGCCCAGCGCGGGATCCTACCTCCTCCACGAACCCCTCCGCCTCGCGCTCCTCATCTACCTCAACGCGCGCATCTGGCACTTCCAAGCCTTCCCCGTTATCGGCGCCATAACGACCTCCCTACAGCGGAGTCTGCTCGCGACTGGAATCACCGCGGCGACGGTGATCGAACATATCAAAGTCTCTGCGCCAGACGTGCTCTTCTGGATCGTGTTCCTCGGCGCCATGGCGGCGCAGGGACATGAGGGGGATGGATGGTTCGTGGAGCAGACGCGCGAGCTAGCGCGGTATCTGGGGTTAAGGGATTGGGAAGCTGCGAGGGATGTTCTTGCTGGGTTCTTTTATACGGATCAGCCGGGGGAGCCGGGGGGTGAGGAGTTGTGGAAGCGGATTGAGTCGCACGGGAAGTGTGAAGGGCACGCGGGTGTTTCGCAGATGTCTGTTGAGGGGCCGTCGAGGATGAAGGCGGTTGGGACTAGATTTCTTTATAAGTACTAAAATGAGAAATGCCTACTTCCAACGTAATCGTACTCTGTCGGGGAAGCCCCGACGCCCGAGTCGCTTTCCATACTTCTGTAGGCACAGTAATCACCCCCAGAACCTCAAGTATCCTCCCTTCACCAGATAGAGCACCTTCCACCCTTCCACCTTGGACCGCCCCCTCCACCCACCTCTCCGCTACGGCCGCGAAGGCCACCCCCTAACCCCCAACCCCCAAAACCGCTTAAGTCTCTTATCACTCCTCAAATCCTCCGAAATCGTCGCACCCATACCCACAAGATCAACCGCAACATCCGCCTTCCCAAGCACAAGCGCCAGATCCACCGCCGTCCGCCCGCCATCATCAACAGCATGCACGTCAACACCGCCATCAATCAGCGCAGCCAGAAGCTCCCGATCTGGATCCGACTTGTCGCTCTCGCCCTCCACAGCAACATGCAGAGCCGTCATGCGATTGCTACAGCGGAGACGTACATCGGCTCCGTGCGCGAGGAGGACTCTTGCCGCATCCGCACGGTTGAAATGCGCCGCGACGTGGAGTGCCGTGAATCGCGCGTACGCGTCGCCCATCGCCTCATTCACCAACGCCCGCAGGTCCGCGAAACTCAACAATATGTTCAGGATCTCGACGTCCCCGCCGCCTGCGGCGCTGTGTAGGGCCGTCCCGCCGGCGTGGTTTACCGCGGCGATGCGGACGCGGTGATGCACCGCGCTGTCGCCGTCGCTGGCGCTGTTGCTGCCGGCCGTAACGAGGAAGCGCACGAGATCAACCCACCTATTCCGCGCCGCGTGCATGAGTAGATTCCGGCAATGTTCGTCGGGAATCCACGGGTCTGCGCCGGCGTTTAGGAGCGCTGTTACGATGTTTAGGTGGGATTTGCAGGCCGCGCGGTACAGCGGCGGTGTTGTGCGTTTTGGGCGCGGGGTTAGGGCTGTGCAGGCGTGGCTGTGATCCTTGCAGGGTGGGGACCGTGACTGTGTCTGGGACTGCGTCTGTGTCTGTGCAGAAGCGCTAGGTCCAGGTTGAGGCTGAGGTTGAGGTCGACTCTGCGGTTTCGGCTGAACCCTTGCGCCTAGGGTAATCAGCACATTAAGTACAGCAAGGTGCCCAAACTCCGCCGCGATCTGGAGAGCCGTCAAGCCAGGCCCAGACGCCGGCGCCGATCTCAAGTCCGGATTAACATGCCCCTGCTTGACGAGATACTCCACCGCCACAGCATTATTATACCCCGCGGCAAGATGAATGGGCGCATACCCTTTCGCATTTACCAGCGCGGGATCGGCGCCATGGCTGAGTAGGAGACGAAACATCTCGCCCACGACGCTAGAGTCTGGGACTGCGACGGCGAGATGCAGAGGCCTGGAAAGCATCTCGTTGTCTAGGATCATGTTTGCGTCGAGGTTGCGTTTCAGGTGCGACTGTAGCCGCTTGACGTCGGAGTCTTCGATGGTTTGGCGGAAGAGTTGCGCGATTGGGGAGAGGGGGGCTTTGTCTTTGCTCTGGGGTTGAGTCGCTGCGCTGGTTCTTGTTGCCGGTGCTCGTCCTGGTGCTGGTGGGGTTCGTTGCGGTTGCGGTTGCGGGTGTCGTTGTGCCTGCGGCTGTGAGGGCTGGATGTCGACTGTGCGATACGTCGGCGCTGGCGATGGGGGTCTGTAGAGGGGTGGTGGCTCGTCAAAGCCATCGCCGTCTCTCGATGCCATGGCTGCTCTGTCGATGGTGTTCAAGTGCATGAGGTTGAAACAGGCGCCGCGGGGAAATATATGGCCTCGGGCTCTGGTGGCGGAGTCGGCGCTAGTCCGCTTGGCTGGTGTTCGTTGCACCAGTCGGACAGGGCTGGGTTGTGCCCCGGTGGCTTGGGTGAATCACGAGTCAGCCCTGCGCTTGCTCACCAGGCCAGACCCAGGAGCGTTCCACGCCGGCTTGGAGTGAGAAGGGAGAAGAACGTATGTTGCTTATCCATAAAATCATCACACAGTCGCGTAAGGATAGAGCGTAAACTAAACTACATGTCACTGAGAAAGGCGCCTTTGCCCCGGGGTAGGTCTATCTACCAAGCTGTGTGTTCCCACGCAATCTCATACCACTTATAAATTCCATGTAGCGCGAAATCCCTGCACATACATATCAATGCCCACTTGGAACATCCCACCTCCTATCCACCCCCTGCCCCTCCAGCAACGGCACACAAGCCCCATACAAAAGCCACAACTCGCCAGATCCCACCGCAACAACCCTGTCAAAGAGCTCTTTATCAAAGCGCTCGATAAACGCCAGATGGCAGGCAACCAGGATATCCGCGAACCCGGGCCTCTCCCCCTCGAAAAAGAGCCCCTGCTTCCCCTCCCGCCCGCTCAACATCCCAATCAAGACCAGTGCTTCCCGCTCCATAATCTTCCACAGCTCCGCAATTCGTTCTGTGTCCTTGGGGCCAGGCCGTACTTGACTTAACGGCTTCCCCAGCGCCGCAGAGCGCGTCGCCTCGAAATACACCCTCCCCCTCTCATCCAAGTTCTCTGCGACGCGGGGGACGATGAAGGGTCTATACCCGCTTTCAAAAATCGCGAGTATCCTCTCAACCGCTATAAAAAGCGCATAACTTGCATCACCCGAGGGGAAGAGAGGCCGGTCCGGGAAGACTTTATCGAGATGCAATGCAATGGGTAGCGAGTCGGCTAATGCACCATGTTTGTTTGAGCGTATGGAATCCTTGTGAATTATCGCGGGGAGTGTATACGGAGTCCCGGATTTATTTGCTGGGACGTCGAGGCTTTTCAGGAGCGGCGCGATGTCCGGGTAGGAGATGAAGGACTGCGTGTAGGGGATTCGCTTGTAGTTGAGGATGCAGCGGATTTTCAGCGCGTGGGCGGACCAGGAGTTTCCCGGGGGTGCGAGGGTCGAGAGGATGTCGAAGAGGTGGACTTTATCGGTGGTTGTAGCGGACATGGTGCTTTTATGGTGTTTTTTTCGAGATGCGGAGTATTGCTGATGGGTTGGTGGTGGGGACAAAGCTTGATTTTGTGGTTTCTGGGCGGGTCAGCCCGGGTATATCTAGACACGGAAAGAGCGCGCGTGGCCGTGATTTCTAATGCTGGATGGAATCGGAGTGGATTGGTACAAGGCGAAGCAGGGATGTGATGCACGAGAAAAGAGGGGTTGCAGGATCCGGATGTGTCGTCATCCTCGGTGAGCCGATTGGGGTCACGTTCATATCTGCTCGTGTTAATGGCGCGAGTTGACTCGAATATGATGGATTGTTTGGAACAGGGTTGAATTGAACGAAGATAGATAGGCTCAATGGAGTCCTCAACGCTGGAAATAGCCCACGCGCAGATGGGAACGAGCGTCGAGCATCATTATGCCCGATAGGAAATTCCTAAATTTACAGCCATACTGCGGTACTGCCAGGTACAGTCTCACCCTTCTACTCCACTACAGCACCCTCCTCAAAAGCCCCAACACCCCCCTCGGCCACCCCCTCCAAAGCACAACCCACCCCCCAAGCAACGACGAAACCCCCGTAAACACAATCAACCCTCCATACTGCGTCCCATACCCAAAGTGCCTTTCCGCAACCACCTTCCCAAGGCGTAACAGTTCCACCCCGGCAAACCCGCCACTCGCATACCCGACCCCACGCACCCCATTCAACACCCCATACAGCATCCCGGGATCAACGGCCTCGTTGCGCTCCGCGGACTCATGCTCCATCTGTTTCAGCATCCCGCCCCATGTTGCGCTGTATCCGCCGGAGAAGAAGCCGAATGTTAGTGAGAAGAGGATGAGTAGGGTTATATTGCCTTGTGTGGTGAGGCCCCAGAGGAGGAATGTTGCGAGGGCGCAGATGAGGGGTGGGATTGCGGAGATTGTCTGCGAGGATATCTTGATGCGGTGCGTATCGCTTAGCCAGCCGAAGAAGAGCGACGCGATGATCCCGGGGACGTTGAAGAGGGCGAGCATGAGTGTTCCGGATGTTTGCGATAGGAGGAGAATATCTTTTGCGTATGTACTTAGGTACGTCTGCGGTATACCATACCCCGAGCTCTGGAAGATGATCGCGACGCTGTAAAAGTAGATGGATTTATGACGGAGGAAGGACCAGGGTATAGTCCGCGAACGCGTCTGGTGCATTTCCAGACGCGAAGGGTGCGTTGGGATCAGGAAGACAGCGAGGAGACTGGTTCCGCCGACGATCGCCGTCCAGACCCTCAATGTCGTCCGGAAGCCGTACGCGTCGATCAGGCCACGGATCAGGAACGGACAGGTCGTCCCGACGATGTTTTTACACGAGAGCACGATCCCGTATGCCACCGCGCGGTGACCCGTGCTGTACCACTCGCCCAGAGAGAGGGTGGTCGGACTATAGATGAGGGCACACCCAAGGGCGGACGTGATGCCCTGGGTGGCGACGAGGTGCCCGACCGTAGCGCTATACGACGAAAGGAAGAAGCTAAGGCAAGCAATGGCCGTCCCGAGGAGAGCTGCAAGCTGCCGCCGATGCGCCCAGCGCCGCGTGAACAGCGCGAAGAGGAACGGCATTGACAGGTACATGACCCCGTTCGCGGTCGTGCCGATCAGACCCGTTACACTGCGGTCGCCCTGCAACGTCCAGTTGTTCACGTAGTATTCTTGGAACACGCCGTAGCTCATGGCGAAGCCTGGACGGTGAGTATGAATATGAATCTAATCGCGGACAAGGGGGTTGGTTTTACCTACCCCATATTGGGAGTTGGAGGATTCCTGAACCGATGAGGACGAGGAGTTTCGTTCGGTTCGAATCGAGATGTCTGGGCTCTGGATGGCCTGTGTCCTCGACATCCTCTTGGATGTCGAATGCAGATGGCTGTCGGGGATCTTCAAGCTCTGAGTGGGTAGCGGACGGCATCTCTCGAAGACTATCAAGTCGGTGTAAGTTAATAAAAAAACGACAGACTGCTTTGATATATTTGTGACTACGTAGCGGAGGGAGAGGAAATAGTGAGTCACGCGCGGTTTGGCCTATTCCGAACATCCTCATACCGCCTGCTCGGCCATCTGTCATTACCCCGCTTGAAGCAGTGTGATAAGCCTTGATTGGAGGCCTACCAAGCTTTTGGAGAAAGAACGTGCGCCACCAGGCGGGATTCGCCGACGGACGGAAAGCCCTACTGGCCTGGTCTGGTCAGTCCCGCGAGGCAGGAACTTGATATTGCAGCCTTCAAGTCAAAGCTTACCTACACGACAGCAGAGGAGCACTGGCAGTTACGTGCGAACGGCACAGAATAATCACCTAGCTACGAGCATCTATCCCTCCACCCGGCATCTCCAATATCAGCCCACCCTCCTAACCACCGAACCCCGCAACGTATCATTCCCCTCCCGGGCGCGCCCTATGGTCCATCAGCCCTCAAACCCCTCACAACCTCCAGCGCGGATATGCAGGACGCGCGTGAAGATGTACACGTCGTGCACCGCGGATGAGCAGCTCAGTTTTGAAAAAGTCGCATGCCATGTGTTCGATTCGCGGTCGCTTTCCCGGGGCAGCCGCGGCGGCGCTCGCTATAATGCAAGGCCTTGGGGAGACCGTGCAGGTTGGCCAGGTCTCAGGTTCGGGCAGATCAGGGATCTCCTCAAGGAAGAAAAGGGCATAACATCTCCCCTTTTCCACCACACCGTCCTCTGCGTACGGGCCGCAGGAGCGCTTGAACGGTTCGGCGACGCTGAACGCGATTTTACTCGAGATTTCTATACGATCTATCATTACCTATACCTATGCATGCCTTTAGCTATGAGTCCAGTACTAGTATTTTGGCAGGCAGGCCAGCAGGTGTGGTGGAACTGCTCGTGTTTTCTTACCAGCTAGTAGATGTTATCTATTATAGTATTTCGGTATATTCAGGGTTATCTAATTTGTATGTAGGATTCCTGTGCATCCCTTGGCCATAAGAATATCACCTATAAGAATATACTCCTTTTCGTTACCTTCTCTCCTCTTACCGCTGGCGGCGAGTACCTCAAAGGGAGCTGAGGTTGTCAAATCCAACTACTGGACACGAGGAAGTAATAGAGCACGCTGTGACTCCAGGAGAGAACTCAGCCATGGCCAAAGATGATGCCTGCGTTGTAAGAACAGTAAAACTATCTAAGCTAGAGAAATCGCTAGGTATAGTTAGATGCCATTCAAGACGTGTGTGCTAGAATCTCCCCTGCAAGACAAAAAAACAAGAGTAGTAAAGAGGGCTTCCAACAGGAAGAAAGGAATACGTGAATTTACCGAACGATGGAATAATACCATAGCAACGATTGGCAGTAGCTGTCCTATAGTCTGGAGAAAATCGTGGTCGTTTGAGTCTGGGGTCGTTCCCATGGCGAATAATGCCAGGTACCCGCCGCCCGATGACTCACGGCCACCCAAGGCAGTCAAGTAGTGAGATTTATCTTTTCCTGCCCATGCACATTTCCCTCCTCTTCCACTTTTGGCCACAAAAGTATTTAGCCCTGCAGATAGGTAAGGACAAACGTATGTCTAGCAAACCATCATGGCAACCATGGCGCTCCCCTTCACGACCCTGGACGTATTCACCGAAACCCGCTTCCACGGCAACCCGCTCGCAGTCGTAACAATCCCACCAGGGATCGTCCTAACCCAAGCGCAGAAGCAAGCCATCGCTAGGGAATTCAACCTCTCCGAGACGACATTCGTGCACGATCTCGATGTCGAGGCCTCGGCGCCAACGGACAAAGACAAAGACACACGCCGTTTCGATATCTTCACGCCGTACGCCGAGATCCCCTTCGCCGGCCACCCGACTATCGGCACGGCCGCGCTCTTATATTCAACTGGTGTGCGGACCTTACTTGCAAAAGCCGGGCCTATCAGCATTGAGCGAGTACGAGACGGCTCGCTCCGCGCCGCGATCCCGCATAATACCCGGTTGCATGAGAAGCGAGTGCCCAGCCCGGGCCGAAGCCCAACCCCGACCCCGATCCCCGCGTTGCAGGACACAGTAGCAAGGGCCGAGCACGGCGCCCCGCTATTCAGCATCGTCAAGGGCATGACCTTTGCGCTCATCGAGCTCCCCTCGCTCGAGGCGCTTGGCGCCGTGACCGTAGGCTCCAGGCCGGATCTACCTGCGGACCTCTTGGATGCCGGGTGGCGGGACGGCTGGGTGACGCGGCGATACTACTTCGTGCGGCTCGGCTGTGGATCGGTCGACGGAAGGAATGTCCATAGGATCCGGACGCGGATGGTGAAATTGGCCATGGAGGATCCGGCGACGGGGAGCGCGGCGTGTGCGTTGGCGGGGTATCTGGGCTTGTATGCGCTGCAGGAGCGGTCTGCTGCTTTTGAGATTACGCAGGGGGTTGAGATGGGGAGGGGGAGTACGCTGCTGGTTGATGTTGACGTCGAGGCTGACGAGGGGTCTGCTGGGGCGAGGAAGTTGGGGGCGCTGCATTTGGGGGGGAAGGCTGTTCCGGTCATGAGTGGCTCTATCGCGGTTCCGCTATGACAGGTTATGTGCGGCCACGATATCATGAGATGTCTCTACTGAATGCAAGATAAATTACCACAACCGTATCCGACGTATATACATGCGTCTACGCTACTCCTTGTGGATGAGCAGGAGTGGAGAGGACCGCCGCAGTGATTGTATGTCATGACCTGGTGCAGATCTGCCGATACTAGCCTTGTACAAGGCTGATAGTGATAACGTGGGTTAGGATTCTCCAGACATGCTTCGATCGACTTTTATATGGGAATTACATCCTGCGGTCCTCGTAAGCATCACAGTATGAGCATTCTGGTCCAACCATGCAATGCCTGTGCAATCTCTAGAGCTTCGAGTCTACGGCGGACGGGGCGCACGGGAAGAATTCAGGAATCGTGAATCGTTTTAGGAGGCAATAATCAAGGACTACGTGGATAGAATACCAGGGAACTGTACAAGAGGAACAGGGTGGTTCAATTTCGGTTCAGCAGAATAAACTAGGTTATATATACACACTGACACTGGTACAGAGTAGGTTAAGGATTTGACTACGCTCAAGCTTCCACGCGATAGACTCTGAATTGAGAACAATGATACCTCGAGTGCTAAATAACACCAACCGATCCTGCTTAGGCCGGAGCCGGTTGCCTTGGCATATTTTGTTTACATTTTTAGCCGGTATACACGTAGGTTAGGAATGAAGCCTGAGCCTGTCGGTAGAGGTTATACAAGATGCAGGTGCGCAGAGAGAGCTATGAGCAACAACATGGTCCCAACCATCCACTGCAGGAGGACCCAGCCGTACGAATCGCCTATCATTCCGAGTCTCCCGACTCAACGTCCCGGGTATCGCGCGGCGCCTACAAGTCCCCGCATTAGTCTCCAATAATAGCCAATTTGTGTGGAGTGACAATCCTCCGAGACTTGGCCGCGCTAAGCGAGCGACAAGGCGCAGCTGGAGAGGTTCGGCTCAGCCTTAAAGCATTACACTGGGCATATCCAAGGGCCCATTCTTGAAAACATTTACCCTGACGCCTCTCCCTCTCCCTCCCTCGCCCTTGGCCAATCTGAAATCCACCACATCCAACCCCATACCCCACATCAATCATGTCCCTCCAACACCTCCCCCCCGAACTCCTCCACCTCATCATCTCGAACCTCGAAACAGAAAGCGACATGAACTCCCTCGCCCAAACAACCCGCCACCTCCACACCCTGACAAACCCGCACCTATACACCCACAACGCAAAACACTCGCGCAGCACGGCCCTAACCTGGGCCGCAAACTCGAGCAACGTGCGCACCGCGCGCCTCGCGCTTTCCCACGGCGCAGACCCCAACGCCATCGAGCACGGCACCGCACTCCGCACGCCGCTCGCCATCGCCGCCAATAACGGGGCCGCCGAGCTCGTGCGGCTGCTCGTGTCCGCGCACGACGACGCGCCCAACGCCGACACCTATAATGGTATCACAGGGCCCATAGCCGAAGGGTTCATGCTCCCCTTCGTCTACGCCCTCGCAGGCGGACACGCGCACATCGCGCGACAACTCCTCGCGACGGGGAAAGTGGATGTGAACGCGCGGGCCGCGGCGTATGAGCAGACGCTGCTGTGTCTGTTCGCGGGGCGCGGGAATGAAGTGATTGTGCGGGTGTTGGTTGAGCTTGCGAGGGAGGGCGTACAGCTTGATGTGGATGCGAGGGATTGTGATGGGATGACGGCGCTGGCGGGGGCGGCGGCGGAGGGGAGGGAGGGGGTTGTGGCGATGTTGTTGGGGATGGATGTTGGGGTTGGGGTTGATGTTGATGCGAGGGATGGCAAGAGGATGACGCCGTTGGCGTGTGCGGCGGAGAACGGGCATGAGGGGGTGGTCAGGATGTTGCTGGCGACGGGGAAGGTGGATGTCACCGCGGCGGATGGGGATGGGGTGACGCCGCTGATGAGAGCTGTCAGACGTGGACATGACGGCGTCGTGAAGCTGCTGGAGAAAGTGACAGATGCAGGATGCAGCCAATAGCGCATGGCCAACATGGAATTGGATTTCTCTCTCAGCGTATTCCACGCGGCATCCGGATCGGCGGCTTCCGCTTGATAGCGATCTGCACTTGTGAAGCCAACCGAGAGCCCGACTTGGCAGGCACTTCGCCGATCATGGAGCAGCCCAAGCTTGTGGGGAGGTTATGCTGTGCATAACTCTTTGTGATAATGACATGCGTTGTACCACGTACAGTATACCGTCAGCCACATTTAATGAGTCCTGTAGGCGTCCATTCTCAGGCCTAGGCATTGTCCATGTACAAACTGTCGTGCAACTTCCACGTCCTACGAAGGTACGGATCCCCGGCAGCAAATCCGCTTAGGCGACGTGGCCAACCAAAGCGTCCCAAGTCCCAACCCTCGGCCAGTCGGCATCCACGAACGATGATCGCCGGCCTGATTAACCCGTTGGAGGCAAAGCAGGCGGGGGAACGCAAATACTCCGGGAAGATATCATATTACTATTTCTATCAGCGGGGGCCAGCCGTATAAAACCCGATCGGCGCCCTCGATTTATCTTTGCAGATTTGATTTGCGGCGCATTGCCATCGCCTCATAATGCTTGACGTCCTCGGTTCGCTGTCGCTCACGAGCACCGGGCTCATCGCGACATTCGCCATTTCGGTACTGGGATACTGGGTCTTCTTCCACGAGTCGCATTCCCTGCCACTTGTAAACGGCAAGCGACCGTTTGAAATCCGCCTCATCCACGCGAAGAAGAGGTTTCTTTTCAATGCGCGCGGTCTTATTCGCGCGGGGCTTGATAAGGTACGTTCTCTCTTTTTTTTCTTCCTTCCGCAGCGTAGTACAACCCACGTGCCTCAGCATCAGCATCAGCGACTAACGACTCGCACAGTGGCCCGCCTTTACAATCGCAACCGAAAATGGGTACAGGGTGATCCTCGGCCCGCAATACGCGAATGAAGTGCGCAGCCACGAGGCGCTGAGCTTTGGAAGGGCCGTCGCGCACGATTTCCACGCACATATTCCTGGCTTCGAGCCGTTTATGGAGGGGACCGGGGCCGAGCGCGTGTTGCAGGATGTTGTAAGGATGAGGTTGACGCAGAGTCTGGGTGAGCGAGTTGTTCTGGATATAGGGGAAGAGTCGAGAGGCTGACGAGTGCAGGAGCCGTGACGAAGCCGCTATCTGATGAGACGGCGCATGCACTGGCGACGAATTGGGGAGATGAGACCGGTACACGACCCGCTCAGAATCATAAGCATTTGAGACTAATCATTGTACAGAATGGCAAACCATCCCCCTAAAAAGCACAATCCTCTCCATCGTCTCGCAGCTCTCCTCAAAAGTGTTCCTCGGCGACCAAATCTGCCGGAACCCGCACTGGCTGCGCATCACAGTCGCCTACGCCGTGGACTCCTTCTTCGCAGCCGAAGCGCTGCGCCTGTGGCCGTCGATCCTGCGCTCCCTCGTCGCCCCCTTCCTCCCCACCGTGCGCAAAATCCAATCGGAACTCGAAGAGGCGCGCCAGATCATCGCGCCCGTCCTTGCACGGCGCAAGGCCGAGAAACAGGCTGCGCTCGAGCAGGGAATTACGCATGAGCCGTATCAGGATGCGATGGAGTGGATGGAGCAGTGTGCCAAGGGGCGCGAGTATGATGCTGCCGTTGCGCAGCTATCCTTGTCCCTTGCGGCGATCCATACGACGTCCGATATGCTTACGCAGGTGCTGTATGATATCTGTGCGTGCGATGGGCTGGTTGAGGAGATGCGGGGCGAGATTGTCGATGTGATTCGGAAGGAAGGCTGGACGAGGATGACGCTGTCTCAGCTGACGCTGATGGATAGTGTGCTCAAGGAGAGTCAGAGGCTCAAGCCGACGACGATCGGTGCGTTCCCACACCCCCACCCCTTCTCTACTCCACTAGTAGAGTGAGTACAGGTACTAATCGGCCTGCAGCGACAATGCGCCGCATGACCATAAAACCCCTCCCCCTCTCCGACGGAACCACCATCCCCAAGAATTCCATCCTCTTCGTCTCTTGCGAGCGCATGTGGGATCCCACAGTGTACCCCTCCCCCGAGAAATTCAACCCCCACCGCTACCTCCAGCTCCGCTCCGTCCCCGGCCACGAAACCTCCGCGCAGCTCGTCGCGCCCTCGCCCGAGCACATGGGCTTCGGGCTCGGCAAGCACGCGTGCCCGGGGCGGTTCTTTGCAGCAAATGAGTTGAAGATCGCGCTGTGTCATATTTTGATCAAGTATGATTTGCGGTTTTGCGCGGAGTGGGAAAATCCGAGGCCGTTTGGGATGGGGTTGGCGTTTTCGGCGGAGCCGAGGGCCACGATGCAGATCAGGAGGAGGAGGGGGGAGATTGAGCTGTAGCTGTCTAGTGATGCCTGTAGATCTGCTTGCTTGGGTTGAAGATTCGAATATGTACACTTGGAGAAGCTACGCGGTGTCTTTCTGGATATATCTGCAATCTACGAAACGAGGGGCTTTAGATCTTCCAGAATTGGAGCATTTGATTGGTCGTCCAAAACGCGTCGCGTCCTCGATTCCGAGCGCTTCGAATTGGAGACATCTATGGGAAGATTGCTTTTTCTCCAGATCGATGCATCGTCCTTGGCGGGGATCCTCGGCGGAGATACATAAATGCCCCTCAACCAGCCCGCGTGTCCCTCCATAACTCCATCCTCCCCCGTGTGCACCGTGAAGATGCGATTGTGGAGGCTATGGTTCGGGCGAGTCTGTGCATGCCGCGGCTGGAGCATTTACGGTTTTGCACGGCGGAGCAGGGGGTTGAGGGGAGTGAGATTGAGGTTGAGTTTGTGGGGGCGGGGCGGCTCGCCGAGGCGATTCCGGTGTGGATGCAGGATGTGCGGATGCAGGATGCGGGGATGGTGGCCCCACGGAAGAGGAGGTTTGTTGTTTCGATGGGCGGGGACGCGGATTGGGAGGTTCCCGGTGATATATGGCGCTTGATGGAGGAGCGGGTTGGGGGTGATGGGGAGGTTATTGTGTACTGATAATAGATGGGCGAATGGGGGGGTTTCTCGAGGAAGCGTTGGCGATTCAAAGACAGCTGTGGCATACAAATCATGTTCAATGGCATTGGCAAGGAGGATGGCGCAGATGCAGTACGTGTCACGGCATGCGTCGTGGATACAGAGGCGGATACCTTATACAACATGCATCTCATTCAAGACGTGCTCTATAAAACAGGCAACCCTGCCCTCGCGGCATAGCCCCTTGCCACGTGAAGCTTCTACATGGTAAACTATAAGCTGCTGCCATAATTAGACCTTGACTTAGCTACTAGTATTGCGTTCGGACAATGCTAATGCACTAAACATGGTTTATTATTTATGTAGTTATTATTATAGGCCATATAGGGATTATGGTGTCCATTATATATTTATTCCTTAAATATATAGAGCCATTACTAGTGGCGGAGATGGGGTTTAGTGCAAGTAAGGTTGTAACAGGGGAAGGGGGGCCTGTTCACATTTTAGAGCGCACGCTTGGGATGAAGGATGGCGAGATTAAGGATTGGGAAAGGGTCGAGGGCAGGTTTTGCTTCGGTATAGACATTGATACGGAAGAAGTTGAGTTGAGCATAAAGTCTCGCCATTCCCTCAAGTCCTGCGAGGGGTGGGCCATGTTCGAGCATACCCTGCTAAGGAGACCTTTATTCCTCGTTGCAATCTCCCAGGCTTAGGCAAACCAAGCACTACCCAGCTAAGGACCCAGTGGTGTGCCGTCTCCATACTTTGCCTTTAGATGGGTAATCGCCAACTGTGCTAGTCCCTTGACGGCGCAGGCATTGCTGATCTCCCATAGGGCAATATCCCCTGGACTCCGCCAACTCGCCCCTTGACGTCAATAGCCCCCAGGGAGTCGGTCTTCATGCTCGCAATTGCTCCTCGCTCATATCAACTGCTGATGATGGCATCTACCGGGTGATTATTGCCCCCAGCCCAAGCCTGAGCTCTCTGGCGAACTCGGGCCGATCAGCGAGACTCGCCCCGGAGTGCCTTGATCTCGAAATTGTAGATAAAGGCGTGTTTGTTCCCCGTGCGTCTCCACGGCCCCGCTGATACATAACGAGACACCGCCTAGGACTCGTTCATCTCCGTCATCATCGTGGCATCCCCGCACCGAATCCGAGCCGCCTGCTTCCTGATCCAGCCCTTCCATTTGACCATGTGCTGGCCCGTCGGCTGCACGCCTTGTAGTCGCTACCCGTGCCCAACACAAGGGTGATGCAATGTCCTCGAGTCAGCCCTTAGAGCCCCTCCACAAATCCCAAGCTCTGGCTTTGGAGGAGGTGGGAACAACGCATGGTATCTATGTGGGGGTAATACTAGTATGACTTTATTACTAGTGCAACGGTCTAGTGGAAGCTCAGATCCAGGACGAACTTTACCAAGATAATATATTGCCCAGGCTATCCCATCATGCGCTTATACTAGTCAAACCTCACCTGATTAACTCCATCGTACCACGTTAAAGGCTAAAATAACTCTTACTTAGTATCAGCGCGCCCCTGAGGAGCAATTTCCCGTGGAGTACCCCCTAGCTCTCTAGATATAGTTGCCGCACAGCCTCGCCAGCCACAGCGATGTGACCCGCTCCCGGGAAACTAATTGCGCCTGCGAGGACAAGGTTCTCGAGTTACTCGACCTCCTGTATGTAGAGCAGATTCCGCCATAGCAGCTCGACTACCCAGGAAATCATACCGCCGTTCACCGCGCATCCGCCAGTCCGTGGCCATACGATTGGCACGCCAGGATATTGTCCCATGCCCCACGACATAATGGGACAGGCGTACCAGGGCATCGGGAGTTAAAGAGGAGTTGAATAGGAGCTGAAAGGCGGGCCGTTAAAAGGGCGTCAAGGGGACGTCAGGTCCAGTCGGCTCGCAGAGCTTTCCTGCGGTTTGTTAGCACAGGGAATCAAAATCCAAGAAGACCCAGGTGCCCGCGACCACACTCAGTGGCCCTACGCAGTATCGTTAAGGTCGTGCGGCTACAACTTTCTATCTTGCTCAGTCCTAATGTACCAGGTGATTTCGCTCGTCGCTCGTTTCTCGCTGCCTCGTTGCCTGAGGCACACCGAAGGTCAGCCGCCCTATGTATCACGTGCCTATGGTCTGGTTGGGCAGCTTACCCCCGCGGCCCGCCGCCCCACCATGTGTTGCTCTATCATGATTAAGACAGCAGCGATTTGTGCTTTATTATTAGGTGGTAGTTCACCCTCCTCTTGGTCATACAGTGAGAATAACTTTCGTACAGGGCCAAGATGTCATCAGCTATTGTAATCAAGTCAGCCGGGGTTCAAAACGCCGTCCTCAACGCCTGGAACGAGATTAAAGATTACATCCCATTACTTCCAGCACCGCAAAAGGGACGAGCAGCAGGTTTCCTCCCAACAGATCTCTGCAAGGACGCTATCAATGTTGCTATACGAGAGTATCCAGAAAAGGTTCGAAAATACCCATGGAAGGTCTTCTAGTCTTGGTTTATAAACTATTCCACATGTTTCTGATCTTCTTCTCTCTGTATATAGGGGATATATCCACGGAAGATCCTACGATGCCGGAATGGAGGAGTTATTTTCTTCCCTGGTCAGCCTAGGATTGCGGATATGCTTACGATTATGATACCGATCCATATCCAGGGGGAAGTTACCCTCAACGAGATGCCGGTGGATATGGAGCACTATTACCATATTCTGGAGGAGTCTACCCTAAATATCCCGGAAGGTGCCAAGTTATACACCTTGACTGTTGATATGATTATAACTTAGATATAGTCAACATACCATACAATCCACTTCCTTGTTGAGCATGTTGCAGAATGTTGAGGCTGTGTGCCATCGTCAATCAAAGACGACCAATCATGATAAAAGCCAATATCCTTTAAGGCAATGGCAATCGCTTTCTGATCAAGCGGCTGTTCCGGGAAAGAGGTCTATCGGGGAATAGACAAGTAGTTGTTAACAGTAAAACTAAGCCGGGATTCTAGGCTGAATTCTGCTGGTGGGGTAGACAGAATATCATAAGCACCAGGCTGCGATTTTGGAGCGTCTGATAGTGGAAGACTCGGTATGCCATTATCAGCCACGAGCTTGGGTCCTATGATGAATACTGGTGTCTGCAGAGCAAAGGCTGTGTCGTTGAATGGCGCGGACTGCAGAAGTGGCGCTGTTGGTACAGAGGCGTCCAAAGCTGTAGAGGAATCGTTCATTTCCCTCAAATCTAATTCAGCAGAAAGCGAGGATTCTACGATCCATGCATGCATAGAGATAGGTGATATTTGGTTTACCCCGCCTCTATAAAATCTAGAGGTAAACTGCCGCAGTCCCCCTAGCACCCTCACGCAGCCTCGCTCCACCAACAAATCCATCCTGCGATGACGCTCTCAACCTCTTTCAAAAGCAAGGGAGTAAGACACGAAAGTCAAGCTTAGCTCGTAGACCAGCTCCCATTTCCATTGCCCAAATGCTAGCTGCTGTACGTACGGTACCCAAGGCAGCAAAGCTGTAAGGGAGCTGCCGTGCAACAATGACATGACATATCTCATGCGTGTCTTGTCTCAGGTTGAGGTTAAGGTTGATGTGTCCACTCAATGCTGGGAAAGAATCATTCTTATAGGTTAGTAAGGGTCTGAGGTATGGCTAGCACTGTCGAATAGGAGATATCAGACGAACGCCAGCGGTTTCGCGTGTGGGGTTACGAATGACCCAGAGTACCCAGAGTAACGCCTCGTCTGGGACCGTGCGTGAGACGAACGTAGCCTCAATCAGCGGGCTAGCCTAGCTGAGTGACACACCTTAGTGTAGGGCATAAGCTCGGCTGGGACTGTGCGTAAGACGAACGTAGCCTCGATCAGCAGGCTAGCTAAGTGACGCGCCTTAGTGTAGCGCATGAGCTCGGCTGGGATTGCTAGTTCAGCCTCATCGCACAGCTAGAGCGGGGGTTGTCCGCCTGAAATTCCTCAAAGTGGAATGAGGCAGCAGCGTATAGCTGCATACCTGCGTCAAGTGCGTGAGGTGATGTGATTGGGTACAATGCACAAGTTGGGTGCATCGGCATTATTGGGCAGGCCAACGGGTACTTGGATAGCATCCCACTTAATCTGGCACCACATGTTTGGATGGAGATATTTCTGTTTCTATGCAGCAGAAGATGGTCCGATCAAAGTAAGAAAACGAAAACGAACCCAGGCTCTCGCATAAAGTAGGTCAAGCATACTCTGACGGCTAAGTATGGATTCGGTTTTCGGGCCAATCGTTCATTAGAGTAAGCATCAGCGGCTGTGCTTTCTAGTACGACCCTAAGGGAAGATAGCCTTGAGGAACTTGACTGTTGTGATGATTAGCGTAAGCATGGAAGCAAAGGCGTCAATGGGCCCAGAGGCTCTCGCGGGGGGGGGGTAAGACATTTGCGCCTGCTGTTCTACGGATTTATCTGGGTAGAGATGGGAAGGTATCTGAGCTCAGCATTTCTTGATGCCGGGTAGATACTATCACCACGTCTAGAGAAGCAGGAAAGCTATTCTAGTTAAGTGACAGCACAGTCAATCTCATAAACGCGGATATCATCCGCCGCATCCGTTTAGTTTACCCATGGAGATATCGCAGGGACTCTTTCGTTCGAAACGAGGTGGTCTTACAGTGGGGTCCAAATGCAATGACCACGGTCCACCGTACGACTTCATGGAGCTAACTCAGGTTAGTGAATCTACTTTGCGTGTCCCTCTTACTCCGTGAATAACTCATTGAGATGACTTTGAATGTTTGGCTTAGTCTTCCTTTCAACCATTATCCCCTTCGCTCTGTTACCACCTTATTATAAGCCCTAGGATAATCTCGCTCGAAGTCGGGATAACAAGGACCACGCCTAGATGCAAGGGGTCTCATGAACAGGTGTCACTGCAACTATAACTGGCCCTTAGGTACAAAGCCTGCACCATGCAAGGAGAGATGTGACTTGGCCACCGAGTGCAGCCTCTTACCCCATCGTTTGCGGGGATTGGGTGGGGATACGAAGCCAAATCAGCACATACAAGGATCAAGGGCGAATCTCAATCAGGCTTCGATGGCTCCTGTGCCATAAGATTGACGGGTCAGAAACCACCACGCTGGGCTGTGGTTAGAAGCGGCTCTTCGTGTTGGACCAGTGGAGGCGGATCTGGCACTTGGCTATGTCTCGAGTAGGGATATAAATAAGTGATTGTTTCTGTTTGTGCCGCATGTTGTTTGTTTATTCTGTAAAGCTCCTCAGTCCAGACTCTAAATTCGTCAGAAGTATTCTCAAATCTAGTTCCGCGCTTTTAAGAACAAGCACGACTATGCATCTCACAATCCCATTCCTCGCTATCTTCCTCGCAACAGCCTCAGCCCTCGACTGCCTCTCCCCTCCAGGCCCCAGCACCATAAACCTCTGCAACGACTGGATCGTCCGCTGGGACTACGTCGAGTAAGCAAACAGCAGCCTCCCACATTACAATACAAGATATACAAGCTAACAACTCATCCCACACCCAGCACCGACCCAACCCAATTCTGCATCTACCTAAGCAACTACGAACTCGGCTACCCGCCCCACGCAATCCAGGTCGCGGGCCCCGTGTACCGGAATAGCCGCCAGGCTACAGTTCCAGGGCGATGCCGGGCAGAGCTTGGGACTAGGTACGATGCTCTCGGCTGGAAGAATACTTAACTCGGAGATGTCGACAGCTGTCGGAGATACTAGCCTAACTAATATGAACGTTCTACGTAGTCAACACCGCGTCTGGCTTAGCGCGTGCGGTGCGCCGTTGACTATCTTCGACCAGTGTAATCCGCTTACGATTCAGCAGCCTTGTTGTCGGGTTAGTAGGGTTGATGCGCGTGCGCGGGCGGTCGAAGTTGAGGAGTAGGGATATTCCTTGTATCCTTGTGGATGTTTTCTCAGGGGCTGTGCGTATTTCGAATGTCTTCCGACGGGTCGGTCTCGGTATAGGTTTTTTGCCTAGTCTAGGTTTTCCCTGTACCATCGTGCGAATGCAGAGACTGTTGCGGTGTGGAGTTCATTAATGTACTAGGTAGCATATTTTGTCTAGTTCTTCTAATGCCAGATACTCTCTCGCCCTGATATATCTTGCGGGTCCTAACTAGGTCCCAGTGCCCCGCCGGCTCCGTAGTACTACTTGGTAAGAACATATTATTGAAAAGGCGCTAACTAACTCAAGGCGAGAATGTAGCCTGGAGTTTAGACACAGCCATTCGACGTCGATTCCCTTGGAAGTCCATACAACAGTGGCGTTCGTAGCAACTTCTGCCAGTCGTCGACAGTTTAACCCGCGGCAAACGTAACGTCCAGCTACGTACGTACTGTACCTCGACCTCGAAGGACTTTTGAAGGCCGACACACATGTTACTTACAATTCCCCTCTCATCAATATACATAGAAACTAGACCATAGCTGTTATCTGATGAGAGTGGGTCACCACGTGGAAATCCCAGCGATGATACGTAAAAATATGCGCAACCTTGTCGCAAAGCGGGTTCTTCAGCTTCAAGCCTTCAACTGCCTTGCGAGGCTATGAATGCCAACTGCTAGTTTATTTCGAGGCCCGGTGTTTGAACGGTCTGGGCGATTCCGGAACAATGCCACTAAAAATCGACGGGAAAACCTTCGACCTTGGAACGCGCGGACCCCTTCGATGTCGCCGCTAGCGCGCCAGGGTTACATGGACGGTGCAGAACGAACTGGTATTCGCCCACGCACAGGGCAGGAGTGAGACATTGGAGAATCTCTGCACGCTCATTGAATTCTTGAATTGACCAAAGGCCCTTCACAGATTCAAGGCACAAAATTCTGCTCTATCTACCTCCCAAGAACCAAACCACTCCACCGAAAACCGGCGTGAAAACTCTTCCAGGTTCCCGAATTCTTATCTCGACCCAAGCCCTCGAGGACCCCACTTTAATATAATCTAGATTATCTGATGATCTGATAAAAGCTGGCAGGCACCCCACCGGTCTCAAAAGCAACAAACCACGGCCCAGACAGCTTCGGAACCTGACCGAGCCCGTTGATCGGGATGGATGACGGCCCACGTGGCGTCATGGTGTTTCCTCGATGGGTGCGAGGATAAATAGCGCGCTATTTCTCCCGGTTCGCAAAATCTTGCAGTTGCTATCTCACCTCGCGTCTGAGAAAATCGAACAGAACGAAATGGGTGCCACTGAGGTTACCACCACCAAGTCAGCGGCTGATGTGGTGACGGACTCCCTGCCTGAGGATGTCACGTCCTCCGCTGCGTCCGACACTCACGGCGCCGATACCGGCAGGACACCACCGCCGCTAATTGCGAAGCTGTTCACCGTCTTCCTCATCTCGTGCATCAGTTTCGGATCGCATTGGAGCACGGGCGTTACGGGGGCTATGAAGAGTACGATTAAGAAGGTATGCGCAGATATCTCTTTGTTTAATGATGATATTTCGAGTGGGGATCGATTGATCTAACTCGGGCTAGGAAATGGACATCAACAACACGCAATTCTCGCTCCTCGAAGCAAGCGAGGATTTCATGGCGACGGTCTTGATGCTCCTTAGTGGGATTATCACGGATCGCGTTGGTGGTGCTGGTAAGACTTCCTAGATTTCTTCCCTCTACGCAACATAACCTCTGAACTAACAAAAAATTGATCAGGAATGATGGTCTTTGGCAACATCATCTACACGATCGGCTCCATCCTCGTCGCGGCAGCGACAACCGTGCGCTCCTTCAACTTCATGATCGGCGGCCGTGTCATTCTCGCGCTCGGCGACATCGCTACGCAGATTGCGCAGTATAAGATGTTCTCGTCCTGGTTTGCGCCGAGTAGTGGGTTTGCGAGTACCCTGGGTTTCGAACTTGCCATTGGGAAGGTACGTGCAGCTTTCGAAATAGGTACTGTCGGGGCAGCAAATACTAAGTAAAGGTAGATTGGAGGTTTTGTCGGCAAGTCGACTGCGAACGTCATTGCTAAGGTATGCACCTTACCTCCCCTCTCCCTCCGCCTTCAACATCGAAAAGCCCAATATTAATCTCATGATAGAACACCGGCAACTTCGCCTGGGTCTTCTGGACATCCGTCTTCATGAACCTCTTCACAAACTTCACAACGGTGGTCTTCTACTTCTTCACGCGCTACTGCAACACGCACTACATCCCGCCCCGCGACGCCGCGACGAAGGAGGAACTCACCGACAAGAACAAGCGCTTCGAGTGGAAGAAGATGCTGCAGCTCCCCTGGACGTTCTGGTGCATCCTCTCCTTCTCGCTGTTCCAGACCAGCGCAGCGCTGGTGTTTAGTCAGAATGCTACCGAGCTCGCCGAGCAGCGGTTTGAGGTTGATTCGGTTAAGGCGGGGTACTATAGTGCGCTGTCGCAGTATGCTGGTACGTATTCAGCATTTAGAGTGGTGTATAACAGCGCTGGGCTGAGGCTGATCTGTTTAGGCTTCTTTCTTGTCCCCTGCCTCGGCGTCTTCATCGATGTCCTGGGTAACCGCGCCTCAGTCAGTAAGTCGCTCCAAACTCCCAAAATCGAGAAGGAAACAGGACAGCGGTTCTAACATCTTGAAAGTCTTCCTCTGCGGCCTCGGAACATTCCTCGCCATGGCGCTGGTCAACTTCGCGCCCTCAAAGGGCGGGACCGCCGCGTCCTTCGGCGTCTTCGCAATCGCGTCCTCGCTCGGACCAACCTCCATCATCGATAGTATCCGCACGAGCCTCTGGCACCAGTCTGTCTTTGGGTCTGCGTATGCGCTTAAAATTACGATGAATAATGCGTATGCCTCCCTTCCCCTGTCTTCCTGCACATTTTGTTAAAAGGACACGTGGTAATGCAATGAATGAGTACTAATATGTGAGAGTGCAGTATGAACATAATAATCCGCATCCTAACCGGCGCGCTGCAAGACGCAGACAACAACTCCTACGCACGTGCCATAAAAGTCTACCTCTTCCAAGGCGCGACGGGGCTCGCAATCGGCCTAGGGATCCTGATCGGATCGTTCTTCGCCGCGGAGCTCGACCTGCTGCAGTGGACGCGGTGGAAGCGGCTGAGCCAGGGCCCCGAGATCCTGCAGGCGCTTAAGGAGCGGAATCTCGTGCTCAACCCGCGCCGCACGAGGCGCATTGCCATCACGGGCTTTGTCTGTATTATGGCGCTTACCCTTGGTGGGTGGGTTGCGTATATTTGGGGGGCTGTTACGGGGCATAATAAATAGAATGGGAGGCTTGGGTGATCTACTAGGGTACCTCGCTTGGCTTCTCCGTTTCGGTGGCCGCTCTGAGCTGAGTGCGCTGGGTGGACTGGGCGGGCACAGCAGGCATTCTAGTAGGGGTGACCTCCAGCGGTCCTTGTGTGGATCTGCGAGAAGTCTCGCCCTATAGGCGCCGCGGTCTCTTTGAAAATATACATCCCGAATTGTCTATTGGCCGTTGTCATGTACCCTGTCGCGTAAACAGTCTTCGTAGGTCGTCCTCTATCAGTACAGGCAGTGCCACGACAAGAGGGAAGATGGCACACCTGCAAAGCAAACGAAACACCAACCCAGACAAGAAGCGCCTATGGAACCGACTGCAGTGCGGTCCCAATCACAGTGCGAAAGACAACGAACGGTTGCAGTAACGTTTAGGATTAGTTCAAGAATGGAACGATACTCGTCGAGGGAATAATCGGCCATGCTTGGTGTGTGGTGACAAGCTAACTGGGTCGTCCATCGCTCCTTCCGCGCCGAAATAAACGGCACAGGGACTTCCCCAGACTCCAAGTACCGCATGTTGGCTGTCGCGCCTGGACTCTCCTTTGCTCTTCTCCTCCTGTCTCTGTTCGGGTACATCCTGATGCTTTGTGTCTGCGCCGATTCTGCCACCAGATTTTGTGGAAGCCACACCACACGATTCCCACTATAAACTACTCACCACGTCGCGGTTCTTGCAGGTCTTCAGCTGCAGATATATTCTTACGGAAAAGACTTCACGCGGGTAGGCGCAGGCTACAGACCAGTGAGTTGATAGAGTAATAATATCCAACGCCAGATTCCCATTGCTAGTCTGTTAACGATAGTGTTATAGCTCACTTGCGGCGGCTACTTTAGTACAGAAGAAGGACTGCAGAACGAAAGAAGACACTCGGAGGGAAAATTGCAGATACTCGACAAGAAAGCGAATGATGTCCAATGCCACAAAGGGAAAGACAGATGGAAGGAAGTTTGACTCTTTGATCCTTTACAGACTCAGCTTTGCCAGGACCTTCTCAACCACTTTCAACCCTTCATCCTCTCCTTCCTCCAGGCCATACCAACCCACACGCCGCAGCGCCTTGATGCAAGCTTTCTCATTTGCCATCGCGCGGTGGATAATGTCAAGCCACAGCTTCAACGCCTTTGAGTCGTCGTCCTCCTGGCACATTGCCCGTACTTTCTTCATCAGCTCAAGGTCCTCGAGCCGCGCCGCTGCTGCAAGCAGAAGGTTGGGTCGCTTGTACCCGGCTTCCTTCACCCAGGCATCAAATATCAGCCGAATAGTCGGCTTGTGCTCTTCACGATAGCAGAACCGAATTGCAGCATGCAATGGCGTCCACTTTTTGGGGACATCGGCAACCGTCACCAAGGCGCCCGCTTTCAGAAGAAAGGGGACAGCCTCCAGATCCCCAACCGCCCAATGCAGGGCCTCAAACAAAGGGGTTCGTCCGAAGCCGTTGATCTCATTGACATCAGCCTTAAACTCGCCAAGCAGCATCCTGGCAACCTCGACGTCCCCCATGGCGGCAGCGTGGTGCAGCGGCTTGTCGTAGAACTTCTCGCGGGCGTTCTTGAACACGCCCTTGGTTAGAAGCCAGCGGATGAAGTCGAGGGTCTCCTGTTTGTTCTTTTCTCGGTGCTTGTGCTGAATGATCGCCGCATACAGCGCACTGCGGTCGTACGTCGCGGGGTGCTCCCCCCTCTTTGGGCCCCGGTTGTTCGCAACAAGCAACTCGACGACATTGCGCGACGTGGTGTGCAGGCACGCCCAGTGGAGAAGCGTCACCTTTCTGTCCGCCTCGTCAGTAAAGGGGAGCATCAGCCCCGCCTTGAACAGCATGTCCAGCACCTCCTGTGTCATCTGGTCGTTGCACACGAGGCGCGCGACCTGCTCAAACTTGGGCGCGACCGGCAGCCACTCTCGCTCTATGAGAATCCGCATGATGTCCGGGTACGGGGTGGCAGCTTCCAGAGGGGAGTAGTAGAGCTCGGACTTCCTGCATATGTTGACGCGCATCCTCCGCGCCAGGGCACCATCGGCGAGGATGTTGCGCACCTCGGTTATATCGCCGGCCTCGCATGCTGCCACCAGCCGCGCATAGCCCTTGTGGGTGTCGTCGGCGGGGAAGCTATCCATGAATACGGCATATTGTAACGGGATGGGCCCATAGGCGGCAACGCCCCATGCGCGAGGGGTGTCTTTGTCAATGGCATCGGGAGAAGGAGGCATCGTGGTGTATTTTAGTGAGAATAGATATGATGCAAGGTAACAGTATTCAAGACGCGGAGGGAAGCAGGAATGTAGCAATTGAGAACGATGAGTAGATTGTAGACGGGAGGTTGTGGTGGTGTAGATGGAAACTGACCTACGAGAGATGCAGGCCCGCCTTATATGTCCTAACCCTGTTCTCTTGCACAGTCTTTTCTTTGTGTGAGGTGTTTCTTTTTTTTATTTCCGCGGCCTGTGGATACAGCTGGGGCAGATCCATTCACTCCTCGGGGCGCTTTCAGGTTTCTTTCAACGGTTTGCCCGTCCAGCCCACAGACTCAACCCGGCAACAGCAGATTCACGATGTGTTGTACCACGATATCTTTCTTACTCCAAGCAAATCAGCCAGGGGAATTCCATCTCGCGACCTAAAACTCCCCCTAACTAACCCGGTAGTTAGCATTGATCAATAAGAGGGTAGATACCGACTCTGGCCAGAGAAAGAAAAGAGCATCGCTACCCGACCCTCCCAAGCAAGCATTCAAGACAAAGAGCGACGGCAAAAAGAGGTAGCCTAGAGCGAACCTTTCCCCTCATCATCAAGTGCGTTCTTTGTCTTAGGACCGGATATCCGAACGAACGGAAGCGTCGGCCCCGCCAGCAGTAAGCTTTAGCCTTTGAGGGACAAAGAGGGCCAGAGATACCGGAGACGCGCCTTCCAGGATCTCGCTGTCGAGATACTCTTTGCGTGGTTAGTCCAACAGGATGCGCTGCCCTTTAGTCTGTGTTGCATACACTTACTAGGAGAGAAACACTGTAAGATGTTCTGGATGAGAGTCTTCTGAGTCCTACATTCACGCCCATAACCGCCTCACACTGTTGTAGTTTGTGTCTATCTATGCTAGGCGACCTGCCACAAAGAAACCTTGGCTAAACGACGGCTTCGGCAATTGACCACTCGATAGAATACAGGCCAATCTTAAGCTTCCGATCCTGCTGGCTGAAACAGGAATGCCACGTCAGCAGTTTAGGCATGGCGTGTGAATTTTAGAGGGCTTAAGGCGTTTAGGTAGAGCACCAAAGGTCAAGCAGCATGGGCGCAAAGCCCAACAACCAGTCTTCCTTCACAAGTTAAGTTAAAAAAAAAAAAAAAGAAAACATACAACAGCATGTATATGCCAGTGCTCACCTGCGTCAGCGTCTGCTTCGTCATCGCCTTGCCGCCCACGTTCAGGCGCTTTCAAGTGAACATTCAGGCGTCTAAATATTCAGATCTGGCCTACCTGAAGGCATATATGGGAGATAGATAGCGCTGGGACGGCTGCAATCAATGTCTAGCCACGAAGTGTCGTTACCCATTAAGGCAGTGCCTTCAAGTATAGGCTAGAGCAAACGCTCATTGAGGTGTGAGGAGGCTCTTTTTATCTAGGATATCTCTCTAGGGTTTTTAAACCCCCCTCGTCCCTGATGCGCTCTAGGTGCCACTTCGACGCAGTCCGCAAGCAATTTTATACATGCATTCCAAACGCCGTTAGTGTACCCTTCTTTGGTGCTATTTAAATATGAAAATGGCTTTCGTCACTAGCTGGTTGCTAGAGTAGTGGTGATACTACATGTCACAGGGTCAAAGTACTACCTACGTTGTTGTTAGTTATAGCTTACAGAATACAGGTTTTAGGCTAGAATATAAGTCCTGTTATTTTCCTTGTTGAGATGGTCTAGAAACTAAACAAGCATGGTAGAGCTTGTTAACCAAATTTGCAATGTAGCAGATCATCATAGCAGCAGTGTAAAACTGAAACAGGCTTTAGTCCCGAATGTAAAAAAGGAATTTACCTCCAAACCAAGGGACAATATACTAATATGGGCTTTGGTAGACTAATGCATATAATTATCACTGAAATCAGAGCCTGACACCAACACTTATAGTTCCTGTCATCCACCCATATACTATTCCAAAAGCTCCCTGGATATCCCCTCTCAGAGCCATATAATATGCCAAATAACAAAATAGGAGGGGAAAGGCCAATACCATGAATCCACCAAATTTTTGCCTAATCCCAATTATCATGATACTATCACCCCCATGTTTCATTCAATTCAAAAATTTCAGATTTCATTTGTCATAAGCTCTTGTTGTGAGTTTCTGGATTACCCATGTTATGTTAGACTTGATGATATTAGGGCGAGTAAAAAGGGTCCATCAGCACTCGCGGTCCAGTAGGTGGCGAAAAAAATGGTGGCACTAGATGACATTCATATTCTGTCTTATTTGGATGTACAAGATAAGCTGGTGGTATACAAATACAAAGCTTCCAATTTATCACGAAGATTTTCATGAAATTACCCAACAACGTATCAGTGGCCGCCATACGTGAACCTATAAGCAATCTACTAGAGTTGCCTTGGGATTCTCTTAGATACTGCGGGAAAAGAAATCGAAACACCTTCATGAAACGCATGCTGTGAGCTGTCCTCAAATAAAAATAAATTTATACCTTGCCCTGTGCTCATGTAGATGCGGCGCAATGTTTGAAAAAGTTGCTGATTGTCCATGATCTACTTAACGATCTCTTGATGGAGCTTGATACCATATCTCCTTGGTTCTATACACAGAAGATGAAAGTGCGGCATGACGGTTCGCCTGACTCAATATCTTCTCTAGTAATGCTGGCTCCGATACCAATGACCATCCTCTCTAATGCCCAAGATATCCTCGCTACTTATCTCAAACGGGGTATAGTCCCTAACTCAAGTCAGGTCTCAGACTAAGTCCCCATTGAAATTGCTACGCTTATCCAAAATTTTAGCGCTCTAGCTCTCTTGTTGATTACAATACATACTGGCAGCTGTGGTGCTTGAGGTTGCAGATGCCTCTATGGCTGGTAGAAAAGACGGAACCAAGTCAAGTCCATGTGGTCTCTTGAACACCGACCTGGAACCGCTCGAACTAGCAGGGGATGAGACGTCACTCTGGACGCGTGATGCCTCATTATCGTGACATCTAGCATCGATAGAGGCCCAATCCCTTGATAGTTTTTGGAGACTGGTATCATTGAAATGGCCTCCTGCTTGTTTCGTGTTGGGCCCAAGGCTCCGATTGCTCCCACGAATTATGGTCCTATCACAGGAAGCCATGAACTGCACAGAATTTCCTAGGGAGTAATTGGAAATGATGCTAATATTCCTCTCCGGAAGGTCGTGGGAGTACGTGGATTCCTGGCGAACCTTTCGTTTACCCTCGATCTCCCTCATGTTTTCAAACAATTGTATGCAGACCCGGAGGCAGTGATGTAGATACAGCTGTTGGTCGCTTAGATACTGGGACTCGGATGTTGACTCGATCTTCACACCAAGAACCTCAAGCTGTGTCTCAATATCGACTTCGGCCGCCTTTATTGAGACCCGATGCGCGCTGAGGTCTTCGGCAGTAACAAATAATTTGCGACGACTAACAGGGACTGTCAGAAATCGCTACGGGCCAACTTTGATGGGGGATGGTTCAACACCAAGGGCCTGAGGCAAAGTTCCCACTTACAGTTGCATGTCAACAAGGCTAATACTGACAATTGAGTAGCACACGGAGAGTAACTCTTTGAACTCATCCACACTACAACCCATACAATTTAACCTAACCCAGCTCCGAAGGCGGCCACTCTTATTGTCAGACTGCCTCAGCTGCTGTCGAACTTCATTATCAAATTGCTCACAGGTGGTGCCACAGTAGTATATTGGAGTGTGCAGATTAGACAGATGTAGGTCTGTATGACTTTGAGCTGCTTCATCAAGATCACTTATAACTTCAATCAGAGCCTGCAGCTGAAGAAGAAGGCTAGCGACACTCTTCGTATGTGGCTGGATGTTTTGTATTGTGCCGCACAGTATAGAGCCAGCATTCAAGGCAAAAGCAAACAAATCAACATTTTCCATGATATTCATTGGTTTCTGTGATGAGTAACGGGAGGGATGATTATCCCAAGAGTCTGATGAATTGTTGATGAGGTCAGTCGTCAGCAAGCGGGGTAAATCATGTGACTCACTGCCCAAAGTCTGGTGTCGGAGATAACAGGATGCAATAATTGGTACCCAGCCACCAAAATGAGAAGGTTTGAATTTATCGAGTCGAGCTGCGACACTGCCCTGAAGTAGAACAGAAATAGCAGTAGACTGACTAACAAACCAAAAGCGCCGCCGGAACCTAAAACAGCATGGCTAGCAGCAGGGCATTGCGTGTGAAGATGAAAGCCTTCACCAAGGGGCTTAAAAAAGGCATCGATGGCCGTCTGTCAAACGTCATATACTAAGTATAAATAAAAAGGTTTAAAAATTTCAAAAACATACAACAGCTGGGATTCGCATGTGGTCACCCACCATACTACTAACCAGCCGGCGTGTGGCTTAAGTACGGCTGAGCGGACGGGAAGCCCTGTTCTCCACACCCTGTGGTCGTATGTACCAGACCATTCGGATGAAGGAGATATAGACTTGACAGCGAGACTTCAAGGTAACCAAAGCTGGGCGAGTTCAGCCTTTGAGTTGTTACCAAGTCCGGCGGAAACGCTGACGGGTCCAGCCTTTCTCCACCCAAAGGAACTGGCTGCGGTAGTTGTGCTGTGCGGGTAAAGGAGGACTAACTGCATCGCAGAGGGTGCATGAGGTCTACTTAACAGAGAGATTCCACGTGCTAGCTTACTGCTAAGGACTTTCGTCAGCGGACATGGCCTTCTATACGCGGCTGAGAATCGTTGCACCAGCGAATCGCCATGGAATGATAAAACTGTCCATTAAGCTAAAGCTCCAAGCTCCAGCTGCAGGTGGTGTTCAACATGACCCAGCTCGGCCCCCTCACCCAACTGGCACAAAGAATCCTGCAACACACCGAGGTCTTCGACGCCTTCTACTCCTCTTAAACAGCCCACCTCCCGCCTCATTCAGCCCAGATGCCCCGCCCCCCTTCCCTACAGACATAGCCAGTAGCCACTCACCCGGACATCCACAACGCGCGACACAGCCTCATCGACGCCACAATGAAGCTGAGAGATCTAACCATTCGGGTCCCGCGATACACTGAAATGGACCATTATGAACGACCAGACGCTCGCTGCGAGTCTGTGCGTCGCACGACGATAAGGCCGGACACGAACCCGGCGGAACAAGGTCAAGGTCGAGGTCCACGGCAGGGATCCCCAAAGCTTACTACTAGTTGAACCCCTCGTCTCGGGCACGCGCCGTAGACAAAGAGTACATATACGTGGCGTGTCCGTTTCGAGCTCCTTCTTTCATCGCTGTCTGTGTTCGGATTTTGCGCTGCGCCTGGTTTCGCTCGGCAGAGCCATTGGTGTCATACCCTTGAGGTTCCTTTCCCCGTTGGTTGTCGGTTTCATGTGTCATCTGGCCTCTCAAAGCTCCTCCCTTAGAGTTTGGCTTTGTGTGGTTACGGGCACCTTGGAGCTACTTCTTCTTAGATTGAGTGCGGGTATCAGCTCCTCACGCTGTTGAAGGAAATGCGCCCTGGCCAGTCATTGGCCCGTACCAGATCCAAGCCTGATTTGGAGAAAGACAACGGCAGCAGGCGGCGTCGCACAAAGGCGGGAGTGGACAAATTAAGTTGGTCGGGGATATAAACTGGTCCTTCCTTTCCGTCCCTTGTGGCATACTTTCTATCTACACCAGAGCAACATCACAATTCAAAAGACTTCGCGGTTTACCTCATACTTCGACTTTCCAAAGCAAAAATTGGGGGGATTGAACAGCGTACGAGCAGGACGACCAAGGGTCAACTTCCACTAAATGATCAAACTTTTGCCACCTTTTTCCTACCCTGGCCATCAGCACTGAATTTCTCTATCAGTGTTGTCGTTCTCCTGTTCTACTGCTATACCAAAAGGCTGACCCACGGGTCAGCAATAGACTATCATTGACATAGCAGTGGGATTCTCATTGCTTCTATTAGACCTATATAAACCAAGTAGCCTGCGCCTCTCTGTGTGAAGCTCTTCCATAGAACACGTCCCCACACATAATAGTCTTGAAGGGCCGGTTATGGTGACTACGGAGTCTTGATATATATCTTCAACTAACCACCAATGAGAACATCACAATCAACAACCCACAGGAGTGTTTCAAGAACATTATATCAGTTATCTACCACTTCCAAAATTCTACGAACCGGACAATGGGGCTTCAGACCTTGTGATATATACTTAGAGGAGCCCAATAATCGTACCAAGTATCCAAGAAGCTTCCATAGAAAATCTCCGCAATCGCTCAGGGATGTATCAGGGCATTCCTCGCTGTGCTGAGCTGAGGCTTCCAGCCGCCAATACATAAACTCGAACAATCTTGCATCACAGGCATTTCGAATCTTCCATCTCCATACATGCGTCGAGCCTATTTTTAGACAGTGACGCCATAGTGAGTCTCAACAATGATCTCGAATCTACGCCACAGCCACAGCGGATTGACTTTTGACTTTGTGCCATGCCTGAACTTGAATCCAAGTTACCTTCATGGACTTCCAAAACGCCACACCATGAGCTCCCTCAAAATAAGGTGGGAAGCACAGATCAGTCAGCCAATCAAATTTGGCCCGGATGTTTATTCCGGACTTATCACGTGGCCATGACGGCATCTAGCTCAAAACAGTCTAGCGCCAACTCCTCGGCTGGGAAAGCGTGACATCACAGTGATGCATGTAGAAAATGACGTACAGCAGCCAGATGCAACTGCATCATGTTCCTTGCAACTAATGGACTGACCAACAGGGACGCGGACCCTGACACGGCGATCTGGCTTCATCACTGCCGCTCTCGATGCTTCCATTCGCTACCTAGGTCGATCATACATGACGCAAGGAATCCGTCATGAACTACAGGCAAACCTAGGTTCGTCAGGTTTAAATAGCGGCCGAATCCCACTGGGAATCAATCTTTCTTCATCAACAGAACAATTTCAAGACTTTATTACTCTTCTACAACTCAACGAACCAAACCACTTTCCAATCTTCAAACCAACCTTCACAATGGAGTCCGTCAAGGTGAGCTCAACCATCTCTTCCTGCCTTCCCCATCGAACCTCCCATCAGTTTTAACTAACAATGCACTGTCCAGAACGCCGCCAACTACGTTACCGAGTCCATCCAGAGCGCCGGTTCCACCGCCTCCAAGGAGACCAACAAGAACGTCGCCAAGGACAACGACGCCAGCCTTACTTCTCGCGCCACGGCCGCCAAGGACGCCGTCGTCGACAAGAAGGACGAGAAGTCCCATGATGCTAAGGCTGATGTCCACAAGGGTGAGCACCATCATTCTATTTCTGGGCTATGGAGGATAGTTGCTAATTATGGCTGTACAGAGGCTGCGAAGAACTAAGCGATCCACCCCCTTCATGCTTCTTTCTCGCTACAGCGATGAGATGAGATGAGATGACGCTCATGGAGGTTATGATGGATTCGTTTCGTGACTGCATGTACATATACCCTACGTTACCATGAAGAAACGATTTGAAATTTGCACTGCTCTTTTATTGTAAACTCGACGTAGACTTTCCTTCATATTCTCGAGGTGCACTTCATCCTCTTCGTGAGTCTTGCGAACTACAGCGCTGCTGCTCTTCCCCTACTTCCCTCCATAGTGCTAGCTAAAAGAGGAAGAAAGACCTGGCTTTTAGTTTGCAACACATGCATGTGGAGCAGTACTGCACCTCCCTGCGCAGATCCATCCCAGACCCTGAATACAACGTAGCCATGTCTAAATATTGAAAGTTTTGAAACAGTCTACGCTAAGCATTTAGCCAAGCGGTCGTCGCAGCCGAGCAGCTAACAACGTAGCGATCTCCCCTCCCATTCGCCTCTTGGTCTCGGCGATCACCGAGGTTTGGTATTGCCTGCATGACAAGCATCCTTCGGGTTGAGACCCGCGAATGGGATAGATGCATGCTAGATACAGTACCCCATGACTGCCGTGTGACTCTCCCAGAATCTTCGGCTGTCAAAGCAAGGCATTGTTGGGCCGGGCCTTGATTTCGGTACCGTACTGCAACCGACGAAGCCAGTTATGGATACGTATATACTGTGAGCTCAACGTAAGCCACGTGAAAATCATGGCTCGTATTGCGGGGTGAGCGGGCGTCGTCTGTATTTCTACCTTATGGATGGGATAGAAGGGAGGTGATGGCGATGATGCAACGTTGATGCTCTTCTATAGCGCAGGAATCGCTCCAGACGTATTAACTCTGTTAGTATTACTCCGGAAACAAAAAGACAAAAAAAAAAAAAACAAGCATCATGTTTATTAAACGCGATCGTGACAGGATCTTATCAAGCTATCTTTTACCGCGATGCTATTACGAGTTGCGTTTGACTACCATGCGCGTCGGGGCAGAATCTGCTCAAAGAAATCTTTTACTTGATTGGAGTTTGACTCAACGCACGTAATCTCAAATACATACTGAGTTATCTGAAAGTCCTCATAGCTTCACCATATACTATACATAAGGGTACAAACTGCATACAAAAATTTCTTCAACGATAGCGTCAATTGTACTGACCATGCACGAGTAGAGCCTACGTTGGAAACGGCTAAGCATCAGGTTGTAGGCCTTTATGTCCAGCCTTCTAAGAAGTAGGCTGGTATTTCGGTCCTTGTCACGGGGGCTTTGCTGGTAACCCTAGTGAAGAACGGCGAGGCATATTCCATGTCCACTAATAATTCCTCAGACTAACAATGGATAAAAGCGCATGAACTGCATATGTTCACTCTAGTTTCTATCTTCTATGCAGCGTACATGTTACTTGCAAAATCCAACCAAGCAGCCTATGTGGTTGTGAGAGATCCAGCGATAGCACCGCTTCTGTCTAGCTAAATCTCTAGACCTAGGGCTAGCTTGGTCCTGGACAATATTGTGGTGTGAAGGGTGAAGGATGGAGAACCCCCGGGCAGAGGCATGTCTACAGTGTAAGTATTTAATATAGCAGGTCCTCAAAGCACCAAGTCTAACTTGAATTGAAGCCTTTCACTGCCTCTTGAGTTATTAGAAACCATGGCAGAGAAACAACGCAAACCCCACCATGGCGCATGGAAATCCAGCACTAGAAGCATCAGGTAGATTGGTAGATTGCCCCTGATATGAGTCTATTAGGTCTGCTTAGTAGTTTCAGATAGCATTCGGTGCAAGCTACGCTATGCTACGTTACGCTGCCCGCTGCTGTCACGAAGTACAGGACCGTCGACTGAATGGAGGCGGAGGACATGACGAATAATAGCTAATCATATTGTAGCTGTTTTGTCTTGCTGATGTCGCTACCGCACCGCTTCGATGGTGCCTCGAAACCATACTTGTCATATTACCTGGTGTGGTGGACCACGCAAGGCATGCAAGATACTCACTAGACAAGTGTACGCTTCCACTCGGGGTCTCAGCCTGTTTTGAGTATTACTCTTCACGCTTACTTTGATTGCCTCAGTCTTCTTGAAGCGTGGCTTGATAAAAGTACCCAGTCATCTCCTCTAACCGTGTAGCTTACTCTTTATTTTGCATCCATGTAGCCCGGAAATAACAATAAATAGTAAGTAGCCTATTACTCCTTCTACTGTCATATCTTCCTACAGGATATCCCACCCCAGCCTCCTTAGACTTTTGGTTTAGTATATGTCCCCTCCCTGAAGCATACTAGACATGCTTTACCATTGTGAACACCCCACTCTATAACGCCGCTAGCTAAAGGCTATATGTAAGGCTTTTTGATCATATAGATATTGGAATTTAGGTGTATTTTATGTACTATGTCACTGGTTATAATTACCACATTCACATTCCACGTCCCCTCACAAGAAAACCCAAGTGAGCACATAGGACTAAAACATAAGCAAGCACTAACTCTGCTAGAGTGGTTCATAACCAGTTTCTGTACATTATTTAGTCATCCCGCGCTAAGTTGGTAGGGCTTTGCATGTAGCATGCAGTGTCTCTCCCCCTATTCCACTGCCATGCTCTCTCTCTCTGTCTCTCTGCCTCTTAGTCTAAACTAGGGCCCCAGCTGACCAAGGCAAAAAAAAGAAAAAGAAGCCTCCCCCAGACCCTCCCCGCCACACAGAGCCCACAGTAGCGGACCGAGACCTGCCGTCCGCCGTCAACAGTGCAACGGTGCAACGGTGCCCCACACGTGACACCCACCCAGCTGTCACATCTGTTTCCAGACTCCAGTGGTTCCAACTTCCCACTACACTGTGCATAAAACATATGGAGCAGATTGTCATGACTTATTATGGAATATTAAATGGCATGGCAACCCCTAACTGCATCCACGCGCTAGACCTGTACTGCTATGCCACCCCGTGCTGGATCGCGAGCGTCGACGAAATGAAACATAAATAGTCCTTGAGTATGTGCTCTCTCTCTCCCCCCTTCTCTCCTTCCGGGTGTTTCTCGATTATAGACCCCTGGCTGCTGGCAGCGACGACGGAATTAACAAAAAGATACGTACAAAAAAAAACCCAAAAAAAAGAAATAAAAAATGTCTTCCAGATTAGGTTATAACCAGATCCACCGTGGACTCCCCGCTATGCGCCCTTGTCCCAATCAGGATAAATCTCAGATGATGTAAGCTTACTAACTTGCCGAGACGTTGGAGACATCCGTGATCCATTGTTGCATTCGTACATATATACTTCGGGAACGAACAACAGGGGGGCTGGCCTGCTTGTCTGTCTGTCTGCCAGTCAGCGGGGGTCGATAGTTCAACGATGAGGGATTATGGATGGATATATAGGTAGATAGATAGATGGATGGATAGATAAATAGATAGCAGGCGCGGAATCATCCATTTCCGCTGCCGTGCGGTGAGATACGGAGGTAGCACATGGCCGCACCTGGCCCACTGGGTCTAGGGGACGTTTGGTACGGTAGCAGTGGTAGCCGTCCATAGTAATGGATACTCGTAGCAGCACTGCGTGAGCAAAAGGTACCGACCGACCTACCTGCCTACAGTACCTTCCTACGAACCCTAGGCCGCTGCGCGACCTGCCGGAAAGGGAGAAAGGGAAGAGAGGAGAAAGGGCAACGGACGGGCGAGGGAAGGATGAATAGTCGGTATTATTCTATCGCTTGGGCTCTTTTTCTTCACCCTCGCCCTCACCTCATGATGTACGGAGTACGTATCGATATACAGGGATTCCATTCCGGCCGAGTCCCAAATCCCGGCGTGGCAGGCTCGCGACGAACCCCACCGACGATCGTCCGACGGCGTCGTAAGATTGACAAACAGACAGACAGACAGGGGCCAGACGAGAGCCAACCGACGACGCCGTCTCGCAGTCCCAGTCGCAATCCCAGTCGCAGACCTAGTCCCAGAGCTAGTCCGCACACGAATGGCACGCCAAAGACCATCTACCGCATCGATCCTAGAGCAAAGTTTCACCTGCACGGCGCGGCCTGAGTCGGTCCGCGGAGTTGGTTTGGTCGCAATAGGGTGGACACTGGCCACTGGCTACTGGCCACCCGTCGGCTGGCTGGCGCGCTACCGCCCCAATGCTCCCTCTAGATATGGCATATGCGGTTTCAGTTCAGCCACGCACGTCGTCTCGCGCTAGATTCATAGATGCAGTGCAGTTGCGCGGCCGGACGGCGTTGCGGCCTGCTCCTGCCGGGGAATCTCCGGGGACAGGGGTTGCGAACTTGCGTGTGCGCGATGAGGGGGGATGTCCAATGACCGCGAGGCGGGCGATCGATCGGGGGAGTGAACGGACGAGCGAACGCGCGAGCGCACAAGCGGTCGTCGGGACGCGGATGGACATGTGGAGATTAGGTTCAGCGGTTCAGTCGCGTCGATGTTGTCGGCGGTGTCAAGGGAGCGAGGCGATCCAACCGCACTGCGCAAATCGCATTTGATGCGAGACACCCAGGGCTGGGGTCGAGTGTGAGGATCATGATCATGGGACGACGGCGACGGTGACGGCGAGATGGTCGTGGCCTTAGATGAACGGAGGCGGTTTCGACGATCGCGCTTTCTCTGCGAGCCGGTTGGCTGCTGACCAAGCGCTGACTGAATGCCTGGTCACCAGCCCCGGGGACCAATCAGGGGTTCCAGCTCGGGTCTCGAGTCCTGGCCGCGGTGCACTTGTCTCCAAGGGAAATGAGCGTGGCTGCGAGGCGACGTAGACGATGTCTCTGAGGTGGTCGGCCCCGACGGGGGAAGGAATTTGGATTTGGCCTGAACCATGGGGTGGTGAGATGGTTGGAGTGTTGTCGATAGAGGCTCGGGAGTCGGAGGCTTGATCAGCACAAAGGACGGGAGACAGGGACGATGGACGATGGCCCGGATTGGAGGATCTCGCTCTAGACCATCTCGGCGCGTTCTGTGTGGCCTGGTCAATAATTAGAGTAGTATCTCACATGTCCACATGTCCGGCCAAGCCTCTGCCAGGCAGGTCTTGCTACCCTGATCCAACTCGCTCCAAAAGAGACCGGGCACGTGGGGTTTGTTGCCAGTGACAGGTGTGTTTGCATCTGCAGCCTTGGCTAGGAATGGGACGAGGAAGAGGGGGTTCTTTTGAGACTTCGAGGCCCCCCCGACGAGGGAGCCCGCCCGCCGGCTTCAGGGTGTCTTAAATACCTTTGGGATCATCCTCCTTTGGGTTTGAGATTGCGCTGCTATGGCTTTGGCTCGCCTGCTGGGCGAATGGGATACGCGGGAAATGTCACTAAGCTGAGAATGTGCTCACTCATCTCAGGCCGGCGAATGGAAGATGATTTTAACGTGTCTCGAAACGGCATGGGCTTATCTATTGACTGCTCGGCATCCCATCGGCTGAACTACAAATACGTGCATGGCCGCCGGGCTGATCAGCGCCTGCGACGATGCAAAAGTGCACGGCTGACTCCTGGCTGAGAACACCCGCGAACAGCTGCTCGTGCCATCACGCCTGCTGTTGAGTCACCCAGGTGTCTGCCGACAACTCCCAACTCGACCTTCTTCTACGAGTTCATTATTGCAGGGACCAGCTATACACACAGTCCGCAGTCTATACTACCGACATTAGACCGACATGCAGAATGGGACAGTCGTGCCATCATAGGACGCAACCCGTAGCATCCCACCGGGTCGAGAGCCGTGCCTAACCGCGAAGCCGCCACTCAGACCGGACGTGCGACAACCCCCAACGGAAGCGGTTAGACATGGACTGGCGTTGGAAAGGCAGAGTGCGACCGGCCGGCCGGGAGCTGGTTGCGGCTCCATGGGCTGATACCATATGAATCGCTGGTCGACGGGGGATTCGAGTTTGAGTTTGAGGCTGAGACACCAAGGGTGGGATTCGCAAATGCCGGGAACTGCAGGAAGATCAAGGAGGCCTCGAGGCCTCGAGGCTACGAGAAAAAAAAGAACCTACTACCTCGTACTTGCTACCTGTAGCTCGTAAATTCTCCATCCAAGCTGGATGGAGGCTGCTAATGTCGTGGCCCAAGCAGCAATACCACCGCGTGGCCCATACCCCTCCCCGCGGATCGGGCCTGGACTGTGAAGACTTCATGGAAACCGTTGAACTCGAAGATCCCAGTGGGTCTGCCACTGCGCGGCCACGGACCCTCCCTCCGGATCAGATTAGGATGGAGAATTGAGAAGCCTGGATCCCCCCCATACATATCACCACCATCATGAACCAACCACGCAGCTATTGAAGGCACGTTGGGAACCGGGGAAGAGGGAGAAACATGCAACACATGCACCTACCGCCCATGGCACCGTGAGTAGTGATTAGGATATCTGTGATAAATCTCGCCCAGGATCAACTCACGCAGCAACGGACCAATCGCGCGGCCGTGCCCAGAATCCCGTTGCGGTATAGCACGCCTACCCCCTAGTAGTCGGGCTAGGCTGCTAGTACCCCCCTGATGCTCAAGTTTGGTAAAGGTTAAAGGCTGAAGCTAGCGAATGGGGGAGAGAGGGGGCGCCTGCACGGCCGATCCCGACTGGCAGCTGGTGAGATTTCCGGAACCAAGTTCCAGCCCCCGGCGCCCTCGAAAGGGTCACACCGGCCAGTGCCTGCAGCTATGTACGTCGGTTAGGTAGTCTCCTTCGTCTCCTTCCCATTCCTCTCGTATAGCACGGGCCATTATTAACTGAGTCAGATTTCCATCATATCTTCGCTAATCAGATAAGACCAGGGGGGGTTCGTAGCGTCGGGTCTCGGGAGGCAGGCAGTCTTCGGGAGACACGCCTGCAACGACTGCATGCATGGTGGCCACGGGCACCAATGAGGTTGATTCTCCTTGATCCTGCTTTAGGTATAGTCTAACGTTCACGGCCGGTGCGGTGGGCCTGCTAGAACGCATCGAGTCCGTCCTGAGTCGATGGAGATTGGAGATGAGTTTGTTTGCCCTTCTCCATTGGGCCGCATATCAGTTGATCAACTTGATCTGTCTCTCTGGCTGGACGGGGAATGGGGACGGACAGAAAGAAAGAAAATGTATGGCCCACAAATTACGCGATGGGCAATCAATCGGATTGGGGGTTTCTACGAGTACTCAGTACGATAGGCGAGGGGCTTCATTTCCGGACACGAGTAACAGCGAACCAGCGTTTCTATTATGTAGCAGAGACCGCGATGCTTCTTGGTATGATATGACTCCAAAAAATGTAAAAAAGCAAAAAAAAAAAAAAAAGAAAATCTAAAAAAAAAGAGCTCAAGCGGCTAAATCCAACACAGAAAGTCCATCCCAGCGCAACCCCCAAATCTAGCTCCCCCGATTCAAGTCCCCATCAGCCGTCAGCATGGAATCCAGACTGCGCAGGAACTCGTCCAGTGACGCGGGCTCGATTGGCGGCGCGAACCCCTCGAGACACTTGACGGCCTCCGCGAGCAGCACTGACAGACTCTGCAGTGCCCGCGGCCGCTGCAGCAGCATGATCATGAGCTGCCAGCGCTGGTGGAGGCTCTGGACCTCGGACTTAAGGGCGCCGTTGTCGCGGAACAGCTGCATGACCTCGTGCGATTTCAGGTAGAAGCTGTTGGAGAGCCACTGGCACCTGGCCTCGAGGTCCACGACGTTCTGCTCGAGCGACTTGGTCTGCTTGCTCTGGCGCTCGCGGTAGCGGCGCTGCGCGTCGCGGTTTTGCTGGCGGCGCGTTACCTGATTGCAGATCCGTTAGCTGGGGGGTCCATACGAAAGGTGAGAAGGGGAGAGAGAGCGCGGACATTTTTCTGCGAGCCCTGGCCGTCTCTGGCCTGGCCTCCGATTGGCGAGTCGTAATCGGACTCTGTTGGCGGGACTGAGGAGGGCATTGCGCTGTGCGGGGCGGAGGTGATGTGGTAGAGATCCGGCTCGATGGAGGTGAGGGTTGGCATGAGGATGCCACTGTCGGAGTGGGGCATGGACATGTCTGCGAAGCCGGGGTGCATGTCGAGGTTGGGATATAATCCGGATTCGTCCTGGAGGGGGGGAGGTGAGCTTCATTTCGGGGATGCGCGATGAGGAAGAGGCATGCATACCAGAGTGTCCATGAGTTGTGAGGCCATCTTGTTTTTGTGCGAGGGCATGTAGAGAGACGGTAGCCCTACAAAGGTGCTGTGCTGTGAGCTGAAGTAGTCGTCCATTGTGGTTCTTGAAAGTAAGACTAAAGGTGCAAGTGGGACTTGGGCGTTGGTGCTGTTGCGTTTGAGTGAGGAAAAAGATTGCGGTGATGATATCGTGAGGGCCCATTCCTTCTTATGTCCCCGGCGACCAGAGTCGACAGTTGACGACAGCCTGCAATAATGTTGACCAAGCGAAAATAAGACGACAGCACCACGACCCAAACAGCCTAGCTCCACAAATGCAAAAAAAACATTCCCATCGCCGGCCCAGCAAAAGAAGTCACACCGCACAGACACCGACACAAACCAGACCAGACCAGACCAGACTAACCCAGGACCGGCCCAAACCGCCAGGGATCAAGCCATGCAAGATGACCGAATCTGAGAACACGAAAATGGCCCCAAATCCAGTCTAGTCTCGACCGACTGGCCGATCCTTCAGGGCGCAGGGCGCTCCAATGAACACCAGCCCAGCCTTGGCAGGTAGCTGCCCTTGTTCTCGAATCCCCGCGCCTTCTAACGTGTCTGCTTCGGGGATAGCCCTTCTATTTTAGAGTCTTATGTGGCCTCTCTTATAGCCAAGGGCTGGCCCGGCACCCGGGGCGAGCTTGATATTCGCCACCCGCGCGCGATCTGGTTCGGTTATGTCGGCATTGGCCCGTCTACGGTCTGACGGGTGGACCTCGGTCCACAGGGCTGAGGATGTGTGGGTGTTTATTTCGTGTATCTTCTTCCTGCAGGGGCAGGACACGATCGATGACGTCGGGTGTTGCGTCGTGGTTGCGTTTCCTCTTGGACATTTCACCCGGGACGGGCGATGGCGGCTGCTGCTGCCGCCTGGTGACTGGTGACAGGTGATGGATGCTTACTCGAAAAGAAAAACGGATTTCGGCAAGAGAAACAAGGGGAGGACATGATGTCAAGCTGAAGCAAGGAATCCCCTGCCCCGGAACGCGCGTACCTCGATTGGTATTTACCCACATTCCTATCCCTGATCATCCACGGCGCTAGAGTTTCCCAGCGAGACATCACACGTGTCGATGTGGAGACTTGCGTGGCGATCCTGGATTGGGATCATCACTTTAAAATTTAAGCATACCGGGGATTTCCACCTATCCGGGTCCCTGCCTGGTAGGGGTCCGTTGAGGCTGCCCGATGGCGGAAGTATGTGAGGTATAGTGTGTTGACTATCCACAATCAAGAGGAAAATGGAGCCCACTATACCGAGCCCCGCCGCTCCCCCTTTTGATCACGATGTTAGATACGGAGAATGTATCTTCTTCTTATCGACCTGTACAGCGAGGTAGGTAGGTGTGTACAGCTCGAGATCTGTCGTCAATCACGTGGAAGATTTTATTGCACATAAAGCAGCTTCCAGTACAACCAGGCTTAGGCTGCCAGAGCCGACTTACGCGTTCGCTATGCAGATGGTCGGGTTGGGCTGTTTTAGGCTTGTGGACATGTCATGGCGGAGTCCCACCGACGCAAATGTTGACCGGCGGATCTCGAATGTCAGGATAGTTTCCTAGCCGAGGACAGAGGACAATCTAATATCAAACCACGCCAGACCGAAGTTAACTTGTATCCCAGATGGCTCTGCTGATGGCGGAGCTATGGTGTAAACGAAACGGCAGCGTCGTCCAACCCTAAGCTACTGGCCCCGCCCCAGGGGAAGGAAAAGAGATACATGATCTTCAGACTAAAAGGAGGGCATAGCAAGTGTTGTCCATCTCCTCCATAATCCGCATCACTAACGTGTTACTCAGCGGCCGACATCGTGGCTGGAATTGACCAGGCCGTGGAAGCATCACACGGGTGTCCCTCACAAGCGAGTATGATGTCCCACCCTCGACTTTATCGGGGAAGAGTCGTGCAGTACCAGCCATGGGATCACAAACAGTCTGATATTCGCTGTCGACCCTATCGATGGAACTCCCGACGGCATTCACCGCTTCCCCACCGTCTACGCGTCAATCGGCCTCGTCATTGATCCAACCCGGTAGTTGGTGTCGTCTACAACCCCTCCCAGGATGATCAGTAGCGCGCTGTCAAGGGGCACGGGGAACACACGAGCAAGCATGGCTGACGGATAGCCTGTGGATTGGAGTCCGGATATTGTTGGTCTGCATTATCTGGCTGTTACGCCGGCTACGGCAGGGGTGGAAGGGTTTGCTGAGGAGTTTGAAGGGGTTATTTAGGAGCGCAAGTACAAAGGCGATGACATAGCAACGAGTAGCTAAGACGATTCTAATGTACTCTGGGTGGTAGCAGCGTATCTAGGTGGCTGGCAATGGTGTCCAGCGGGTCTCTGGTGAAGGCGCTGTTTGTGGCACCGCAGGCGCCGGGGGATCAGCCTCGGACATTACCACCAATAGGACTGGAGCCCCTCCTGTGAGGTTCAGGTCAGGTCTCCGGTCTGCTCCCTCCTAATCACGCAGTAGAGTGCGATCTCCTCATTGAAGCCGGCCTCGGCAACCGAGTTCGTTTCCCCTCTGACCCCGAATTCGAGCTTCGCATACAGTCTTACTGGGCTTCAACGAACGACGCCGACCTTGGTGCTTGTTCCTACCACATGATGCGACCGAAGTGTCCATCGGCTTGATTGCGTTGCTCGCAGGCAAGGATAATGTCCACCGAGCCGGGGACTGGCATATGGCCAAGCATATGCGGAAGACGGCAAGGAGATACGATCCCAAGGGGCTGTTCCAGACTCGTTTTCCAGGTGGTTTCAAGATTTCGCGAGTCTGGAGGTAGGCGATCTTTACTCTCTGTTTCCATATCACACCGGTAATGCAGATGTCCAAAGGACAGAGCAAGCAACATACCGAATCTTATCTTCAAGTATTATTGCGTCCCTTCTTGTTATCTCTGCTGGTAAATCCTAACCCAACACAGTCATCAAACCGCTTTCTATCCAACTACTAGGACACTACGAAAACTTAGCGGATTTCTCTTGGAATGTGGTTCCCAGCACCCAGTACATACTCTCTCTTACTATACCCACTAACCCTATAGTGTGGACTACTGTTGCGCTGCGTTCTGCGGGGACATACATTGCAACAGCATAGCTTGGGCACCAGCCAGATATGCCCGTGGCCAACCCGTGCCCCGTCCTAGATCAGTATCAGTGTCAGTATGTAGCCGACCGAATGCGTGCACACGGATTCTACCTCGAGACAATCTAAGCTCTGCTGCAGTTTCGATTTTCTTTTCCCACTGCGTTAAGTCCCGGTCGAATGAAGCAAAATACGGTCCACTAGGCAACACCAGTATCAGATCTTGAGGGCTGTGTCGCGATGTGCTGGACATATATATCTGTATAGATATAGATAAGTCCACATGGAAATTCCACCTCTTTACGCTACCTAGTTTATATAAAAAGCACAGGTAGATATTCCCTCACCGCTAAGAGGCCACGCATACAGTATCTAAACTGCCCGATGGAATTCCAATTAAGAGCCTGGATGGCATACACCGTACCCTCCCCGGGCCCGATTCAAAATACGTACCCACAAGAAAAAAAACTTGCGTAGTGAATGGAGTAGTCGACAAGATGATTCTTAGATTATTATTATTATTAGAACCCCGAGAACCTCGAAATCAGCTGGAAAGGCCAGCTCCTAGAAAGTGAAATATCGCCAGGGAACCAACACACGGGTCCTTGAGGCCTTTGACTCGGCGGGGCTGTCATCGACAGCATTCTCATCCTCGCCCTCTGTACCACTCGTAGGAGCAGAAGCAGAAGCAGTACCAGACGACGTAGTCTCGCCACCAACCTCCTCATCCTCATCCTCATCTTGACCCTCCTCCTCCTCCTCATCTTGACCCTCCTCCTCCTCCCCCTCCTCCTCCTCCTTTTCTACGGCCCCAAAAACACTAACAACATCCACCCCCCCACAAACCTCCCCCCGATCCCCCGTACAAGACAGATTACAATCCCCCTGATCGACCGCCCACTCGCCACCCACAAATGGACTACACCAGCACTCGTTCCCACCCTTCACCCCAGCAAACTCGTACCCGGCTCTGTAGCACGCGTCCTGGCACCCGCCGATCATCAGCGCGTCGTCGTTGCTGCGCACGCGCGTTTCCAGGAGCGGAGGGTCTGCAGGGTCGTCAAAGTAGCAGCCTAGGTCCGTCCATGACGTCGGCGAGGGGGCTAGCGATGATGTCATCATTGAAGTCGATGTCGTCGAAGTCGTAGCGGTTTGTGTTCCACTAGCAGATAAACTTAAACTTAAACTCAAGGCGGTATCATCCAACCTCTCCCATGTAATAATACAATACGACTGCCACGCATTCCACGGCTTGCAGTCAAGACTAACAGACGGATTCCACGTGGTGAATTGCTCCAGCGTGATGGTAAAATAGTCCTAGAGTTCCGCGCATGTGAGGCCTTCGGTGTTGTCATACCATTCTATGTAGGTGGGGACTGTCGCTGGGTCGGCGTAGAGGCCTGGGGTTTGGCTGGCCAGACAGAAACTCAGGGTAGCAAGGGCTGTTAGGGGGAGGAGGGGGGTTCACATTGTTGTGGTGTTTTGACCAGGTAGCTATGGTCTGATGGCGGGTGAGTCACCACTTGGTAGGAGGGTTGTCAAGAAAAGTCTAATGGTTAGGGTGTTATTTAACATATAACAAAGCCAGCAAGAGAAGAGTCACACGAGAAAAATCTCCCCAGGGCGGCTGCTAATTAAATTTTTACTAAAAATTAGGGCCCTTAGGGGTTGCTCTTTTCCCCAAAATGCTCTAGCAGGCTCTTATTAGGAGAACCCAAAGTTCGTAAATAGGGAAGATCTCAGCGTGAGCCAATCATGTAGCCAGAATTGAAAGCGTTCTGTGGGCCTTTATTATAAAACTAGACCCTTTTCTCGCTGGTCTCCACATGATGTCACATTGCCAATCCAACCTTGAACCAGCCCTAACCGCGTCCAGACCAGTCGGGCCTCGAGACTCGAGAGTCTGGGGGCAAATAGATCAATTAACTAATCCTAATCCTGTCTTTCTCTTGCTTTAAGCTTTCTGCCTCAGCACGGCCAATCATAGGCGCGAAATTTATATCTACAGTTTTATTAACGTGGTCACGTTTGTCAACTCAAGTCCAGACTGACTTTGTGCCTGGAACGCTACGTATACCAACTAAGTGTAAATGACCCAAGAATTCGCCCCAGGAACTAAAAGCCGCACTTTGGGCGTTGAGGAATCGGAGATTAACATTCCAATGGAAGCTTGCCTACCCCGACCAGACAGCATTGAAATGGCGGTTAGTAGATGCTGTGTAGGGCCTAGTCAGGCTTTGTTCCTGGTTGTAGGCGACCCAAGGAACCTTCAAGCGGGTTCGCTCAGGCAGGAACCGTTCCCGGCGGAAATAGGGAACGGTTGAGAAATATATAGTGGAGGTCTGTAGGACAGAAAACAGTCTGGATCTGCATGGTTTTCCTCAGGACTTGGCGAAAATAGATCTGATTCTCTAGGAGTAAGTAATACCCCTGGTTCAGTGTGGCAATGTAATATCTCTGTGGTTATCCCCATAATCAGGCATATTATGTGGTAATTCTTGCCTATGTCATGCAGAGGAACATAAGTCATATAGCAAGGTTGTGTATGTTACCTCCTCTTAGAAATAGTACTTGCCAGCCTTCATGTATGTGGTAAATTCCAAGGTTTACTGCTATATATGCTGGCAGACGTTTTCTACAGACTTAAACCAGAAAAAAGACCAAGCTATAGAGTCCCTCCCCTCATAATAGCCTCCATTGGGTGGGATTGGGTGTACTAATCATTATAATATTTCGCCATGTCAAGCTTCAATAATAAACTCACACACAAAGCCCATCTTAATCCACATACATACCTCCTTAACATCTAGATACATATCACGGCCCCGGTCCAAGATCCGCCCTTGGCCCACGCACAAACCCAAAGTAAATCCTCGAGTCGCGCAGGATTCCCGTCAGATCATCATCCGCGTACGTCCCCGCCATGGTCGCCTTATAGCTCGTGTAAAAGGAATCCTTGCGGCGTAGATACATCTTAACAAACATTAGCTTTGGAAACCTCTTCCCCTCCCCATCCGCCTCCCGCGCCGCCAGCGCCAGATCCCGGAACTGCGCGATAAGCAGGTCGCCCTCCTAGAGGGACTTGGATTCCTCTGGAGACAAGTAATCCTGCATGCTGATCCCTGTGAAGTGGGCGAGTTGCTCGGGGAGGACGTCGCGGAGCATAAGGCCCGTGCCATCGCCAGGTTTCCCGAGCAGGGCGTCGAGCTGCATGGTGAGGGCGCGGAGTTTCGTGAAATGCCGCATGGACCTGAAGTGGCCCGTCATGTGGCTAAATTCCTGCTCCTCGCGCCAGTCACGCTCGTGGTTGTTGCTAAAGATAATAGAGAGGGATTCCAGATTTTCAGCACACCCGTGCCGCTCGAGGACGCGCTTTACCCTCGTCACGTCGTGCTGCACGGGGAAGAAGATGTCGCTGCTCCCATCTTTAAATGTAAGGTTTTAAAGGTGCTCCATGCCACTTATAATCCCTTCTAGCATCTCCTCAGGCGGCGCATAGTTGTACGTGCCCTGGCAGTCGGGTCCAGGGGCCAGGACAGAGAAAGTGAGGGACTCAAGGCGGGGGAGGTGGAGGAAGAGCGCAAAGTTAGTGAATTTATTAGTGCGCGCTGTGAGGGTAAGGTAAAGGAGGCTTAAGAGATAGAACAGCAGGATCCATGGGTGGGTTTTAACATTAATTCTTGTGAGCCGGGGGAGCGTGTTTATTTCAAGGGCGCGGGCGTATTTGGTAGTATTGGCGCTAAATTCCCAAATCAATTGCTCGGCGGCGACGGCCAGTGGCTTGGGCTTCTTAACTCGCGGTGGGGCTGGTTCGCGTTGGGCCTCCGGGTTAGATTCGCACTTGGAATCATGGCCATCCTCTAACTTGGACTCTTCCTCCTCGGACTTCTCTTCCTCCTTATTATTAAACAGCCTCTCCTGCCCCTCCTTATACTCAAACTCCCTAACCCACCTCGCAACCTCCAGCCTCCAAACCATTAGCTCCGCAAGCACCTCGACGGCACGCTCTAACAGTCCCAGAATTTGCATAAACAGAAAGGACTTAATAATATCCTGCGCAAGCCTCAACACAAGCCACAGCTTAAACGCCTTTCGCCGCCCGAGCTGTCGCGCCTTGATAAGGTACGACTCGCGGTTCCTTATAGGGTCCCTGTCGTCGTGATCAAGTCCGGCCATGATTAGCGATTTAAGGACGTCGCGGAAGATTTGCGTTTAGAGTTTAGGGGGAGGCATGGTGGCATTTTTATTTTTTGGTTTTTTTTTTTCTTTTTTTTTTATTTTGCGTGGGTGGTTGGTGGTGGATGGATAAATGGATAAGTGATGATTCCTGGGGTCCTGGTGGGCTCTTTATAACCTTTCGCTCGTCACAGGTGAAGGTGCAGATCTCCCGCTTCGTACGTAACGAGGCTCCACTCGGGAGGCTGAACACGAGGCTGCCGCCTGCCGTTGATCGTCGCTTGACCTTCTCAGGTTGAGACTAGTACCATCTACAATAATGTCCATATGGCAGTCTTAATTTAGCAGTAAACTCTCGGAACCTGATAGTGATTGCCTAACTTAGTGTGGAGTATACAGTCCAGCTTCCATTGCATGGTCTGGTGTGACTTGTCACGTTTCTAGTATAACAGGCATACATTCCTCGACCCTCAAATACCCCTCCCTCTCCAAGGACATATATAGTCCATGGGAGGGTTGTACTATACTCCTAATAACCACAGGTGCGCATCCTCGAGTGAATCGGGTCCATCGTTTGATTCCCTACTCCAATACGGTTCAATACCGATACCGATACCAATAACAAGATCGATGGCGATGTCGATGTCGATATGAGACTATGAAGATTAGGTTAAGCAGTCTAGAGAAAGCACTCCGCATACGCTTCTGCAGGAAGCTCTTTGCTGGTTATATCGCATCGCACTGGATGATGGGGAGGACCGGACTCTGGGTTATTTTCTCCACTTGCTCTGGTAAGGTTGTGCCTCTATCCTACCTAGGGAGTTGTCTGTGGAACCGTCTAGTCCCTGTGAATGCTGTATCCTTATACTTTAAATAATGTGATTTTGGGTTTCATTGGTAATAAGGGGGCTGGGGTTTAGATGTTCTAAATGTTTCTTGACTGAATAGAGGTGTTAGGTATAGGTAGGGGTTAGCTGCAAGGGCTCCCCTTCCAGTTTGCAGTTAGACGAGTAAGATGGATCAATAGGAACCTTTTCTCTAATGGAATCAAGGATATTTCAGGTATTCCAGGTCCATCAAGCGCTACGCCTATTCAAGAAATAAACTTAAACATTTAATGCCGCTTGCACCATCTTGACCACATACACCTGCCCGCTCCATAGCGGAGAAAAAGCCAGAAAGCGGGACGACTCCTATCTCTTTCTCTTCCAGTTTACCAACATATCACCCCGTATACCAAAAGATCCAATCACCCTAGACCAAACAAACTATGCAACCCTCCCAAGAATCCCCCCCAAAAACCCCCGCACCCTCGCCAAATCCCCAAGGCCGACAACAGCCCCAACAACCCCATCCGGCCGCACAACGGCCATCGCGCCCTTTGCCGGATCAACGCCGTAGACGCGGTACGCATCGTCGAGCTCGTACCCGCTATAGAACGACATTTCCGCGTGCGCCTTCACGCATGCGGGGATGGTTTCCCAGGTTATTTCGTCGGGGAGGCGTGGGTAGATGACGATTTGCTCGATGAGACGTGGAGGGAACCCTTGGGTGAGGGTTGTTGTTTTGGTGAGTGCTGTTGCGGAGAGGCCGGTTGGGGTTTGGAGGTCTGTTGAGAGGAGGGTGATCAGGCGGATGCGGCCGGTTGAGGGGAGGTCTGTTGTGGTTGGTTGGTCTGGTTAGTGGGTGTTCTTGTCTGGTCTGTGCTCTTCCAGGGATATCAACAGGGAAGGAAGGAAGGTTGGTTTGGTCGTTCATACCGTCGTGGATATCCCGATGCCACCCATCCGCAAACCGCTTCAACTTCACATTCAGCAGCCGCCTCCCCGGCCGGAGAATCCCCGAGAGAAAGTCATCTCCGCTGACTGGACTGCTACCGTCTACAACAGACCTATCAACCGCCAGATTCTCAACATACTCCACGCCACAGCCGCTGGTAAATCCGCACCCAGTATTAAACAAATCAACGAACTCTGCGTGCGAGAGTCCAGACGTCGATTCAGCCGTCCCCACCTTGTCCGAGAAGCCGCTGGAAAACTTGCGATCGAATTCGATCAGCTGTTGCGCGTTTGCGTGGCGCTCTATGTGGTAGGTGTCGAGGAGTGGGCTTGGGCCGCCGCCTTTGCTTGATGAGGGAGGGGTTAGCCCATTGATGTGGTAGGCGAGCTTCCAGGCGAGGTTGTACAAGTCCATCATGGATACGTTCATGCCTTGGCCGGCCTGTGGGACTGGGTTAGCTTTTGGGGAGAGTACGGTCTGGCGAGGTATGGCATACCTTTGGACTGTGTGTATGGCAGGCTGGATCTTATTAGCCAAATTCAGCGCAGAAAAAACACGGGGCAGGGGGGGCAGGGGGGGCATACCATCACCAACAATAAACACGCGGCCAAGCCCGCTTGAATCCTTGACAATAAACTCCGGACACACTCGCTGTCCAATCTGGTACGCAGCCCACCAATCAATGGAATCATCCCTCTTCGGCCGGACGTAGTACGGCTCAAAGACATTATTGGCCTGCTTCAGGATTCCTTCGAGGGTCACTTTGCTCCGATTGCCCTTGGCGTCTTTCTTAAGGTCTGCGTCTGCACCGGCACTTCCGGGCTCTACAACTCCAGGCATATTCACATACAGCCGGGTGATATACTCACCCGTACTAACCCGCTCACGCGGAATAACCATAACAGACCCCGCACGCGAGTGGATTGCGCAGCGTCTGCGAATGTCCGGGAAATCAGTGTCAACGGTAAGGTCCACGACTCCCCAAATATGGCCGAGCGACTGGCCCTCCAGTGAAAGGCCAACCGATTTGCGGACCACCGAGTGCGCGCCGTCTGCGCCGACCAGGTGCTTCGTGCGAATAACTCGGGGGACCCCGGCGACCTCGATCTCAGCAATCACCGGAAACTCTGGATCGGTACTCTCGTCGATCCGGAGTGACACGAGTTTCGTGTCCCGCAAAACCCCGCGCTGCGAGTAGCGGAGGAGGTCCGTCTCCATGATCCGCTCGACGCGCCCCTGGTGGATGGTCGCCTCGTACGGGAATCTCGCGGGTGGAATCACCTCGGGCACGACGGACCGTCTCTCGATCACTGTAGCCGGGTCACCGGAGGCGTTCCAGAATGCAAACTCCCACATCTGGCACGCCTCGTTCTCGATTTCATCCGATATACCCAGTGTCTTGAAGACCTCCAGAGTGCGGGGCTGTATGCCGTCTGCCTGGCCGGATTTGAGCGTGCCGGGCTTTGCGTCGATGCATAGTACGGACTTGTCTGTCAGGCCGTATCTGGCTAGCAGGAGATGAAGCATGAGGCCTGCTGGTCCAGCCTGCCATGGGTCAATGTACATGGAAGTTTTGGGAGATGTTTCGTCGACGTACCCCAACAATGACCACTTCATACCGCTGTATTTCATCTTCTGCGGGCGAAAACTCCGGGGTTAACCGGGGAAGTGCGGGTGCGAAGGATGGCAGGGCCCTAAGATCGCGCCAACTCGATGCATGTTCGGTGAAGAGGGGCATGATGACTGGCGAAGATGCAATCTAATGAGGTGTTTTCGTATCTCCTTCCCATGGCCCTCCCACTTATAGGAGAAAATCGATTCTTAAAACCCCGCGGGGAGCTTTGAACCCCGCTGGATAGAATCACGAAGCCGGAGACCGATCGATGCTGTGAGCATAGCGAAGATGGTGGCTAAGTGGACTGTCATGTCTTGAGAATCCATCAATGCTCAGCATCCAATCACCGCTGCATAAGGGTTTTCACAATCCTTTGCGTCCCCCAGCGGCAGACGTAGCTGTCCTGAGGTGGCTGGTGCACCCCGCAGACCCCCCGCGAGGAACCCCGCCGGATGCCCCACGTCTACTTGCCGACGGCCGCGGGGTGTCGATGGAGTGAAATAGATCGGAGACAAAACTCCCTGGTTGCGTAATTCAGCCAATAAGGTAAAAGGCCTGGTCCAATACCTAGGTATTCTTCAAAGAGTCGGAGATGTCGACTTCTCATGATCCACTAAACCAGTACCCCCGCGCTGCACTATCCTAGTACGTCATGCACTTTGCTTACTTTCCAACGCAGCGCACAAAACCGCGGTAAACGTTTGTGAAATGCCCCATCGGTTAAACCGGTTCAAAAGATCGATCAACCGGTGCAAGTGGCTGACGTTGACGAAAGTAGCGTCGCTCAAATCCTGGCCCTGCGGGTTCTGGGAGCCTGTAACACTCCCTACGAGCTGGATCTCGGGCGCGTCAAATGCGTTGGTGTCGATGTCGTGTCGACCGCCGACGCGAGTGAAACAAAACCACGCCGATGCTGCGCTGAAAAGAGCACGGGGTACGTGGATTGCCGGTTCTGAGGACACGCGCATCCGTTCTAGGTTTTGCTGGATTAGAAGTGCGTGTACTAAGCACCTGCTCGCATCTAGAGAGGTAGCCCATGAACGGATAAGAGAGGCTCTGGAGCTAGCAACTTCCTGGCCATCCCGGCCGATGGCCTGCTCCAGCAGGTCTATATCAGCATAGATGTCAATGAAAACGGAGTGCCACAGAACCGGTAAACTGAAAGGGTCGTCTTCAGTTCATGGGGGAAGTGGCTGGTGAAGATTCTCCACCAGCGCATGAGCATGTTTGACAGTCGTCGGGATTCATGTTCGTCGAACGTATTCGACCGCCGAGCTTCAATGACATGTGCATTTATACTTTCCAGGACGCCATACGCTGAGAACTTGGAGCACGTCACGCCTGTCTGAAGCGGGTCGTCTGGAATCACGACGGATAGGTAGTGGGTTGGCGTTTTCCTGTAGAGGTCTGCCCATCGCGGTGCAGTGGGTGCCGTGAACAATGCATCAGATGCTACACGTGGGTATTGGCCGAATCGATGTTTGCGGAGAGGCTCGTGATGCAATAGACTGGCCAACTCCGCATCGTGGATATTAAAGGCAATCTCCACCCGCCTTCGCTGTTCATGATCAATCCACCGACTCCATTGCTCATCCAGATCGGTCCTGGTTGCGTCCAGGCTCTGAGGATCAGACGGTGCTGGAAGCGCGGTTTTTGCAGACTCCCGGGCCCACGCCATTACTGTACCATGTAGGACGTCGGCCAGAACGAGGGATTTGGGACGCCCCGATAAAATCGCAAACGTCTGACCAAGCACAGCGGCTTGTACCATGGACAAGGCGTCGGAGGGGCTGTTTGACAAAATCGCCTCCCATGATGCCAGGATCGCTTTGTTCAATCTCTCAAATAGACGGATCCCTTGCGCAACAGCAGAGGCGGATCCCACGAACAGGCTGCCAACCGAGCAGATCGAGATGAAAAGTAGAGAATTCTCCATGGTGGGTCTGAACGAGGGCAAATGCACAATAGGGAGGAGAGTGTGGAATCGGCTGAAGAAGAGGTTCGCGAACAGGTTTAGTTGGTCAGATGAGGGGAGACTCTCATCATGCATGCGAGGCTGGAGCCTCTGTGACAGGCCGGCCCGGTAATTATCGTCAGCCGCGACAATCCCCTGGCCCAGGGATCCCCCACGGTTGGAGAACGCCGACTGTGAGTTCCACGCGCCTTCCTCGACGGTCAGCCGAGTGAACCACTTTTGTCTCACGTGGTCGGCCGGCTGCTGTTGAGGATCTGCCAGTGTTGCCCCAGTAAGTATTGGCGTAGACGCATCAAACGTGTACACATCGCCCGTGCGCGATGGAAAAGACCGCGGGGGTAGCTGCGCCCACTCTGATACAGCCGACGATAATGTAAAGTCCAGCGCATCAACGTCCAGCTCAGTCCCCAGCAACCAAGAGCTGGAATCGACATTGAAGATCGGGTCGTGGAGTGACTGGGCATTTATTGACTGCATCCCATCCACACTGAGAGGTTGACTGGACAGGCCAGACATGTTGGCGGAGCAGTCTGGGATCAACGGCGGGGGGTTGTGTGTTGCCTGGGATAACGGGGTGAGCATCGTAGTGTCCCGATCCGGCTGCTCTGGCGTCGAGACGGACGCATTCCGATGGCTCTTCTCATGCCGTCGCAGCACATCACTGGAAGAAACATGTCAGGCTAATGAGCTGAGGAGGACGGCAAGCTGCGATACGAACCTGCGGGAATACAGCTTGCCGCAGATCGAACAGGCGTACGGCCGTTCTTTGGTGTGGCTGCGAAGATGGCGGGTGAGATGCTCCGCCTTGGAAAAGGTTTTGTTACAGGACTGGCAGCTCCGTCTCTGTGTAGCGCTCATTCTTTCTCTAGACATCGGGCAGTGGAATACCCAGAGAAACGGAAAGATGGCATCGACGAGTCGAGTCAAGTCGAGTCGGAATCGGCCGAGTGTTGCTGCCCCGCGCTCTCCAAGCAAACCCCGCATTTACCACGTGACCAGCACTCCACAGTTCACTGGAGCTCCAACATTGCACTGGAGCCTGGAGGGCAACAGAGTCCAGACAAGGAGGTAGAGGAAGCAGCGATCACCCCACAAAGTGTAAATGCGGGGTGCAGCCATGTTTGGAGAAGCCGACCAGCATTTAAGCTGGGACCATGAACCCGTCCATGCTGCTGCGGAGTACGCGTCGCTGGCATCATGGCCAGCGGAACTACCATTATAGTCTTCCCTTTAATTTTCTGTTCCTAGGCAGTATGGAAACTTGCTCGCTTTGCTCTGTCTGCTCGGCGATCGCCTTTGCTTCCTCCTGGTCCACCGACCATACCCTTGCTAGGTGGGCTGATCAGCCCTGCATGTGCAGCGACGTACTGACACAGAATGGAAAGGCAACCTACACCAACTGCCTACCAGCAAATGCCTTTCTTAGGTGGCCATGAATATGTACCGTGCCAGATACACGACTGATGATTGCCGCAGATTCCAAGAATGGGCCCAGCAGTATGGCCCCATCATTTCCGTCAACACAGGCCCTGGCAGCCTGGTCGTCTTGAACTCGGCAAAAGACGTCAAGGAGTAAGCAAAGGTTCCCGAGTCCAAGACAATAAATCAACGTCTACATATTCGTCTTACATCGGCAACGAGCTCATCGCGCGCGACAACGTCCACCTCCTCCTCATGCCCTACGGACAAGCCTGGCAGACCCAGCGGAAGATCTACCCGTCCAAGCCCTCGTCAGCATCACCGCCGTCCGCTCGCTGCAGCCAATCCAAGAGGCAGAGTCCACGCTGACCATCCACCAAGTCGCCCACTCCCCGGCCCGGTACTACGACCACATCCGCCGATACTCGACGGGCGTGATTCTCTCCTCGGTCTTCGGCATCCGCGGGCCCGACTTCGACCACCCAAATATCACCCGCCTCTACCACGTCCAGGACCAATTCACCGCCGTCCTCGAAACGGGCGCGACCCCGCCGTCGACGGCTTTCCGTTCCTCAAGCGGCTCCCGGACGCTATCTCCCCCTGGCGGCGCTGGGCGCGCCGCATCCGGAGGGAACAGCGACAGCTGTATTTCGAACTGCTGCGGGATGCCAAGGATCGACTGGCACGAGGCGTGCGGCGCGATTGCTTCATGGACCAGTTGCTGGATGAGAGTTTTCGGGGAAAGTACGGGCTGCTGGACGATGAGCATGTTGCGTATATCGGTGGGTTTCTGATGGAGGGGGGCTCGGATACGACTGCATCCACGCTGCTGTCGTTCTTACTCGCTATGGTCAAGTATCCGCGGGTCTTTCGCAAGGCGCAGGGGCAGGTGGACCGTGTGTGTGTGGGACGGTATGTTCCCCGTCTTTCGGGCATCTTGCACAGTTGCCTTATGTGAAGCATTGTGTCTCTGAAGTAAACGCTGTTCAAGCGCTTGGTTGTGTCAGTAGCTAACACGGTGCAGGTCCTGCGCTGGAGGCCTGTGGCTGTGGGGGGCATTCCGCATGTGTTGGTCCAAGGTATTATTTTTTTTCTCGTCTATGAACGGCAGGAACAGAAACATATATTTAACCGGGTCGCAGACGATGAATACAAGGGATACCGCTTCCCCGCAGGAACGACTTTTCTAGCGAACGCATGGTAGGTGTCGTGCACTCTGGTCCGGGTCCTATTTCATCCACTACTGCAAAAGCAGTTAACACTCACAGGGCAATCCACAACGATTCGGAGCTGTACGATAAACCCGACGAGTTCCTCCCAGAACGCTACGAACAGAGCCCCCTCGGCTTCAAGCCAGATGTCACCGATGCAACGGAAGGCCTCCGCAAGACGTACGCGTTCGGCGCAGAGAGGCGCATCTGTCCCGGCTCGCATCTGGCGGAAAGCTCCCTGGTACGGGTGCCCCGTTCCCCTTTCTTTCTTCGATTGGTATTGCGACTGTGTTATGTAGCAGCTAGCTAACAGAAGCCACAGGACATCAACATCGCAAAGATCATCTAGGCATTCAACATTAGTCCCGGGATTGACCAAGCAACTGGACGGCTAATGCGAGTGGAGGATGTCAATGTCGATATCGCGACGCAGTGGACGGATGGGTTCCTCATTGCGCCGAAGCCGTTTCCGATTCGGCTGTCGCTTCGCTCGGGGGAGCATCGTGCGGTGTTGGATCGGGAGCTTGAAGCTGCTCAGGCGGTCTTTGATTGTTATGAGAACTGACCATGGGGCGCAATTTTGATATATTGACCTCTTCCTGGGGAATTGGAGGGTGTGCGGAGAGCAAACAGGTCCATGGTAGGTATGCTATTGAACTTGCAGCGCAGCATATTAAGCTTGTGAGCCGTCGGGACAGGCTGGCTGGGTACAATCACTAGTTTACTAAGCTACACAGGCTTAAGGTGACTCTTTGTAGACTATACATAAATATTTCAGGTTTAGGTCTTGGAGCAGTTGTAATAATGCTTGTACTACGTACGCATTATCATGTTAATCCTTCCAGAGGCTGCGGGTATTGTCAATAGCCAAGGACTGGCAAACAGCCGTGACCTTACGCAGTATGTCACCCCTAAACGAATGTTAAGGAGGTCGGATACCTCGATAAATTTCAAGAGCAGTACATATCTTTATATTTCCTGCCGATAATCAAGGTAGTAGTAGCTTTCTGCCCGCCTCAGGGAAGGGCGGGCTAATGCTGGGGAAACTCCAGGAGCTGCGTTTGGCAATATCCAAGACCATACAGGATCTGATAGTGCATCGAGAATCTACTATCAGGTGTAATAAAGCCAATGCGTGTCCTAAGAATGGCTTGCATTGGCTGACCCTAACACACCCCGCAAAACACCCCACCATGCTGTATCAGAGACTACTTTATCTTGAATAGTTTAAAATTACAAGCTGATCTGCGGATTACGTTAGTAGTTTCACTGTAGATATCTCCAGCTGCCGTAGATTCAACGCTTTGTCAGCGGCATTCGGAAGGGGAGGCAAGGAGAGAACTTGGAACTGTGGGGGTGGACCATCCCACTTGTAGGTATGTACTATGCAGCCACCACCCCACATCATGGATCCATCGCTCTTCTACTCTTCTACTATTAAATCAGACTCCTACCTCCCTCCCTCGCCCTCTCGACCTCTCCCCATTTCCCAGCTGATCTTATCCACAATGTCACCACCTCAATCAAAATACCAACCCTCAACAGCCGACATCGCCGGCTACACCCGCACCAAACACATCCCCATCCCCATGCGCGACGGCACCAGACTATGCGCGAATCTCTTCCTCCCATTTTCCGCATCGAAAGACGCCCAGAAGGTCCCCGTGATCTGCAGCATGGGACCCTACGGGAAAGACATCCATGCCTCGACGTTTGGTCTGCCGAAGACTCCGATTTACGCGGAGATGTATAAGCATATCGGTCCGTTGGGTCCGGATGCGGCGTTTGAGTTGTGTGAGCCTATGGTCTGGGTACGTATGTCTTTTAGATTATGCTGTTGGAGGTTGGTGGTGCTGTGGGGCTGATATAAATTGTTTTTTTGGGGGTAGTGTCGAGACTACGGCTACGCCCTTCTCCGCGTCGACGCGCGCGGCATTGGAGGGAGCGAAGGCCGACTTGACCCCTTCGGCCTCGAGCGATCCGTCCTCATAGACGCAGACGCAGAAGGGCAAGGTATACCCCCCGGGTCTTCTATGCTCCAAGCGAAGCTAACCATATACCCAACGACCAGACCTCTACGACATAACCGAATGGGCCGGCACGCAGCCCTGGAGCAGCGGCAAGGTGGCCTTCAGCGGAATCAGCTACTACGGCATGGTCGGGTACTGGGCGGCCATGCAGAGACCGCCACACCTCACCTGCGTGTTGTCGTATGAGGCGCAGTGTAGCGTGTACCATGCCGCGCGGAGGGGTGGGATCTATAGTGAGAATTTCCAGGCGCATTGGTTTGGGAATGTTGTGCTTCCGTATCAGGCTGGGAGGGGGGGTGGGTTGCTTACTGAGGAGGAGGAGGAGGAGCTGGAGGCTAACAGGGTTGATTATCCCAAGTTGCTTGCGAAGACTGAGTATCCCGATGAGGGTGTTTGGGCGGTTTTTGATCGCGTGAGGAGACTGGAGGATATCGAGGTTCCCTTTTACCTCGCGGGGAACTGGACGGATCCTGAGCTGCATCTTGCGGGGAATATTCGTGCGTTTAATGGGATTTCGTCGCAGTATAAGTGGCTGGAGATGCATACGGGGAACCATCTAGCAGCCTTCTACGACCCGGAGCATATCGCCATGCAGAGGCGGTTCCTCGACCACTTCCTCTTCGATAAGAAGGAGAACGGGGTGCTCGACGTGCCCCGTCTCCGTCTCCTCCAGCACCACGGCACGCAGCGGACATTCTACCGCGAGGCCGAAACCGCGTTCCCTCCACCAGACGCACAAGACGCCATCTTCTACCTAACCCCAGACCAAACGCTCTCAATCACACCTCCAGCAGACACAGCCAGCACACCATTCCAAACAAAAGGCTACGGCCCCGAATCCAGGAATCTGCACTTCCCCCTCGACACCCCCTTCACTGAACCCTTCGAACTCCTTGGCTCCCCCTACCTCGACCTCGAAGTCAGCACAACCGCGCAGGACCTCGACCTCTTCATCTACCTCCGCGCCATCGACGCCACCGGTAACCCCATGATCCTCGCGGGAAACCACGGCGAGCCCATGGATAGCTTCGCGCGCGGGTACTTCCGCCTCTCGCACCGGGCCGAAGTCGCGCGGAATTTCAAAGAAAAGGGCGTCATCGACCAGCCGAGTGTTCCGAGGTCGGAGGTTACTCCGGGGAAGGTGTATCGGGTCCTTGTCCCGCTGTATCCGGCTGCGTTCTGGTTTGATGAGGGGCAGTCGGTGGCTCTGGAGATTGGGCATGTGGATGCGCCGGGGACGATTCCGGTGATGAGGCATGAGGGGGGGGATCGGACTGCTGGGAGGCTTGGGGGGGATAATGTCATCTTTTCGCGTGGGAGGTTGGTTTTGCCGAGGGCGAGGAGGTGAGTGGGGTGAGGATATTGGAATGGTTTCTTTGGATGGATGGATGCGCTGGAGCTGGAGCTGGAGCCGGGGTTTCCCTGGGTGGGTATTATGTAGGTCCTCGTGGGACCATCTTCTACTGGACAGGATATCAAAGCATGGCCCAAGGGGAGAGGGACCAATCTCAGATCTCCAGGCGTTCCAAGAGCAGTTACAGTTAATTCGGTATCGCCCCAGGGGAAAGAGGGCAGGTAATCATATATCTACACAATCTTTACAAAGCATAGAAACGAGAAAGCCAAATCTAAGATCCACATGCTTGATCAATAAGGTTCTCCTACCCTTCCTACCCCTTTGCACTCGGCGGTTCCCTCGAGTAAGGCGGCGGAGCATCATGGTCAGAGCTTCGCTCCTGCCCAGCTGCAGCGGAATCGGCACTACCATGGCGCATCCCCGCCGTCATCGCACCCAAACTGGCATCAACATTCCCCTTCAGGTCCCCCACCTGCCTCTCGCTGCTCTTCCTCCTCCAGATAAAGAACCCACCAAGCACAGCACACGCAACCAAAACCACCACCACGACAATAACGGCCGTCCTAGCGCCCTCACTCAACCCGCCTCCACCGCCACTCGAATCCGGTCTTGGCGTGGGCGTTGGCGTGGGACTCCAAAACGGCTCCGGCTCCGGCGACGGTGTTGGTTGTAGAGACGGTGGGAGCGCGTAGTGCGTGTATGGGTTCTCGCCGGCGGCTGCGAGGCTCGCGTCTGTGCAGAAGGGGGGCTCGTATGTGCCGTAGAGTCTGCGGTGGGTGGATATGAGGTTGATTGGGCAGGCGACTTTTGTGTCGGAGTGGATGTCGAGGGTTGTGGCGTTGGTGAGGGATGAGAGGTTTAGGCTGTTTGTTCGGTGTATATGTTAGCTTTGTGTAGTAGTTGCGGGGATGGTGTGGTTCAGGGGGAAGTCAGGGAGAGGGGGGTGCCTACGCTGTAAGCTGGCCGCGGATATACAGTGCTCCGAGGTCCTTGAGAGACGAGGATATCGCTACTTCAGAGTTGGTGTTTATAGTGATACTCGCGTCGGTGTGTTCGATGCCAGGGAGCTCAATCCTGAGACCCAAGTTCATGTTAGCGTCAGTCAGTAGGCCAGAAGAGCCATGGCAGTGAAGATACCTAGGTATATGCCCCTTGAATCCAAGCTCTCCATTCACTTCCCCAAGCGAAGGCAGGAACACGCCCGGAAATTCGACCGAGTCCGCACGCACATTCAGTCCCCCCCAGGTTAGTGACCCGTCACGGTTCAGCGCTGCGAGGTTGGGGAGCGACAGGCTTAGTTGGGCGCCTAGTTAGCGAGGAAACTCATTCAAATGGAGGACTAGAAGGGGACACGAACTTTCTGATCTGTCCGTAGAAATTCAGCGTGCCTGCTTCTTTGAGAACAGGAAGGTCGATGTTGACCGGGGTCGAGGAAACGTTGGCGTTCGAACGTGGATCAGAATCGATCGACAGGACCCAGTCGACGGTCTCGAGAGAAGGAAGGGTTGCACTACAAGTACAGGATCCTCATGTCAGCCAAAAAGTCAAAGGAGGAAAAGAAGCGAGCAACATACTCAGCCCTCACCCCCCGAATAAGAAGCCTCTCCACCCTCTTCAACGCCTGCAAATCAAACCAACTCCCCTCGGGCCCGAGCTCAAACTCCATATCCTTGGCAGCCTCCTCTAGCGAGGGAAGCTGCACGCGATTCAGCATTGCGGTGCGCCGGAGCCGGAGACCCATGATCCATCGCAGGTTCGCCATCTCCAAGGCGTCGATTCCGTCCACCGTATCAACCAAGCTGTCGAGCGTGATGAACCCGGTGATGTTTGTCACGCTGTTTAGCACGAAGGGGCCTTTGAAGGTGTTGAGGATGCTGAACCCGCCGAGGATCCGCGTGCAGTTGTCGAATGCGCGCAGTTGGTCGGGCTCGCTTATTGTTAGGCTCGTGGTGTCCTCGCCCGTGGGGTTTGCTTCGCAGTCTTGGGCGAGGGCGCCTTGGGGATTTGTTAGCAGGTGATCTTATTCTTCAGACCGAGATGGTAGGCATCTGTACCTAGTATTGGGAAGACCCCGAGGAGCAGCACGCCGAGCAGAATCATGGTGGATGTCGAGGCTCGTCTTGGGATATCTTGACTACACGGATCAGCACCGAATTAGACCCATCAGCATCTCTGCGCCAGAAACCAGAAAGCGGGCTCACTTTAAATACATATTCCTCATTCGCAATTTCCTAGCGCCGATTTGACCACGCCAACAGTGCTCTCTTGGCCGCGCTCTTGATTGGTGCCAATGTGCCCAAAGTACCCCTTGGCGTCGGCCCGTTTAGGGCTCTGCCTCCATTGGAGCCAAGGACAGAAACGTCCCTGGGCGCTGGTTGAAACTGGGCGTATCACGAAGCGGGGAAATGACTGAGCACCTGCGGGCACCTCGGGACGATAACTGCATTTGGAGGATCCGGAGCAGCCCTACCGCGTAGTCAGGTTACTAGTCTCTTGAGTTTTACCTAAGTTCTAACTGCTTTCCCCGAGCCAAGACGGCCAACGCGAGTCAGGAGACAGCTGTCGCCAAGATGGATGTTCGGCACGGGGCATGATATCAACTTTGCGTCCAAGGCTGCAGCCTGCGACGAGCATCATTTGGCACCTGGGGAGCGGCCAAAGGAAGCGAAGGGCATTCAGCTGATCGAGGCTTCTCCTCTTACTGCAGGCTCCAGTGGGTAGGGCTGGATTAGCACGCGACTTGTCCCCATTAGGAAACATCCTGCATCCAGCATCCTAGGCTCATGCTCAGGGCTCCACGCCCGCCGGGCCCGGAGCACTTGGCAACTTAATATTATCACCAAAGCCTCTCATCTGAAATCTTTTTCAACTTCTCGGATACTCGTGCCTGCCTCGCACAAAAGCAGTGCCAATCCCCTTACCCCTAGCAGTCTTGCTAGTCCGCGTTCCATGCATAGTTCTAGATCAACCCTTCCATTTCCATGTTCACTCGACACAGGTCCGAGCGCTGCTCTTTTTCTACGTGTTCCCGGTTCCGACATTGGTTGTTTGGGTAGATGAAAGGGTTTCTTGAGGGTTTGTCAGTGTCAGTGTCAGTCCTAGATTCTATCCTGAACCCGAGATGGAGCAGTCGAGGGATACGGCCGAGCCCAAAGAAGCCGGACTCTAGGAACATCATGGTCTCGGTTCTTCCTCCGACTGTCTGAGATATATCTAATTGAGCAGAGAACCCGGGCCTCTGAACTGAATTCTCTACGTGTATAGATCTCGCAGCTTGTTCCCATCCCCTTTGCCGCCCGTATGGATGGATATACCTCTCCAGGAGGTGGGGAACCTTGTATGTTGTATTTCACCAGAGCTTTATTCTTTACTATCTATCCAGTCAGAACACTACAGCTACGCGATAGAAATTTAGCAACCAGAACCGCCCCGAGTCCCGGTAGAGTCAGTCACCACGCAAGTTGGGGGGGCCTTGGGCCCGGATCTTGGCAATGTCTTACTCAACTACAGCGTCCCTACGGCTCACCCCCGAATACTCCATCTCGTATCGACTTCAAGAGCTTGAAATACTTCCAAAGGGCCATCTATCTACCGTGACCAAATGGGATTAGAGGCCCCGTCTACCCTATTATTACATATTGCGGTGTGAACGTTCATATTCATATTCATTTACTCCTCCTCTCAACCAACTGCTCGCAGAGATGCATCCCACTCGAAAGGGGGATACTCATTATAGACTACGATATGCAGGTTCAGATAACAAGGTCGCCGCGAACATGGTGGAGATACGGTCAGTAAAGGGAAAGAAAGCTTCGGGGGAGGATCTGGGTTTGCTGATGTATTTTCGTTGTCACTTGGCTGATACCTTAGTGGTAGGGCCATGTATGTTCGTCGATGGCGGCGATTTGGGCAGGCACTGGTCGTGGAGGGTTTACATGTATTTATCGGAGTGGAATGAAAGTAAGGAATTGTTTCGGGGGGATGATGGTGGATTCCTAACAGGGGAATGGAGATAGGAGTCCCGGGTACATCATGATAGAAATGACTGGGTTCTTTTCACATTGGCTCTCGCGGAGAAGTGCACGACTGCCAAATGGAGAGACTGGTGGCCTGACTGGATGATTATCTACTGAGTAATGTGAAGACAAGACCAAGTAAGTATAATCAAGCAATGCGAGCCTTGACCAGCTAATCACCCTCTATAAACAAGCAAAACACCAGAGCCCCTCGCCTAACAGTAAACAACCACCAAAAGAACCACTAACTCGACTAAACTGGCAACAGAGGAAAGACCAAAAGACAAATATAACCCCAAAACAATCTCAGACAAGTCGATAATACTGTTTCAGCCCCTCCTCCTCCTCGTCTTCGCAGCAGCCGGTTTCCTATGATCATACAACTTCCCCTTGAACCCAAAGACCGTCAACCCCCTGGGAATCACCCAGCGCGACCAATTATCCCTATACCCGCCCTTGAAGACCAGTTCGCTCTCCGAACGGCCGCGCACAGCCGCCTGCCCAAAGAACGTCTCCCAGCCGCCATAGAACAGCCACCGCGCCGCATCGGTCCGGTATGTGACGCCGCGGCGCGCCGCAGCACGCTCGAGCTTTTCATCGTAGAGCTCGTGCTCGTCTTCGAGGCCTGCTTCGGTGGTTGCGGGGTTTGTGTGGTCGTCGAGGACGACGGAGCGGAGGTGCGGGGATGTCGAGGAGGAGACGAGTTCCGCGAGGGCGCGGTCGTATTCGGGCATGTATTTCTTTAGGAGGCCTGCGCCAAAGGTGTAGAGTCCGAGGGACTCGAGGTTGGGCGGGAGGTGCGCGGAGAGGGAGGTGTGGTCCGCGGCGTGTGGGCAGTTGTAGCCCGTGAGTAGTAGGAGGGCGATAGAGAGCTGGCGGAGTTTGGTGAATTCCGGGAGCGGCGGGCAAATAATCACGTCGGGGCGGTCGCTGAACCACTTGCGGTAGTCGTAGTATGGCATGCGGCATTGGTGCAGGTCAAGGTATTCAAGCTGGTCCTTTAGGGTGGAGAGGGTTTTCCAGAGCTCCGTGTAGAGGGTGGGGCCCTCGAGGTAGGTTGGTCGCGAAGCGTTTGATTTGAGGATGCGCGCGTCGCCGGTGAAGGACAGGGTGAGGTGCCGGAGGCGAGGGGTTGTAGTGAGGACTTTGGGGAGGTGGAGGGTGTCCACATTGGGGCCGTTGATTGCGAGGGCAGTAATCTTGGTGGGAGTCTTTGTGTCGAGGATCTGCTTTGTGGTTTCGGTGTGGAGCGCGGTGAACTCGACGAGGTTCGGCAGACGCATGTAGGGCCGGCGGTCGTCAATGACAAAGGGGTCGTTGGTGGTCTTCCCGACGAGGGTGCGCTCTGGCTTGGGTGCGATGGCGAGGTACCTAACCTGCTGCAAGGGCCGAGTCTCCAGCGGGAGCGACTGGCCAGGCCATCTCTGGGTCGCGTCGCCGAGGATCAGGTCGAGGAAGGGGTCATCCTTGGACGGCCAGACCTGCATGTTCAGCTCATTGAGCTTCGGGCAGTGGGCAAGGATGATCGCAACGAGCGGGCACTGGTATCCAGACTCCGGGTCGCTTTTGAGGAGCAGCCTCTCTGCGCGCTGATGCATGCCCTCCCCGAGGCGCCCGGCCTGGTCGAAGCCGATAGTGTTCATGACTCCGTCAAGCCAGTCTCGGTTCTTCTGGTAGAGGGCGCGGTAGTGCAGGGTGCAAATCTGGGCGCGGACTTCCTGCTTGAGCCTGCCGTCGGGCGCGAGATACGTCTCGTTGAGCTGGCGGCGCACGACGTCGAGGTCGGAAACGTCTGCGATGGCTTTGTTGAGCCAGGGATCGACCACATTGCGATAGATGTCAAAGAGGACATCTGCGGCATTGAGTGGGTTAAACTGCTCATCCAGCTCCATGGCCGTAAAGGTGAGCTGTCTGACGTACGCAGCCTTGTCCGGATCGGTGGCGACCAGGCGCAGAAGCCTCCAGAGCGTCGCGATCTTGTTGGGGCTGCCGTGGAAGGCATAGTTGCTGTAAAAGAGGGGGGTCAAGTACCGGTTCCAGCTCTTGTTCACCAGGCGCCATCCTTTCAGTTGCTGGGGGTGGAAAAATGTCCCCTCGCGGACCTTGCCTCCCACCGCGAACTCGAAGATCAAGCGGCAGACTTCGGGGGGCAGCTGCCTGTTGAATGGATGGGTGATGCCGGACGCCATGGTGTACTTTGACCTGGATGGAGGATATGAAGGAAGAGCTTGGAAAAAGCGGGGTGTTGCTGGCACAACATATATGCTGAGCAGCTCTGGTGTCTGCTATTTCTGGCGGGGCATTCATTGTTCGTTTCGTCAAAGAACGAGCGAGCGCAGGGCTGCTTCGGTCGAAGATGCGGACAAAGAGTGCCAGGCACCGCCATCGTGACGCTGAGTTGCTCTTTGTTTGCAATCTAGATGATCGGTGGCTGAGCGGTTGATTTGCAGGCCATGCAGGCCAGAGCGGGGTCTCCCACCCCAAACAAAGCAGCCGAGAGCAAAGCACCAACTCTGAACATTCTGGAAGACTGCAATTCCCGACCATGAGCTGGTCTGCGCTGCCCTATGAGCTCCACATGCTCATCCTGTCCCATCTCTCTGTTCCAGCCTGGTCAGCGCCAGTCCCCATCCCCGCCAACGCCCCCGCAGACATTTATGCCTGGAAATGCCCGTCTGGGTGGAAGCGCGAGACCACCAGCCTCCTCCTTGTCTCAAGTATATGCTCCAGCTGTTCCCTTGGGTTCCTCCTTAGAGAATCCCCCATTAACATATTGTAGAATCATGGTCCCACAACATCCGGCAGTCGATCATCCTCAACAACCCCATCGAGAAGCTCATCTGCAGCGCACCAGAAACCCTCGTCTATGAGGGGATAACCGTTCTTCTGCAGAGACCTCGATCGCATCAGCCCCAGAAAACAGTTTTCTGTTTCTCGTGCAAAGAATCCATCTCGTTTCTCGATGAATTGCTCTTGCGAGCGACCCAGCGCGCGCTGTTGAGTTGTATGGAACTGCTCTTGAATGCCGGGGCGAACGCCTCACTTCGCGTCCCTCTGGTCTGCATTGGGCTCGTATCTCTTGCGCAGATTGACGAGCAATCATGGGTCGCGATACGAGAAGATCGAGGCGAGACCAGGCACGAAAAGAAACTCGCCGTTCTGCGCCTTTTGCTAATTTACAACGCTGCAACTGAGCACACCAGCGCCTTTCACACCTACGATGAACGTACGACAATACACCTCTCGCCTACGCGATCCGGAGCGGCTGGGTTGATGTCGCTGAGCTCCTCCTTCAACACGGCGCAGCGTATCCCTCTGAAATTCAAAATGAATATGCACCCCTGGAGCCGCTACGGTATTGCGCGTGGAAAGGCCAAGAGGAGATGTTGCGCATGCTATTCCGGAATGGTGTCACGATGGATAATTCACGGTATGGCTATTATGGGCCCGAGGAGGGGATTTACTCGCAGGAGGAGCATCCGCTCGAGTGGGCCATCTCGAGCGGTGATTTGGGCACTGTGAGGCTTCTGCTAGAGATGGGGGCTCGCACGAGGGATATGAATGCGACTGCGATATGGCATACGAAAGATTCGAGCGAGGAGATGAAGAGGTTGGTAAGGGGGTATGTCCAGGGTTCCTCTCGTAATAATAGTAGTGAAGGATAAATCCCATTCACACGGGCGCAGGAAGGATCCGATGTCTTACCAAGACTCGCCTGCAGCTCGCTTGCAATGAAAAACATCCCAAAGCGTCGATATCTCTTTGCCAGAATAACCCGTCGCGCCCGCGCCGCCGAACAAAGAAACGAACCAAAACCAGTTCCTCGGCTCCAGCTCCCGCCCCAAATGACGTTTCACTTCTCTCGTCGGTACTCGGATCCCTCGCATTGACTTGGATATAATCAGGTTTGCCTCTGCGGGGTTCTGTTTGTTCTCCGTCCGATGTATGGGCATGTTTCATGCCGATGATCCAGCTGGATCAGTGTTCGTTCCTGGGCGAGCTTGGCATAAGCGTCCACGAATGCCATCCATTCAACAGGGGCCGAATGTTTGCAAGACGGTGAGGAATGTATTTAATGTCAGGACTTGACCTATGTAATTGTCTCTCGTTGCGTGCGTTGGTTGGCTAACCTCGAAGGAATGGCTCGTATTCTGGGTTTTGGGTCTGGGGTGCAAAACCGGGGTAGTCAACGCTCAGGAGACGGTGGCGATAACTCACGTATAAAGTTGGGGACGTTTCTCTCCCTTCTCACGCCATTTCTGCCTGGTATTTGACTATCCGGAAACTAGATCCGCTTCGCTGACTCTATTTGATCTTGCACCGAGCCCAAGGTTAACTCTACTTTGACCGCGATGAAGCTCTATGTCGTTCTCGCCACCCTGATGGCTTCCGCCATGGCGTATGAGGCTGTCAGCACACCGCCTTGCGAAAAATATGTGAGCTTTTCTCTTCACGATCGTGTTCCAGAGGATCAATGCTAATCATGGTCTGGGCGATAGGAAGTCTATCTCGAGTGCGGATCTGCGTGCCACCCTACCTGCGAGACCTTTGGAGAGCCGGTCGAGGTTTGCACCGAGCAGTGTGTTTCCGGATGCTACTGCAAGGAGGGAACCTTGCGAGTTGAGGTAGGCAGTCTCATCCAAGAATAGGGCAAGACTAACCCTGTCTACAGAGCGGAGGATGCGTTCGAGAGAAGAAATGCAAGAAGCCCGATGGTTGCCCTGCTCCAAAGTAAACTTGATCCGCAGTTCCTGTCGAGTGTGAAAGTCGCTGGTGAAAAGCTTCTTGTCTGTACATGATCAAACATAGTGCAATGGGACAATGTTGATTGAAGACCGAAAGTATAATATTTGTTCCACGGGTTTCAAGCAGGACAGGCGGCCTGGGGCAGAGACAAATTTGATGAGGCACGCAAATCCAAGTCTTAATGAGACCGTCATGTAGACTTTCCGAGGTCCGTCGGTATTTGGTGACAGCGCAGCATGCCAAGGTTTGCACGAGGGTGGGATCTGGCCTGTCTCTGGCGTGACGGCTTTCGATAGGTAATTCTCTGAAGATTAGTTCGTGAGGTGCGATTGTTGACGATCCAGCGGTGTGAGATGCAGTGTCCTTCGAAAGGTTGGCGGTACTGAGGCGGCTGTGAATATGTGAGCTGCAAGTCCTAAAGGGGTACGAAATAGCGCAACAACTGTTGTCGGACAAAGTCTTCCCAAATTTCAGCAACAGTTAGATCGCCTCGTCGATCGCGGAAAAGATTTCCACGACAAAAGGTAATGGCAGAACTCGTCGGAGCAGATCAGCCTGTCTCTTGCGACGAGAAAGAGGCAAACGATATGACCACAGTTAGACTTCGAGCGAAATGCAAGGGGAACAGCATGTTGATATAAGTCTTCCGGTACAGATGGCCTTGCAACGCGATCTAGATCGCCAGCGCATCATATGCATTCTGCAGGGGCTATGCTGTGCAACGTGGGTTCCACGACTTTTCCATGCTCAATTGATGGGCGTTGATCATGACAACTCAGTCTCGGATGTTCGACATATCATTCCGAGGAAGTAAGGAGTAGGTCAAAATCCCACGCTTCCAGCCTTCGAGGGATCGAGTGACTATCCGTGAGCGACTTTCAAATCTGCCAGTAATTCTAGAAGCAAAGAAGCCGACTGATCCGACGAGGGGGGTGGTCAAACATCAATCTATAAAACTTCTGATGGCTTAAAAGCGAATCGTTTTCGCACGTGCGCGGGATGCATTCCTGGAGAGTTCAGGATTCACAAACACACAGCGTTGTCGCCGTATGCTCAATCATGCTGACCTGTTCCTCCAATTTGTAATAGACTTGACTTCCTGGCCAGGGCGCAAGTTCGCCCGAGGCGCGCCGTCTCCCGGAATCGCCGACGCTGGGCGCCAAATATGAGCTTTGAACCAGGTCGAATAGCGCTCTCGGAGCGAGTCAGCCACGGTGCCATTGCCACTTCGAGAAAACTGCGCGTTTTCGATCAATGCGGGCCAGATCTGACCACCATCCTGCGTCACGCCGTCACGCCGCTAACTGTTGCCCGTCGATCAGCTGAATAGGGGCTAGATGGCCAAGGCTGGCTAAGCACGGCGAAGCATTGCGAAGCATTACGCCGCCAGATTCCAGAGTCAGCGGCGTAAGGCTTATGCGGTTGAGAGCAGCCGGACTGTTATCACGTTCGCTGAAGCTCCAAATCGACTGGGCACGCAATTGTAGACCCTGGAATAGCTTGGAGATAGCTCTCCAACACGGTCCCACCGAAAGTGATTGTGCTCCACCCTAGCATGCATCAGACGGCGGGTGGGACAAGATGGAAGTATATCGCTCGGGCGAAGATAATGATTACTATCCATTCAGATTTCACTTCGTTGTCTCATGTCAGACATCGTGGGGTTTTCCCATCGTCTGAGTTGCCAAAGGAAGCAAGTCAGGGCTGGCGAGATTCTAGAGCGGAATACGTGCCGAGCGTGATGGTGACGATGAGCAAGAAATCGTGAATATGCCTCGTCATCTGATGGAGGTGTTTTCATGATTGTCGTTGGTCAGTCGATATAATCAGAATGCCATTCCAGTTCGGCCCCCCTATGAATGTAGAGGACAGAGCCACGTGCGGTGACGGGCGTATGCGAGGGATGGCATTTGGGTCGCTTGATGACAGGCCGAGAGCGGGCACACCCGAGGAATCAACGGTGTCAGAGCAGGATGACAAGCCTTGCTACTACGTTGTAGTACCGTGGAATCGACTGCGGTAATTGCAATGACACAACCTTTATCATCATGCAGCATGAACATGACGATGCGTGGCGCGAATCTGCCTACCTACCACCTCCAGTCGGCGAATCATGGTCAGCAAATCCGCCATCCCAACGCCATCTGAGTATACAACGTAGTACCCGAGAGTACGTACCTCAACTCTCGGCCAAGTGATGAATCCTGGAGCCTGTCGAGACCAGCGAACAGCCGGTTTCCACGACAGAGACTGTGCACCCCCAATTCGTAACTCGGTGGCTTGGAGTCGAAACGAGGGGCCCGAGACGGAAGGAGCGCACTTGACCACTTTCCCGATCCGCTGTTTGACCTGCGTGGGAGCGACACGTCGAGTCGCGGAGATGCAGCGCACTGCGTTAGCCCCCAAGATTTTCTGACCTCGTGCAGAAGTGCGGGGTGATGATTGGACAATCCGCAGCCGGGGAGGATCTGCGTTGGGAAGGCGGTGCAGGCAGATCGGTGCATCTAAACCAAGATTCTGCCTACACGTGCGCGGTTGATTGGTCGGGGGCTCAGGGCGATCTCAACTGAAAAAAAAAAGGCCCTGTCCCGCTTTCCGCAACTGGCGCCAGGCGAACCTGGTTCCGCCGCCAAGCTGAAAATTCCACAATTTTTCGACGGCGATTCCATGTCCATCCGACCAGATGCGTGAGATGAGGCGATTAAAACCTGCTCTAGCTTGCCCAGGAGGGGGCGTCCACTTAGCACCTCTCGGCGAATAGCACTACCCACGTTGTGCTGCTCTGGGCGCAAGTCCACCCCCCCGCCATTATGCCAGTCAGAGGAAGGTTCCGTCCTCAACTGCAGTGGAACCTGGTCGCTTGCTGGATCAGCCCAGACATCCACCGACTTATCAGACGCCACCGTGCTCGCATGTGCCCGAGTCGCCGAAGGAGTCTGGCTGCCCGCTTCCGCCTTCTTCCAGAGATTTTCCCCTCGCTATATAACTGTCACCGTCTTGTCCTACTTGGCTCACATCCTTCGTGACGCCTCGACGCAGACCACTCGTCAGTTCCCTTGTCCCAAGACACACCAAGCCCGTCCCAAGAACGGCTCACCCGTCTTTCAAACTCTTGACCACTGGGCCAAGAGTCTCCGGCCTGTGCTGTTCAGCCTTGAGAACTGCTGCGAGACGAACGAGATGGCTGATTTCGGACCACGTGCCCCCCATGGGCCCGACATGACGGGCGACCATGCGCCGCTAGAGGACATGGATATTCACGAGAAGGGAGCTTTCGACGCTCTCATTCGTCCGGACGACAGCTATACCGCGGACGGCACATACTGGGCGGACCTGTCTCTGTTCAAGAAGATCAAGTTCGTGAGCTCGTACGATGCGGGCGAGGCCAAGCGTGAGCTCAGCGGAATCTGGGAGATGACCAAGAAGGATCCTCTGTCCCCGGTCTCCTATTATTTCCGGAATATGGTTCTCCCTGGTGCTGGTCTTGGTCTGGAAGGGTAAGCTGCGCTCGTCCCCACACGCGTGCGAAAAAGTACTAATTGGTATCTTTGCTAGTTACGTCCTGTTCTCGATCGGAAACCTAAAACCCCTCTTCCAAGCTGCCTTCCCCTCCTGTTGGTCCACCCACGAAATTTGCAATGCTCAATGGCTCAATGCGATCGATTACCTCGAGATTTGCGGTATCATTGTTGGTCAGATTCTGGTTGGAATTGTCGGTGACTGGTATGTGAACGATACGCGATTAGTTCTGGGGACACTTTCTGATGGTTGAATCACAGGCTCGGTCGACGATGGGGTTTGATTCAGGATGCCGCAATCATGTTTGTCGGTCTTCTGATGCTTACCGCGGCCTGGGGAGTCACTCAAAATGGCTGGATTATCTGCTACGCCTGGTCTCTGTTCTTCTACGGCATTGGTGTTGGTGAGTGCCAAGAATGTCTCGTGCCTATAGTCCGTCTCGCTAATATCCTGCAGGTGGTGAATATCCTATGACTGCGACCAGCGGTATGGAGAACGCTGTTGGATCCGGCAAGGTCTCCACGAAAGAGGACCGTCTGCACCGTGGCCGCAAGGTTACCAGCGCTTTCTTGATGCAGGGTTGGGGTCAGTTCTTCAACCAGGTCTTGCTCATTATCCTGCTGCTTTGCTTCCACCATGGCAGCGGCAACCCTTCCTACTCCACCGTCTCTTCTCAGTGGACTTACCGCGTATCTTTCGCCATCCCTGCTGTTGGTACCCTGTGGCTCGTCTACTACCGTGCGTACCACATGAAGGCTGCTAGCAAGCAACTCCAGGCGGCCAAGAAGAAGGCGTCCGTCACCGGTTACGATATCAAGTCGCTCCAATTGACCTTCCAGCACTTCGGTTTCCGTCTCGTTGCGACTGCTGGTGCCTGGTTTGCCAACGACGTCTTCTTCTACGGAAACAAGCTGTTCCAGTCCGAGTTCATCAAGGTCATCAGCCCTCACACCGAGTCTATCATGCCTGGTTGGCTCTGGAACTTGTGCAACGTCGGAGTCTCCCTCGTTGGTTACTATCTTGCTTCTTTCCTGATCGACAACAAGCTCTATGGGCGCAAATGGATGCAGATCGTCGGTTTCATGATGGACTTTATCCTCTTCATTGTCCCCGCTTTCAACTTTGAATACTACACCTCCCCCGAGCACATCAAGGAGTTCCAGGCTATGTACTTCTTGAGCTCCTTTTTCAACCAGTTTGGACCCAACTCGGTCACTTTCTTGGTCGCCGCCGAGGTCTTCCCTACTCCCATCCGTGCTACCGCCCACGGTTTGTCCGCGGCTGCCGGTAAGCTCGGTGCCCTCCTCGCCTCGGTTCTCTACAACTACATCACCACGCAACAGAAGTTCTACGTCGTCCCGTGGTTCGGTCTCGCAGGTGTTATTCTAACCTGGCTCTTCCTCCCTGACACTACTGGACTCGATCTAAAGGAGCAAGAGCGCCGCTGGAAGTACCTCCGTGAGGGTCGCGAGGAAGAATACCACGGACCCGCCGTCCACCCCAAGCACCTGTCCATCTGGGAGCGCTTCCGTGGCAAGGGCAAGTACTACGATGCCGAACTCGACTACAACCAGAAGGTTGAGGAATTCCGCGCTGAATGGGAAGCAGCCATGAGCTCAAGGATCACTGAGAAGGACAAGGCTATGGAAGAGGAGACCGACGAGGATCTCCTTCAGGGCCACGTCCACTCTTATTTCCACCGCACGAGTCCCATGTTCCGCGGTATGGACGAGAAGCCAAACAAGGGTGATAACTTTGCTCTTCCCCCGGCCGCGCGAGCAGAAGACGACTCGTCAGCGTCAGCGACCTCGGTTGAAAAATAAGCTTTCTGAATTGTGCCCATTTTAATACCCCTTTTTAGCTCTTTGGCTTTGCTATTTGTGAACGAGTACACCAGATCACGTTTGTTGTTTTATCATTTTTTCCCTCAAAGCATTACATCGAGCAGGCGGATGCGTTTCATACCCCCAAGTACATAGACTCAATGCTTACACAATAATGAATCGTTGTAAATACATCAATTTCGTCGCAAGAAACCATTCCATGATGTCACTTTTGCTCATACAACGTAGCCTCTACCTTCCACGATTTATGAATCATGACACTGTCATGACTCCATCCAAGGTTGCGACCTGCAACTGCAACTTCGATTTTCTCTTGACCCCGCACGATCGCCACACTAACCTCGATGCGGACACTTATTCTGCCGCTGTAGAATCAACGCTAAGCTATATTTGGCAAGCTATAACCGAGGCGGTCAGTTTCTCTCGTAGACCGCCCAACAAACACCCCTCACACAACACTCATCTGTTTATATATCTTCACATACCCCATACGATCTCCATTATGTCCAACCAGCTCGTTTGAACCTCTCCCAGCCCCTTACTAAATCCGGACTAACGGAGAAAACAACATGCCCCGACACCCAACCCTCTACGCATTCGGCTCAAACGGCTCGGGCCAACTAGCCATCGGCCACGACGAGGACGTCTCATTCCCAACACGGTGCAGGTTCGAAGATGTCGACAGCGATACCACTGACGCTAGCAGCGGGAACGGCGGCGCGAGCGTTGCACGTATCGTCGCGGGCGGGAACCACACTCTTGTCCTTTTAGGTGATGGGCGGGTTTATGCGGCGGGGTGTAATGAGAATGGGAGGTGCGGAAGCGGGGCGCAGTCGAGTTCGGTTCCGGCATTGAACTCCCGTGCGTCAGACGGTTTTACGGGTGGTTCGGGTTCTCTGTACCGCTTCAGACGAGTCGTTGTCCAAGACGAGGAGACGGGGAAGGTCTATGATGTCTTTAGGGACGTCTCGGCGACCTGGGAGGCGACGTTCCTCGTCCCCGCTACTTCCGCAGATGAACGGGAAGACACAGATGCGGTGTTCGTCCTCGGCTCCGGCGCGAAGGGCGAGCTAGGTCTCGGAATGGATATCCCACAAACGAGTATCGCGGCGCGGATCCCCGATTTCCCGCCCCGGGGCGTGACGATCACGAGGATTACGAGTGGGATGGGACATACAGTCGTTGTGCTGTCGAGTGGGGACGTGTATGGTTGGGGCGGGGCGCGGAAGGGCCAGCTGGGCGACACAGCGATCACGAAGAAGATTGCCTGGTCGCCTGTGAAGGTGGAAGGTGTGTCGTTCTCCGTGTCGGATGCTGCGTGTGGACGGGAGTTTACGGTTCTCTGTGGTAATCGCGAGGCAGGGGAGTTTGTGGTTCTTGGGGCGGCGGGGGATAAGTGGGGAATTCGGGGTGGGATCCCTACATCCAGTTTTGGGTTAGGTTCTGCTTTTGAGTGTGTGAAGGGGTATCGGAAGATTGACGCTAGCTGGCATGGTGTCTATGTATATCAGAAAGATCGCTCTATTCTAGCCTGGGGCCGTAATGACCGGGGACAGTTGCCGCCGGATGATTTGCGGGGTGTGAAGCAGGTCGCAGTGGGGAGTGAGCATGTCCTTGCTCTGCTGGAGGATCGAAGTGTTGTGGCGTTCGGGTGGGGGGAGCATGGGAACTGCGGGCCGGGTACAGATGCGCAGGGCAATGTCAAGGGCGTTTGTAGCCCGGTACCTCTTCCCGAGAGGGGGTTTGAGGCTGTTGGTGTTGGGGCGGGTTGTGCGACTAGTTGGGTTATCGGGTCCTGAGCTTTGATCCGGTTGGTCTGCCTCATGACCTTCGCGCAGGGGTCGAGGCGAGGGACTGGCCGAACCGATCTTCAGTCGAAAAGTCCAAGTCCATGAAGCTACAATGCGTTAGCTCTGACAATACCGGCGATGTACGGTTGACAAACCTGTGACATTCGCTGCGTCGGCGGAATGCCCATTTCATCCTGATGGCTTATGTCCATCTGGTTGCCGAAGCTGGGTTCGCTATCCCGTAACCGCGGTCCCAGGCTATCAGGGTTATCCTGGATACTCTGTTAGCATATGATACCACCAACAACGACAAACTGGAAGCCTACTAGATCAGCACTCGCATCCCAGCCGAGCATGTCCTCAGCTTCGGCCTCGGCCTCGTCATCCTCCGCTACATCCCACTGCCTGTCGTCATCTGCCGGCACAAAAAGGCTATCGAACTTGAGAGACGAAGTCGGCGGGGCCGTAGCTTGGGTGCTTGGCTCAGCTGGTTCGGCTCTCGATGCGGTCCCTGTAAGAGGACGGATAGGCCGGCCGCGGGGAGGAGGCATCTGTCTCGAGCTGGCCGAGTTAGCGGAGTTGCTTGCTTGACTGATCGGTGCCGGTGCAGGAGTCTGTCGCGCCGACAGCTGCGGTACCGGCCTCGAAGATGTCGGGGCATCCTCCGGTCCCGGGTCGCCCGATGTCATCAGTGTGAACTCTGTTCTGATGCCCTCAAAGTCGTAAGCAAGCTGCAGCGGTCGGCAGGGACGGGTGTATAGTGCAGTGATCATTATCCTGGCGGTCTCGGCATGCGCGATGACGGCTCTAAAGTCCTTCAAGCTGATGGCGACATGGACTCCATCATTAGACAAGAATTGCTCGAAATCCGCCTTGTCGATAGCGACTGAAGTATGGACTGGTTGTTTCAAGACCTCTAAACTATCGAGTCAGTATAATGCCCGAGACGGACTCTTTGGAGACATACCCTTCCCATGCGTAATCTTGGCCGTGAAGCTGGTGAAAATGACCTTGGTGTTCTCCGAGTAAATGTCCAATTGCTCCGCCGAAGGACTGAAATGGTCTGTTATCTCTTTCAAGAACTTTGGCTCAATACTCCATTCATTGATCGCTGTGGATCTATCAAACATGGCGTGTTGTATCGCCGCGGATTCATAAGTGAGCTTGTAAGATCTGATGACGCCTGGTCTCATGGTAAGCGACACGAACTTGGGTGGGAAAAAGGGATGAACCAACCAAGTCCACAGATCATCTTGATAACAAGCCGACATTCCGTCTCGTCAGGATCCTCGTGCACCTCGAACTCACAGCGTTCAACTGCTGTGTCTTTGTCTCTCCCGCCTGTTCTGCCCTTGAAGACAGAGAGTAGTGCCTGCAACGATGATTCAGAGAGGCTCAATGGGACTCCGAGGCATTGAGCGACGCACCTTCAGGTATACTTGGCAGCTGAACTTCTCTCCGCGAGGCCGAGAGCGCCCGGCAGTTCTATCCGCATTAAGGTCGTAGTTTTCGAAGAAAGCATATGAATCGAAGGCGAAAGCTGAGTATCCCGTTTTACTCAAGTTGAGGGCGCTCAGTCGAAGCTAAGGTCTCCATCAGAGATGTTCCCAGAGCTCATTATCAAGACCAGAACAATGCATATTACTTACGAACTCGGGCTCGGCCTCGATAGACACGGTATCGCTGAATTTTGCTAGACATACCAGCGCTTCGTGCAGTCGAAGCAGAGACCCAGGCAGGAGCGAGAATGATAAGGCTGTCATTGTTCGTGTCGCGCCCAATTCTCCATTAGAAGCTATAGTTCACGAAAAAGAAAAAGCAACCCAAGTCATTCAATCAGCAGGTCTGCCTTTAATCCGAAGGAATCGCCCTCTTCTGCTCTATCGTGTAAGAACGTGTCAAAGCAGTCCGTCTCTGGTCCAGAAACAAGAACGCGAGGTTACGTAAGCAGCGCGGCTGATGGGGAGTGAACTGCCCAGGAATCCAGCGTCACCACCAGCTCGTCACCATCATCGAATTTCATCTAGAATCGGAGTAGATGCTGATCAGACACGCCGAGCATACTACGTCTGGTTGCTGGGCCGGTTGAAGCTCGTGTCTTGAAAAAATGGCCGTCATTTTGCCCAGCGAGATCCTCTTTATGGTCCTCGATAACCTCGGGGAAGAGAGGGATTTCAACAGCTTGTATCAGTGTGCCCTTGCGTCGAGATATTTTACTGAACATGCGCTGTCGATTCTATATCGGTGAGTTTGGCGTGGTTCTGCCGATAGTTGGTGGGTCTTATTAATTACTCGAGGCTAATGGTTTGCCAGGATCTATGACGCTTCGCCGTTGAGAGGCGGAGGAATTGAAGACGAGCGATTCATAGCTCGAAGGCCGAATGTTTCTTCGGCGGCTCAGAAGAGTGATTCGAACTCAACGCTGAAGAAATGGGTTACGCTATGGCGGTCTATTGTTCTCTCTACGTTGGACCTAACTTATCTCCCCTACTATAGCTATATACGATACCTAGATCTTGATGATCTTGGGAACTTGCTGGGGACAGGGTCGACCGTCCAGGAGTATGTCGCCATGCTCGAAGTGTGCTTGTCATTCTAACTGGTGTAGCGAGCTTTTTACGCCAGAACTTGCAGAATTCGTGTCGCGCGAATATGTCTCCGAGGGGAACAAGCGGCGTCGTTCACCGAGGACTCTTCCTGATAATGAATGGATCAAGGTGAAACTTGGGTCAGGTCAGTAGACGCTCTCCGGATCCTCTGAGCTGTTTCCACCTTTGTGGTTTGTGGACTCATTATTCAAAGCTATTGCAAAGAACAACTCCCGGATACGAGGCATATCCTGCGATGGTAGGTCTCACTCATAGCGATACAAGGTCCGCTCTAATGATGATGCCAGTTCCATCAACAACACTGAACGATTGGATTGAGGGGTTACCCCAGCTACAAAGCCTGAGTGTTTGGACCGGCTCTGCACTGTCACAACAAGTAGGCAAAAAGATCCGCGACCATTGTCCTGATTTCAAACAGTTAAGGATCTATATTTGGTATGGTCTATCGAAGTAGATCAGAATCCAAGCTCACATCAACTTAGGCAGAGTCTCCGTCCAGGCGGTCCGCCTGACAACACAGAGGCAGAGGCAGAGGAACTGTTCAACACCCTCCGACCCAGTTCTCTAGAGCATTTCGAGATACTTAGCTTCTCTCGTCTTGGCCCCCGATCCATCAAAGCTTTAGGGACACAGAAGGACTCGTTGGCGGAGCTGAAGTTAACCAGTCTTGAAGTCGATACAATTCGAGAACTTTCCTCGCTAGGGGCGTTCCCGGCATTAGAGGTTCTCTCACTTTGCGACTCGGTGCGCACTGAGTGGAACAATGAGTTCTATGAGACTGCCAACAAGGTCGCTGAGTGGATGCGCAGTTGCAAAAAGTTGAAGCGCCTAGAGCTGAGGAACTTCGTGAAAGATGACGATTTGCTCACGAGTGTCTTACACGAGCGCGATATCAGGCTCACAACTCTCTCCTTTGCCGGCTACCTGCTAGTCAGCAGCCGCGATTTCCTCGCCTCACTTGACCACCAACAGTCCTTGGAGTGCCTCTATCTGCGAGGCGAAGGGAGCGAGTTTCCCCTTGACAATAACAACCTCGTCCAAGCCGTAAGCGAGCTCACGAACCTCCGAGAACTCGAACTCAAAGATGTATCCGATTGGTTTACCATGGACCACGTCGTGTCTCTGACTCCATTTCTCCCGAAACTCGAAAGACTCTGGATCAGCGGCGAAGCCTTCAATGACTCTGTGTGGGACGCATTCTCGTGTCTTCCGAAACTCAAGAGTCTGGTGATCTATGCCATGAGCAATTTCACAGCAGATGGGGTTATTGATTTCATCACGCGGCTTGGGCCTGACAACAGAGGATTCAATTTATCCATACTCAACGCGATCTCGGGGGTGAATTTTCCGGATGAGACGCAGGCGATGATTCGCGAAATTCTTGCGGAGAACTTGCAGGGTTCGTTCGATTTTGGTCTTGCTCAGGGTATGTTTCTTCCCCTCTGTTCAGATTCATTAGCATGAACTGACAGAATCACAGAAGAATTTAGCGACGCTGACTCCAATGTCGACTGGTCGGATTAGTGATATGAAGGGAAGAGGGCAAATCGGTTTTGGGCGAATTAGCGGCGTTTGGATGCAATATTTTGTGGATTTGGCACATAAAATCACCTTGATTGGAATCTCGGATAATTCTCAACAGCGACTAATTGCAATTGACCAGGACGTGCGAGTGGAGTTGTTGTAGTAGATGCAAAACCAATTAACGGGGGTGTCGCGTCCACACCGCGTCTCCAAACGCGTCGCCGCACCATTCCCGCGCGACGCTTTGCAGATTACTCCGTAGTTGCTATCCTTTCCCCAAAACAACTGAGAACCGCCAATGCGCGAATCCACACGGTCGATACCCTCATTTTTCAGCTTATGACACTCACCTTCATGGAATAATACACCAGCACGAAACACGGAATCACAATGGCGTCTGCCCGTGCTAGACTCGCTGAGCTGCGGGCCCTACGTGCCTCGGGGAAAAAGCGTATTTCGACGTACGAAGTCGAGGAGCAGGGCGACATTTACGAAGAAGTTGACGAGGAGGGATATAAGAAGGTTATCCGAAACAGACTTGATGAAGACGATTTCGTTGTCGACGACAATGGCGAGGGGTACGCGGATGATGGTCGCGAGGTGTGGAATGAGCGGAACGGAGGATACAGTGATGAGAGCGAGGACGACGAACTGCCTGTTCGGGGTAAGGCTGCAAAACGCAAGCGCGAGGAAGAGAAGCAGAGGAAAGAAAAGATCAATAACGGCATTTCAAAATACTTCAATAGCGGTGCGGCTGCTGCTGCTCCGAAGCCCAAGGTGAGCGGCCGCTCGAGCACATCAAAGATGCCTGGGGGGATTGTACTGACTTGCGCTCAAGCCCGTTGCTACAGCAGAAGACGATGCCTTCATGGCAGACCTCCTAGGCGAAGTCGACACGAACGTGGTCTCGAACAAAGCCCCTAAGCACAACGTCGTCAAGTCGGAAACCCGCCGAAAAGTTCGCATCCTGTCGCCTCCACTTTCCGAGAAGACACGCACATCGAAGCCAAAACTCAGAGATGAAAACAGTGATCCCGTCTCGCCGGCTGGAGAACCGACCCTCGATCTGGATAATGATGATGCACCCCTCTTTCACGCGGACGACGATGATATCCCCATGAGCGACCCGATCCCTTCCTCACCGGTTACAAAGGCAGTGGAGCGGAAAGCGATTGTCCCGATAAAGAAAGAACCCGAAGATGACGACGACGACCTAATGGAAGTCGTGCAAGCCACCGGTCATCATGAATCCAAGGCACCAAGTGTCAACATCTCTGGCACCCGACCTCCGCCGAAGCTCAAGAAGGAGTTGTACCCAACACCCGCTAGCTCTTCTCCTGTGAAACCTGGCGCAGAGGTCGACGCGTCTTGGAACGATGTACGCAACAAGCTGAACGTTCTCAGTAGCCCGGCGTCGTCTGAGTCGCGGGTCTTCGGAAAGCTTCGGCCACAGGATGTCGTTGAGGAAGATGGAAGCCTACGCATGTTCTGGTTGGACTACACCGAAGTTAACGGCAGTCTTTGTTTGTTTGGAAAGGTGAAGAACAAGAAAACGGGCTCCTATGCGAGTGCGTTTGTCAAGATTGATCAGATTCTCCGAAAGCTCTACTTCCTCCCCAGGGAGTACAGGCAGAAGCAGGGCCAAACCACTGATGAGGAGATCGACATGGAAGACGTCTACCATGAAGTCGATCAGATGATGTCAAGGATGAAAGTGAATATGCACAAGATCAAGGAATGCACTCGCAAGTATGCATTCGAAATGCCCGGTGTGCCGAAGGAGACGCAGTACCTGAAGCTTCTTTATCCCTACGATAAGCCTGTACTCCCCATGGAAACCAAGGGAGAAACCTTCTCACATGTTTTCGGAACGAATACTTCCTTGTTCGAGCAGTTTGTCCTCTGGAAAAACATCATGGGCCCCTGCTGGCTTCAGTTTGAGGAAGCCGACTTCTCTGCGGTCAACAACGCCTCCTGGTGTAAATTCGAATGTGCGACATCGAAGCCGGCACTTATCTCACCAGTTCCTGATACCGAGAACCTCGACCCGCCATCTCTTACGTTGATGAGTCTTTCCTTCCGAACACAGCTCAACGTCAAGGAGAACAAACAAGAGATATTGATTGCCAGCGCCCGAGTCTACGAGAATGTTTCGCTGACAGAGACCGCTCCCCCGGAAAGGCTTCCTTGCAAGACTTTCACGGTCATGCGGCCTGCGGGCTCCTCATACCCGGTCAATTTCGAAGCTGATATTCGAAAACAACGAGGAACATATTTGCTGGAAAAGAGCGAACAGTTCTTGCTGAGCAAGTTCTTGGCTCTGTTTGATAAGATGGACCCGGATGTTCTGATGGGCCATCAGCTCCAAGAAGTCGACCTCAGCATCCTGCTTAGCAGATTGAAAGAGAAGAAAACACCTGGCTGGCACCGTCTGGGTCGATTAAAGCGTGGAGAATGGCCCAAGAACTTCAACAGAGGAGGCGGATTCTTTACCGAGAGGCACCTAGTAGCAGGAAGATTGGTCTGTGATGTGGCCAATGACATGGGCAAGGTGACATTTCCTCTACCCCTCCAGGGCTCGCCAGCTAACAGCAATAGTCTCTCATGATGAAATGTCAATCTTGGAGTTTGACGGAAATGTGCGATCTCTACCTTGGGTCAGGCAACGCAAGGCAAGAGATCGACATCGAAGCAGCGCTCAAGACCTGGGCAACTTCCAAAGATGGCCTCGTCAATTTTGTCAACCACTGCGATACCGATACTTACTTCGTCGCCGCACTGGTTCTCCGCCTTCAGATGCTGTCTCTGACCAAAGTGCTCACGAACATTGCTGGCAATTCCTGGGCACGAACGCTGAGTGGTACACGTGCTGAGCGTAATGAGTACATTCTTCTTCACGAGTTCCACCGCAACAAGTACATCTGTCCGGACAAGTACTCTTCTAAACTGCAAAAGGCAGAAGAAAAGGCTCAAGAAGACGATGACGAGACAGCTGACAAGAAGAAGAAAGACAAGTATAAGGGTGGTCTCGTCTTCGAACCTGAGAGAGGTCTTTACGACAGGTTTGTGCTTGTCATGGATTTCAACAGTTTGTACCCGAGTATTATCCAAGAGTACAATATTTGCTTCACTACAGTTGACCGGACGCCCTCGGTACGTCTCTCCAATGCTCCAATCGTACCTTTGCTAACATCTATCAGAGCGAGAATGAAAACGAGGAAAAGGTGCCAGAAATTCCTGCCTCCGATGCGGAGCAGGGTATCCTACCGCGCCTCATCGCAACCCTCGTCGGCCGTCGACGGGAAGTGAAGAAGCTGATGAAGGATAAGCGCGCGACGCCTGAACAACTCGCCTTGTGGGACACAAAGCAACTGGCCTTCAAGCTGACTGCCAACTCCATGTACGGTTGTTTGGGATACACGCAAAGTCGTTTCTACGCCCGTCCCCTGGCGATGCTCACGACGTTCAAGGGTCGTGAGATTCTGCGGAGCACCAAGGAGTTGGCAGAGAGCAAGCAGCTGAGGGTCATTTACGGTGATACTGATTCCGTCATGATCAATACGAATATGGACACCATCAGCGACGCAATCAAGGTCGGTCAGGAGTTTAAGAATTCCGTCAACGAGCGTTACCGACTGCTAGAGATTGACATTGATAATATCTTCCGTCGTCTCTTGTTGCACGCCAAGAAGAAGTACGCTGCTGTCAATATGTCCGAAGTTGACGGCAAATACGTCGATAAGCTCGAGGTGAAGGGTCTCGATATGAAGAGACGTGAGTACTGCGCGCTCTCGAAGGAGGCTTCGCAAAGGCTCTTGAACGAGGTCCTTTCTGGCGAGGATCAGGAGGTCGTCCTCAACCGGATTCATGACTACTTGCGCGAACTTGCTGGCAAGATGAGGGAGTACACCGTTCCAGTCCAGAAATACGTCATCTACACTGTAAGTAGCTATCAGATCAGTCTCTCAAGCGCACACTAACCTGTCTAGAAACTCTCGAAACGCCCAGAAGAGTACCCCAACAAGGAAACCATGCCCCCTGTCCAAGTCGCTCTCCGCGAGATCGCCCGCGGCAAGACAATCCGGCCCAACGACGTTATCTCCTACGTCGTCACAAATGGCGACTCGGGAACTTCCTCCCTCCCTCCCGCAAAACGCTCCTACACCCTCCAAGACGTCATGAAAGCCGACTCCGGCCTCAAACCCGACATCGAATTCTACCTCTTCAAACAAATCTTCCCACCCATCGAACGTCTCTGCGCCCCGATCCCTGGTACCGACGCCGTCCGCCTCGCCGAATGCCTCGGCCTCGATACACGGAAGTACCAAATCAACACCACCGCCAACAACACCTCACAGAACACCGAGATCTTCCCCCTCGAATCCCAAATCCCAGACAGCGTACGCTTCGAGAGCGCAGCGCGGTTCACCCTCGCCTGCCGACACTGCAAGGAGCGCTCCATCTTCGAGGGCCTCTCCACCTCACTCCACATGTGCACACCGCACGGCATAATCTGCCCCAACGCCGCCTGCGGGAAACCTTTCTCCGTCCTTACAATCGTTGCCCAACTCGAGTCGCAGATCCGCGCGCAGACTTCAAAGTACTACGAAGGCTGGCTCGTCTGCGACGACTCGGCGTGCGAAAACCGCACGCGCCAGATCAGCGTGTACGGGCACCGGTGTCTTGGACCCAAGGGGTATGCTGAGGGGTGTCTAGGTCGCATGTCGTACGAGTACACGGAGAAGCAAATGTATAATCAGCTCTTGTACTTTGCGAGTCTATGGGATGTGGATAAGGCGAAGGCTGCGGCGGAGAAGGAGAAAGGGGCAAATGGCGGGAGTGAGAAGAAGGAGAGTGTTGCTGCGCTTGTGGAGTTTAATCGCGTGCGGTTTGGGACTGTACGTGGGGTTGTCGAGGGGTATTTGAAGAAGTGTGGACGGCAGTGGGTGGAGATGGATGGGTTGTTTAAGTTTATGTTGGCTTAGAGCTTTCGTGTCGCTGCTGGGTTTGTATATAGGGTTTCGTGTTTTGCTTCGGTTTGGCCTTGATTTGCTCGAGACTGCATTTTTGTGTATTGATTGTATAGGCGTGTCTGTTAACCTGGGATGATGGCATGAAATGACCTAATTCTACTCAATTGCACTCGGTTCAATGATACTCAACATATCAAGTCTCAGTAAAAAGGAATGGCAGCCACGGGCCCATCTTCAAACAGACGCGCAGACCGCGACATACCAGGTCGCACTGTCTTCCACTATTTCAGGCCTCTCTGGTAGTCACCTAGGCGAAGTTCCTGTACAGCGGGAGAAGAGGGCGTTAGCGCGCATGCGTGTCAAATAAGCTGATTGTGTGAGGCCAACCTCGAAGGAGTACGACTTATAAGGTTCGGACATGTTGATGGGTTGATAGATGAACACTGGTTCTAGCTCCGGTATCTCTGGTATCTCAATATAGCTGTAAAGAGGAATATCAATAGATACCTTGACCGGTCACGAGGCATGTAGTGCGGACGATATAGGACACTTGACACTCATGAAACTTGCAAAGACATACTTACTAGTTAGGAGGCTTCCAATTAAAATCAAAGCCAACCGTGCTTGGTGGTGAGGCTTTTTGACCATCCTTTGAAGTGGGACTCGCTGCACCGACCAGGCGTAAAAAGCTTCTGAAGGGTGACTTTTTAGGCGTTCCCGAATGTGACTCGAATCCACTCTGGTTTGTTTGACTAGCATTATTACCTCCAGGCATAGGCATAGGAGAGACTTGATACAGTCAGTGTTGATAGTAGAGTAATCGGCCCATTGGGACCTACCAGGCAGGTTCCCTTTGTCACCCAGGCGAGCTCGCTGTTGCGGCCTCATAACCCCTGTCGGTGTCTCCTCCATCCGCCTTTTCTGCGGCGCTGTGGATAGGCCAGACCGATTGATGTCGGGGGAAACGCTCAGTACTGACGACGGCGAGGAAAATGCTGTGTGGCACTTAGCATGTTTTCAATTCGTCATTGCGTCGTTTCCTATGGGGCTCAGCGCCTTGGACTTACTCGGTTTTCCCTTGCTACGTTGGTGTTTGAGAAAGTTCACAGGCTTGATATATCGGCGGCAAATCCCCAGGCAAGCTTCAAGTGTATCGATTTCAAGCCTGAGTGCTTGTCTGTCACTGTCAAACGAAGCTGGCTCAGAAACAAGGCGTTCAACTTGTTCCTGCCCCATCCCGCAGACCAGCTTGCTACAGAGAATAGTCTCTAGAGGCAGCAATAGACGATTCTCGATGGCCAGCGTGGCGATGTTCTCTGTAAAGACCACCATCGCAGACTGGTGAGTGTTAGTTCATTGAGCCCAAGACCACATTCAAGGAGACTATAGGCTCAGGTACTTACGTCGTAGTATGCTTGCACTGAATCAATGATCTTTAGGGCGTATCGATCTCTGGGTGGCTCTTCAGATTGTCCACATGGAATGAGGCGTGTGTCACAGATTTCAGAATCCTTAGGTTGGTGCTTGTAGAGTCGCTGCGATGAATCAAGGAGGGTTTTGCTTGAAATGGACGGGTACGCTCGAGTGTGATGCGAGCTCAATTCAGCCAGTTTTTCAGTTAGTTCATGTTCGATTCGTTCAAGAGCGGGTGAAATGATCTCCTGATGAATGGCTCGGCCAATGTGATCAGGGGAAATGTGTTGCAAGAGAAGACCCAAGAATTCAGTTGCAGCTTCGGACGCAGTCCTCAGGTGCTTTCGTGCCAGGCTTGGCCAAGGTTGCACCTGAGTTTGAAACAACGACCTGACCACAAAATGGTCTCCGAAACCCACAATCCCAACCTCCTGGCTAAACCGTGCCTTGTCGTTAATTTCTCTTTCAAGCTCCACTTGCGTTACAGGGTTCGGGACCCAATCCTGGAGATATCGGTTTGTGGGATTGTCCTGACCTCTTGGAGTTAACTTGGCGTTATCATAGAGTATCTGACGACTCGCGCCCCCTATAAGCATCGCTTCCACGAAGTCACTGTGTAACATTGTCATGATTGTCCTAAGCCGATTGAAATTTGGATCCAACGATGTTCCTGGTTCTCCAAAGAATCCACTGTTGTATGTTCCCCACAAGGCTTGTCGGACAATCGATTCGAATTCACACGCAATACGCAGTAGCTCTCCTCTCTGCTGTTCCACGCCTGTAAGACAAATCCCCAGCTTTGCAAGCTTGGCCTGTTTCTCTTTTAACGTTCCTTCGGTCGCAGCAATCAGTTGGGGCAGATTACGTTGAGCTCGCTCCAGGAGCAATTGACTAACGCGTCGTCGAAGGCTTCCAAATCCCACAATCTCTTGGGGAAGCTCAGCCCACTTTCCAATATGAAGTTTTCCAGACACCTGGCCACTTGGATTACCGACTGGATCTTCCTGGGTAGCTGTCGATAGGGCATGCCACCCAAGTGGCAGCTTTGCCCTTCCATCCCCAAGAAGTTGAAGGCATTTATCCTCGTCATCGGAGCTTGGTTCGAGCACGTCAGGGTGTACAATAACGCCGATCGTTCTTTCGAGATTCGGATCAAACTTCTCTGCGGTTTTGAGGGTTTTCGGTAGATTCGATGCATTCATCACCGCGAGAAGAATGCTATTAGGATTGCCCATATAACGCTCCACGGTTTGCCTGGCAACAGATAGGTCTTTCTTAGTATCTCCATCGCTAGTTGTCGACAAGTGAAGTGCCGGAAGGTCAACGATCGTCACATTTGGTTTGTCCGGGCCACAAATCTCAACCCTCAAAATATCATCCATCGTAACAGTTCCCGTCGAATGTAAATACTTGGCTACTTCCTCGTAGACACACCAAAGGTCTCTCTCGGACGTAAAAAGTTGTAGAGTAAACGCTCGCAGGCGGTTTCTGACCTCCGCCGTTCGAGAAAGGCTCGGCACTATAACAGCCTTGAACCCCGAATGAGGGTGTCTGCGGAGAGATACTTCTGTAGTGAATGATGCTGGTCCATCTCCCTTGGTCGGAAAGGGAATTCCGGAGAGGTACCCTGGAATCAAGGCCTTTTCCCGCCACTGACGACCCCAAACAACTACCTGGGGTAGCTCAGTTTTCTGTCGGACCCCGAGGTCTGCGAGACGGTCGATGGTATTCAGCAGCTCGGCTTGTTCGGACTGAAGTTGCCTCGAGGCGACGTTTTCTATGGCTTGAGTGGTCATCGTATGAGGCGAGGAATCACTGACAAGATCGGATAGAGGTTATTCGATGTCGAATCGCAATGGTTGGAGGTGGGGGAGACCCGAGATGCGGTCCACGAAAGAGAGGCAAGCTCTAATTGGGAACGAGTAACACGGGCCGCTGGGCGCAAGATGAGGGCAAACAGAGGAAGTTGAGAGGGGGCCAGGAGAAGATCAAAGTAGGAGGCTTCCGGCTTCCAGCTCCAAGGTGGAGGAAAGAGCACAGTCTTAAATGAGCATGTTTTGGTTACTCTATTAGGAAGACGTTCCTTCCACTATAGTCAAGCTTTCTCGCTGCAAGAGCTCTATGTGGAAGAGGATCATTTGTACTAGCCACCTCTATCACAGCCTAATAGCAGGATAATGTAATCAAGCATTTTGCTCCTGAGTCCTGACTTGCACAGAAATGTCTTGTATAGAAAGAAAGGCTAAGCCGCTTTCGGATACCCCACCCCCCACCAATCAAGTGACTTTATCTCCTGTGGAAATGAACCGCAATGCCCGCTGCCGGAACTGACGAGAATAGGCAACCTTGAGGCGACGGGAGATTTTCAGGGATCTCCGGACTATATTCAGCGCTCTTTTTGCACGTCACAGCTCTCTGCCATGACAGTCAGCCGCGTCCTCGTCATCGCGGGGTCCGACAGCTCAGGCGGCGCGTATGGCACACCCCTCATTTCCCCTCCAGATCCTCTGCTAATGCAATTTCCCCGCGTCTAGTGGCCTGGAAGCTGATCAAAGGGTTCTTGCTGCGCATGGGTGCTATGCCCTAACGGCGACCACTGGCCTTACCGCACAGAACACCCTCGGCGTGCAAGACATTTTTGTCGTTCCCGCAGCGTTTGTCAAGAAGCAAATCAGCGCCAATCTCGACGATGTCGGTACTGACGTCGTCAAACTGGGTATGGCGTGGCACCCAAAACAGTTGCCTGGGATTTAGAGGGGTGTGCTGATGCCGTCTCCAGGAATGCTCTCCTCCGCGGAGACGATTGATGTCATTGCCGACGCCCTTGTGTCGTATCAAATCCCATCTGTTGTCTTGGATCCGGTACCTCCCCTTGTGACTCCCAAGTCGCGCGTCCGGCTAACTGATGAAAGGTGATGGTTTCCACTAGCGGCTCCCAATTACTGCCAGAAGCGGCTGTTCAGGGCCTCCGGACAAAATTACTACCTCTAACAACTGTCCTCACACCCAATATCCCGGAGGCAAAACTTCTTTTGAAAGACTGCGGGCAGGCTGTCTCTGATCCGGAAGACCTAGAGGGGCTTATCCAGCTTACCAAGCGAGTCGCTGCGCTGGGTCCTAAAGCCGTCCTGCTGAAAGGTGGGCATCTAGCCCTTACGAAAGATCACAAGACTGCCCAGAATCCCGACGAGGCCTCGAGGGTTATTGATATCCTCTATGACGGGGAAGAGGTTACCCTATTTGAAACTGACTACCTGTTATCAAAGAACACTCATGGGACCGGTTGTTCCCTGGCCTCTGCCATAGCTGCAAATCTCGCACACGGAAAGGACCTTAAAAGGGCTGTCCGCAGTGCCGTCCGCTTCGTCGAGGCAGGGATCAAGACCAGCTCAGAGCTTGGGAAAGGAAGCGGTCCGATCAACCATTTCCACTCCATGTACTCGCTACCATTTGCACCGTATGCTCTTCCCTCTTTCTTCTCCACGCAATGCAACGACTAATACCTTTCTTAGAGGCCGCTTCCTAGAGTACGTCTTGGACCGTCCAGACGTACGGTCAGTTTGGAAGAAGTTTACGGAGCATGAATTTGTCCTGGGACTTGGCAGTGGCTCACTTCCTGTTGAACGATTCAAAGAATACCTGGCGCAAGACTATCTATACCTTGTACGTGTCACCTCCTCACATTCGATTCCATGCTAATCAGTTTCAACAGGTCCAATTTGCTCGGAGCAACGCCCTTGCCTCTTACAAGGCGAAAGATATGGAATCTATAGCTGCAGTAAGTTGTCATAATCCGAATGGTGCCACTGTTACCGCCGCAACTAACATAGCTATCTAGTCCGCCAGGATTGTTCTACACATCCAACGAGAGACCGCGCTGCATGTTGATTACTGCGCGTCTTTTGGATTATCCAAGGAAGAGATGGAAAAACTTCCGGAGAAGATGGGTGAGTGGCTCCTGTGTCTTCTTGGACTTCAGTCGTTTCTCCCAAGTTCTAATGGTTATTAGCATGCACCGCGTACAGCAGATACATCCTCGATGTCGGCCAGTCAGAGGACTGGCTTGCACTACAAGTCGCCTTGGCTCCATGTTTGATTGGATACGGCGCTATAGCTCAGAGATTATATACAGAGGAGAAGACTCTCCGAGACGGCAACCGATATTGGAAGTGGATTGAGAACTATGTTGCGGAGGACTACACTGAGGCTGTCCGCTTGGGGTCCGGTAAGTTTTCCGGCAAAACGGCTAAACTGCTTCTTGCTGACAGTGTTCCAGAACTATTGGAAACCCATATGAGAAAGGTTTCGCCTTCTCGGATGGAGGAGTTGATCAAGATATTCATCAGAGCGACTGAGTTGGAGATTGAGTTCTGGAGCATGGGGCTTGGAAGTGGCCGCCAGTAAACACTACATATAAGGCCTTCTGTACATATGTATATATGAAGAAACGTACTCAATCTGCAGAATTTGCATCCAAAATTTGCCATAGAAGTCTGTGGAACCAAGATCGATCCGATCGAAAAGATTATCGCCGTCTGTCTATCACCGAAAGTTTAATTCTGCCCGCCAAACGGAAAGCGGTACACTGTCGAGAGGCTCAGCCTGATCTCAAAAACAGCGCATTCGCCTGCTTCGTAATCTTGTTTCAAAGTGGACAAAGGCTTCTCGACTATCCAACCACATCTTCGGAGAAGTCCATTTTTATTTCGAACAAAAGGAACCCTCGAAACATTAAAGACCGCGCCGGGTCTGTTCCATTTCTTTGGGCCAAACGCCACCGCGCGCGATCTGCTTACATAAAAGCTGGCGGTGTCGAGATTTTCCCCTGCACTAAGCCGGAAAGAGCAAACGTTGCCTCAGCGCCTGCCTTCACTATTTTTCCTTTTCTTTGCTTCCCGCCCGATTTTTCTTTCTCTCTTATCCTCATCCTCATCTCTCTCTCTTCTCGTGATATCGTTGTGATATCTTCTCTTATCTCCTATTTCTCGGAGAAATTCTGTTTTCCTCACTGTCCTTCTCTAGCTCCTTGTTTTTCCTCCTATCGTTCGGTGTTTTTCTTTCTCAACGTGAGAAACTCGGCCTCATTTTCCAAAGAACAACGCATCTCGCTTAGACTTCACCATGTCTTCATACGGCGGCAGCGGTGGCTACCAGCGCGATTCTTATCGGTAAGTTGTACCTCATTTCCCTGGGAACTGACTCGAGAGCGATGAGAGATCGTTTGAAAGCGTTTTGTGACAGCAGCTGGATAACACTCTGGATCGTCCGCCTCTTCCATCCTTCGAAGCGGATGAGGGATTCCAGATTCCAGCCAGTGTTTCACGAATGAATCAATCACCCGTCGTTGTCGCTCGAATTTCATTATCTTGATTTAGTACACATGCTGAGACGCTTTTCTCCAGCTCTAGACAAAACGGTGCCGGCGGCGGTGGCGGCGGTTACTCCAACGGCTACTCCAACGGTGGTGGTGGCTACGGCGGCGGCGGTGGTGGTTATGGTGGTGGCTACGGTGGTGGTGGTGGTGGTTACGGCGGCGGTGGTTATGGACGCGGCGGTGGTGCTGCCGGCGGTGCTGGTGGCGACCGCATGTCTAACCTAGGAGCTGGCTTGAAGAAGCAGGACTGGGGTAAGCCGATTGTAACACCCAAGTTCGATATGGCGCGCATACTAACATACTCCAAGACCTAGACTCCCTCCCCAAGTTCGAGAAGTCTTTCTACAAGGAGCACCCCGATGTCGCGAACCGTTCTCAGCGCGAGGTCGACGAGTTCCGGAAGAAGTGCGAGATGACTGTGCAGGGAAAGAACGTCCCTCGTCCCGTCGAGACCTTTGACGAGGCCGGCTTCCCCCAATACGTCCTGAGCGAAGTCAAGGCTCAGGGTTTTGAAAAGCCCACATCCATCCAGTCCCAGGGCTGGCCTATGGCTCTCTCTGGTCGCGATGTTGTCGGTATCGCCGAGACCGGCTCCGGAAAGACCCTTTCATACTGTCTTCCTGCCATTGTTCACATTAACGCCCAGCCCCTTCTTGCTCCCGGCGACGGTCCTATCGTCCTTGTCCTCGCCCCTACACGTGAATTGGCTGTTCAAATTCAGACTGAAATCACAAAGTTCGGAAAGTCCTCTCGCATCAGGAACACTTGCGTTTACGGTGGTGTTCCCAAGGGTCCTCAGATCCGTGATCTGTCCCGTGGTGTCGAAGTTTGCATTGCTACTCCCGGTCGTCTGATCGATATGCTTGAGGCTGGCCGCACTAACCTTCGCCGTGTTACTTACCTCGTCCTTGATGAGGCTGATCGCATGCTGGACATGGGTTTCGAGCCCCAGATTCGCAAGATCATTGGCCAGATTCGCCCTGACCGTCAGACTTGCATGTGGTCCGCTACATGGCCCAAGGAAGTTCGCCAGCTCGCCAGCGATTTCCTCAACGACTACATTCAGGTCAACATTGGTTCCATGGACCTGTCTGCTAACCACCGCATCACACAAATCGTTGAAGTTGTTTCAGACTTCGAGAAGCGCGACAAGATGATCAAGCATCTCGAGAAGATCATGGAGAACCGCGGGAACAAGTGCCTCATTTTCACTGGTACTAAGCGTATCGCCGACGAAATTACCCGCTTCCTCCGCCAGGATGGATGGCCAGCCCTTTGTGAGTTGTCCCTTTTTTTTCGCACGTTTACGGTCAGTGAACTAACATTCCATCAGCCATCCACGGTGACAAGCAACAGCAAGAGAGAGATTGGGTCTTGAACGAATTCAAGACGGGCAAGAGCCCCATCATGGTGGCTACTGATGTGGCTTCTCGTGGTATTGGTATGATAAAACTGCGCTTTCTCCCCCTTTCCCCCTTCCTACTCCCCCCTTGTCTTTCCTCGTGAAGCGTCCCAGCCGTATTGACGTTTGTGTGCCATTGGCATTCGGTGCGTGACTCTCTTACATGCCCCTGTTGGCATACTTGACTCGTCCAGGCTTTGTCGGGTCTCCAGAAATGGTTCTCAAGCCAGGAGAACCTTGGACTCACAGTGCAGTTTGACAGACACGTAGGATTCTTCTATTCTTCTGTTCTGACTCTTCCCCATCTATGGACCTGGTTGGTCGAGAAGTACGGTGGCTTCTCTTCTGGCCTGTTGAAGCTGCATTCCAAGGTTGCTCTAGGACCACGATATCTGCCAGCATATGGACTTCATTCCGATACGGATCTTGAGATGATAGACCGTGGAAGAGAGTGATGCATTTCGTCTCACACGGCTGAAAACGGGCTTCTATGCCACGCTGTTATCTTCACTAATGCTCTGGTTTGCTAACATAAGTCTGTCTCAAGATGTTCGCGACATCACCCATGTCCTGAATTATGACTACCCCAACAACTCAGAAGACTACGTTCACCGTATTGGTCGAACCGGTCGTGCTGGTGCTAAGGGAACCGCCATTACCTTCTTCACCACTGACAGTAAGTCACGTTTCGATCGTTACCTTTACTTGTGCTAACGCCTTTCCCAGACTCTAAGCAGGCTCGTGACTTGGTTACTATCCTCTCTGAAGCCAAGCAGCAGATTGACCCCCGTCTCGCCGAGATGGTCCGTTACAGCGGCGGCGGCGGCCACGGTGGTGGTTATGGCCGTTGGGGTGGTCGTGGTGGTGGCCGCGGTCGTGGTGGTAACTCCACTGCTTCCAACGCAGCTCCCCTTGGTGGCAACCGTCGCTGGTAGACACATGCCATTGCCCCAAGGCAGTCATGAGTTTGTATCCCGATATTATCCGGTAGACGTTGATTTCCCTTTGCACCTGCTCTTGCTTTCAGATATCTCTTTCGTAACTCTATGGGCGGCGTTTGTCAATCTCATGATAGACTCTTTCTGCGGTTTACTCGAGCTTATAGGTTTCCAGTTGGACAACCTCAGGATCGTTGTTCTCATGCACACATACGATACATGTTAATTCTCCATTTCTTTTTCTGTCTTTGAAAAGTCCCTTGCTACTCTTGGTTTTGACCGGCTCAGATAGTCTGTAGGTCCAGTCCAATCATATCTCACGTTTATATCATTGATTATAAGATCAATCGTCGGATCTGCAATCACTTCAAGTTTAGCTGCTGAGTACTTGTACCTTCTGGGCAAACACCTGTCGTACTCACCGTTCTATACGCCACGGATCATTTTTGACCGAACTCGAGGCCAACTTGCTCACTTATACGCTGTACATGGTTGAGGTGTCGTCGACGTATCAGTCCCAGAGGCGGCTCTAGGGTGTGTTAACAATCGTCTAAGTAAATATATATATAAGAGGAAAGATCGATAATAACACAAAATGTTCGTGGCGTCTCGGCGAAGCTTGTTATCGAGGGCAGTGTCCAGCTGAAGATTCGTAGGTATAGCCGAGTGCTTCTATATATATTCATCAGAAAGCTTGATGTAGATTTCGAGTCCCTTAATGGTTATATTGTTAGATGAAAGTACAGGCTATAACCGGCATATACTCAGCCCTCTTTGGCCTCCGCCATATGCCGACCAGAAATCATTTACGTATGTTCACAATATCCCATGGACTTGGGCGAGTGCATAGACGGATATTTTCGACAGTATGCTCTGGATCGTCACGGGGAATTATTCTCCGTTGCGCGCTGAAGAAGGGTCACTGACTTCCGGGTCCAAGTCATGGCTCCAGTGACGATATCGCGTACTTTGAAATACTGATGCTGTTTTCAAGCACCAGTATTGTTCGTCCTGAAGATGTTTCGGGCAATGATATAGTCGGGCCTCAGGCCATTAATATTTCGAGCCTCAGGCACTAAAGTTGTGTTCCGATATCGTTTTGTCAAAACGAAACCGCGAATGACACGCTGGCCATTTTACTGACGAGGTTGTCCATGACCAAGTGCTCTTAGTAGTTCTATGACCTGACTTGGAGGCTGAACATGAAGCGGGGTGTCGTGGACACTGTACCGAATTCTGACCAGCCGCCAGCGCGTTCCTAGCCGAGATCATGTGCTAGTAGTAGCAAAGATGGCCGCAGTGTGAGTGTGGAGAAGGATAAATTTGGAGCAATTCACCCGTACTTTTCCCGACGAGCATCTTCAAACCATGGGTCCTGGGATGAGGATGGATCGAGACGAGCAGCGCTGTTCGGTGAGAGATCTGACCGAACAAATCCAACTCTTCCTCCACGGAAATGCCCGTGACCTCTTTCTTCCTCCCTCCTGCTGTTATTATTACTGTGGGCCACGGCTGAAAGGAGGAGGAGGGGAGTGCTCCATCCTGGAGTCCCGAGTTGGCATTGTGCATCTGGGGGTCCCATCACTTTGCAACGCGCTGCGCAGGGAAGAGGTGAGCGCGCGAATGGTCCTTATCAACTCGGGAAAAGACTGCGAGACTCGAGACTCTCTCGTGTATTCGGTGCGTATGACAGGAAACGCCTGCTGGTTTCGAGACGGTATGAAGCTATCCTGCAACTGGTTAGCAGTAAAAAAACAAGGATGATGGGCCGTGGCTCGGGTAGGGAGCACGCTAATGACTAGCAAGCCTGGAGGTGCTAGCATCGATGCGTACTAGCCCGCCTGGCCTGCGGGTTAGAGTTCCATAGTCGAGTGCGCGGGACTCGGAATTTCTGCTGATAAAATCACGAGGGGACGAGATTGGACAGGAGGCGACAAATCTGCCAGGTAAGCCCGGAATGGCGTGAACCGGCACCGCCCATGGGTGCGCTGCGACTTCCATCTAGAGTCGCCGTAGAACATGCATGGAACACAGAACCGCCTCTCGAGTCTTGACCGTCCGCCAGGATCATATATCGAGTCGCGCGATTCCCGACCGAGGCGTGGTTGTTCTTTCTTCCTCAGTCGAGAACTGTCGGACCCGATGACACTTGCCTGACTGTCCAATCTCCTGCCCAAACGGGGCAAAAACAGCGTTGCTGTTGAGTCGTGTTGCTTGGCATCCTCTGTCGTCGGAGAAATGCCGCCCAATGAGCATCCGGAGAGATCACAGGCTTTCCGAAACTCTACAAGCGAAGAGCTGTTGAACATTCCTCTTGTTGCTTTTCAGATAAGCAGCGAGGTAGCATTCGTGCCCACTACTGCCTGCAGGCTTTCGTACTCGCTCTTTTTGACCCTTTTCACCGTCACGTCGGGTACAGTGGGCCGATATCCCAAGTTGTCTTTGCTGTCCGGGTAATATCATTCAGAGCCCAGACAGCCTCCGTATCTTCCCTTCCCCGGATCCCAGCGCATGTACTTTTGCTATCTTGCAGGACAACGAAGCAGTCAGCTCTCTCCATAAGCTGACCGCGCGACCTTCGCTGTCGGTGGCTGATAGAATGCCAAGTGCCATTTTGAGTGGTTCAGACGATGCGAACTTGCGAAGAGAGTGACATCTGAGAGGTCTTGGCTCTCGCTTTCCTCTGAGACCTTTCCCCACTATATCACGCCCGTCGCCAGTTCTTCTTTGCTTTTGACTCTTGATTCTTGAGTCGTCCGACGTTCGGAGTCGAGCTTCGGAGCTACCGTCGATTTGTCGGCCATCTCCTCATTATTCTCGCTTCCAGATCCACGGAGAAACGTTTCAGAGGCATGCATACGTTTTACGAGCGCGGCTATTTGGAAATTCATTGACACGCATAATGTTTGCCTTTGGCACTTGATTCGCTGCAAGGTGGTATTGGCAAAATGCACCTGGTCAATTCAACAGCTGCAGGGGATCAGGGGTAGCAGCTGGAGTTGAACGCCCTCTTGCTTTGTTTTTCTCTCGCGCTCGCGCATATCGAGTCGTTGAGGGTTGAACTCGGTTCTTCAACCATCAATCAGCCGCTGATTCATGCAGGAGATCCGAAGCTCGAACCACAAACAAGGTGCGCTCTAGGGATGTCATCAAGCTGGCTAGAGGATACTAAGGCGCTCTGGTGCAGCCTCCAGCCAACGATGTCGTTGCCCACGTGGATCAGACTCCGGCACCAAAATAGCTTAGACTTCAACGCGAGCGGCAAACAAGGGATGATCTATTGTATACTCCAAGGAGGCTCTTTGCTGAGAGCCGAAGACTCTTTCAAGCGCCCATCGTCGATTGATCGAGATGATTTCGAAGCACTGCAAGAAAGCATCGTATGGCGCAATATCTTCTCAAGAAAAAGCGGAGCAAATCATCCTGAGTCGCGCCTCGTAGAAATCGCCCAAATGACCCTTTTAAGCAGGGCTCTTCAACGTCAATTCTCGGATGCTGACCGAGACAACCCTTTCTGGAGGAGATAATAATGTCGCAATCCGATGATAAAAATGTTACACATATTCTGTCATCACCGTCGCTTGCAGCGAACCAGAAACAGATTTCATACGCGGAACCCAGTTTTGTTTTGTTTTTAAATCACCTTTTCTTCCTTGAACCTTTGGAATCCTCACTGATGTGCAGCACAGAGCACAGCAGAGTGGGTTGTCTTTCTGCGAGAGTTCCGCCGGCGCGGGGTACGGCCAATCAGGGAGCAGACATCACACCATTCAGCTGAAGGGGACCTTCCGAGGTTGGAGACTTGCATTCAAAGGTTGCGCCCATCTCGACCTCGACCTCCCTGAACCGCACATTGCTTCCCTATCAGAGAGCCACCCCTTTTCCGCTGTGGGAACTATCATAACAGGTTGACAACTCGACAGGTGGGAATGCTCTCCATCCAGCCGGAAAGAAGCTCTCGAAAAGAAAATTCGCAATGTTCTCCGTATCTTTGTCGCGCTTCGTTCCTTCGGAGTGCTCCCAAGCCTCCGCTTTGCATGGGCGGTGTTCTTAAAGGAGCTGCCCCTCGACCTATCAGGTGATATCAATCTTATTATGTGCTCGGTTCGGCAGATTCAACACGATGCCCTTTGTCTTTGAGCTTGCCTCGGACTCGATCAAAACCTCACAGGCACAGCTTCTCTCCAGTGAAGCGGTACTTTCGACAAGCTATCACACTTGTGTTTGATGGCAGGCGACTCTTCTGATTACTATTGAACTTGACGGGGACAGCCGGGCCCTGAGGCTGGAGAGCTGTTGATGATGCTTTCAAGCTTCAGTGGATCTTGACGGCTCTCCACAGACCCCGACTCTTGTGGCCCATTTTCTTCTCATGCCATTCGCAGTTCCGCACAGCTCTGCTCCGGCCGAGTGTCTTCTTATCATCTCCGATTGAGCTCCCTGCGAGCATACTGAGTACATATGCTTTCATTCACACATACTGAGCATAGCTCTATGCTACGGACGACGAAAGGGACCTATTATCGCTGACATTTGACAGCGAGCTGGACTCCAAAAGCCTTGATAGTGACCGACATTACTAACCGGAACCGGGATAAAGTTAATTTGTCAAATGGCCCCATTTCCTTCGACAGTGATTGGGCAGTAACCTTTGTGTTCCCCACCAATGCGTTCCTGACTTGCGCAAAAGAGCACTAGCCAGGCCTCCGAGGTCGGGAGTCCGCCTTCTCGGGATTTGTGCAGTGCTGGCTCGAAGAAACCCAGCGCTTGAAGAAGTGCAAATCTGTTGTTCTTGGACACGATTCAAATACTGATGGATTGGTATCATATTCTTGATTGAAAGGGGCTCGGGTTATCTCACTCCTTCCCCACAAGGTGCCCCCATCGGCGATTCATCCGCCGTGGGCAACAGGTGACCATTGCAGGACGGTGACCTCCTTTTCCCACCAGTCGCTGGGAACCCCATCCACCCATGACCGGCATTAGCCGCCCCGTTATTTGCCTATCAGGTCTTTTTTGCCTGTGACTTTTCCATTTCCACAGAGTGCTTCTGTTGGTATCAGTGATATCTATTACGTAGCATCAATGCCTGCCGTCTGTCCATTTGTCCAGCGCAGCCAGAACGATAACCAGAATATTGATGTTTTGCGAATTCATGAGGCCTTCATGTCTGGATATGCTCCGTCAGCCTCCACCACGCGCGCTGCACGCGCTCGTCACTTAGTCTAACCCCCGACTTACGCTACAGCCCCTTTTCGACTAGTCCGCTACGGAGAGGTGTACCGTTCCAGCCGTTTCTCGGGCACGCCATTCATAGTGTTGTCCACTAGGGCCAGGTTCCCATCTCCCAACCCACGCTGCGAGAAACGTTGTCCAACGATTCTACGCTGTATCCACGGCCATCTGCGCTAGGTTCACGACAGACTCGCGACCGACACGCGCACCGTCCGGCCCAAATCGCGGGAAGACCATCCAAGCTCTAAAATCCCTACCACTATCTTTGGCTATCAACTTATTCTTAACTTCATACCTGTGCTTCTTGATGCTTGGCACCCGCCAGCTTCCACCAAGAGGGAGGAATATCTTGCGCAAAGTCAATGCAGGATTAGGGGGTTGCATCAGACTGACTCGTTCGTGCTCGCCACTTTTTGCGAGTGTGCCGTGCGAGGGGAGGGGATTCGAGAGTAAAAAGTAAAGATAATATTATCAAGGAATAACCAGACAAGGAAAGCTTAGCCGGGTCCGAAAAGTCACAGAGGCTGCGAGAGTGAGGGGAAACTCGAAAGGGGACCACCACGAGGAGACAGGATGGATTGATTTGATACTGAGGATTATTTTCCGCTGGAATCAATCTGTCCACAGACTCAGAGCGAGAGAGTGGGTCAGCAACGGGCCCGTCACCAGAAAGCGACAACGCTCCGCTCCCAGAGAGTGCAAAACGAGCAAATGAGATGTAATCCTCCGGGCGGCCCCTCAGCAAAAACCGTGACCATACCAAAACCAACCCCCCTTTACCACCCTGACTGCGTATTACACTCCCTGACCTTCTGTTCTCCCTGAACTTTTTTTTTTTCTTTAATTATTTCTCCCTCTCCATTATTGACCACTTTGCCATCTTTGCCTCCAAGGCTCCAGCTTCTCTTTGCGAGAGGACAGAGGACGACGAAAATTACGGGCCCACGCGCCGCTCCACCGTATCCTCGGATCCCACGAGGTGCTCGCAGGCTCAGGCTGCCGCTGTGCGGTTTTTTCTCCTCTCCAAAGTGCTCGAATGATCGAAGAACGAGGGCCTCCTGAACTCTTTAAGACGCGCCTTTCCTGCTCAGGTCTGGTTCTCCCGGGTCGAGTCAAACCATCTTCTCTCCGGTCTCTTTTAGGGCGATTGTGCGACCCGGCTTGCCACTTGGATCGAGGCATCGTCTCCTGCGCTATCACCCTTTTGACCTGGTGGATTTCAGTCTATATCTTAGCTCGCCTCTCGTAAAGTGGTGATTTGACCATTATTTCCACTTTTTTACTTCCTTTTTTCTTTTCGCGCCTAGCTTGGCTTCATCCACCGGACCGCAGTGAGGGCAGCCTGCCCCCTTCCTGGAGCTGTCGTGCCTTCCGCCACCTGCAAGAGCCATTTCCCCGTCACCCTAAAAGGCGACTAAGCGATTAAGCATCGCGATCCAACGCTGTCTGCACCTCCTCCAGGCTTCCAAGCCGCGCGACCAAAACATTCAATTTTCAGGTCCGCCTGTCTATAGTATCGTTACATTTCGCATCGCCAACACCGTGGTAATTTTTAATCGCCTGTGTTGGAGGGCTCTGGAGCTGTTTTCGCGCCCATAATTTACGCGTCGATCCTTCCTTTATTTTCTTTCCACCTCCTCTCGGCCTCTGCCACTGCTGCACTTCTTATCCATCAGCCAACTCCCGATCCTGAACGTGCCTGTTGTTCCTGAACACCGCACAGTCTCACACGGCCCCCTCCCTCCCTCCAACCACACTAAGCCTGTACGTTCCAACAAGAGGGGATCTCCAAGACTCTTCCGCCCACGGGATCACACTAGGATCTCTTCCCCAAACCAATCCTCTTCCCCATTTCCACATCCTGCTACACCTGTCGCTTCGGCACATCCTGCCCGTTTTCTTATTCTTGCGTCCACAAGCTCATTGTGTCGTTGCGACGCGTCCATCAGCAGGCTCGCGAGGCTAGCTTGGAGGAACACCACCAGGGATATCCTTTTCCCACACCAGTAGCGGCGACTCTTGTGTACCTATTATATGGACAACAGGCCTGCTTCCGAGTACGCGCAGTCAGGTTCGCACACACCATATCCACCACCGTCCACCGCGACAAATTCTGAATTCACAGCCGCAGACCAGGCATCTGCTGCTGCCACTGCTCAATACACGCCCCAACCTGAGTCTCGCCCAGGCCCTCAGTACACTCCGCAACCAGAGGTCCGCCCCGGAACTTCGTCCAACACACCGCAGTCGGACTACAATCTGAACCAGCCGCCTCCAGCCGCGCGCTCTCCTGCCTACCCCGAATACCTGGCCCGCCCCCCTCAGTACCATCACGCGCCGAACTCCCAACCCGGAGGTGCGGCAGGTATGGCTCAAGCAACAAGTCCGTCCATGAACACCCTGAATGATGGGCAGCCAAATGGCCATCGCAATCACTCGAACGTGAAGTCTGACGCGGACGTTCCTATAGATCCCTCTATCGCGGCATCTAGCCCCACCTATCCTCCTCCCTACTCGCCTTATCAGCCTCAGGGCCACGACATGGCTCAGTACCCGGGCCATCCGCCCCCTCCGCCTCCACAGATGTATGCGCGTCCAGACTGGCATGGGTATGGGCAACATCAACACGGTCTTCCTGGACCTTACAATTCCCCTGCCACAACGGTTGGTTCCGCCTCCCCTGCTGCGACCGCAGGGCCGCGCCCTGGCCAGGTATGTTTTTGATGATTTTTGTGGCGTCTATTTCCAAAGGCTGCGCAATTTTTGTCGATTGTTGTCTTGGGACGCCCCCTGATTTGTCGGGGTTGCGGTCGGGCTACCTCCCAGGACGTGGAGATGCGGGCGCATGATCTCATCAAAACATTTTTGACCTGTCCTTTTCGTTCGGAAAACTGATAGTTGATTCATAGGTTTACTCGTTTGTTCCAATTCCTGGCGCGCAGCAGCACAAGCGACCCCGTCGCCGCTACGAGGAGATTGAACGGATGTACAAGTGTGGGTGGAATGGCTGCGAAAAGGCTTACGGCACACTGAACCATTTGAATGCGCACGTTACGATGCAATCCCACGGAGCGAAGCGAACTCCCGAAGGTGAGCTACACACTGTTTTTTTTTTTTTTTTTCCCTTAGCTGGCATACACTTTTGCGCGCGCCGTTAGTTGCACTTGTGATGGTTGGGCTAGTGCGGGTCGCGGCACGCGCTAGTCGAGTTACACAACTTTAGCGTTGCGGATCGCAGTTGCGCTAGAACTTACCGAGGATCTCAATCCTAGTATGCCTGGTGACGAATAATGTTACTGACTTGTATTCTCAGAGTTCAAGGAAATCCGAAAGGAGTGGAAGGCCCGGAAGAAGGAGGAGGAAGCCCAACGCAAGGTTGCCGAGGAGCGTGAGCGTGTCGCTGCCGCCCAGGCTGTTCAAGCAAACCAGGTTGACGCTCCCAACCCAGTAGACCCTTCACAGGGTGGCCAGCCTCCTGCTTACCCTGGCGGAGTGCGGCCACAGCTGCCTCCTATCGGGTACCAGCCTGCTGAAGGCCAGGTGCCTGGTCAATACGGCGCTGGCGCTGGCGGAATGGTCTACCAAAACAACGGACAGATGGGATACCCTCCAAACTACCCTCACTCGCCCTACGGGCAGAGCGGCCAAGTGTACCAGCAACGTAAGTAGTCAGCCCTTTTATGTTTGCATTGTTTAGGGCCCGGCCGTCAAAGGAGCAAAAATGGGAGACACAAACGACACACTCTTCAGCAAAAGATTGAAACTGCATGGTTGCGAAAGAAGGTCCTTGGGTCTATTGCTTCATGGTATGTAGCTGATCGATGTTGGCGTCGCAGAAAACCAATCGACCAGCTACCCGCAATAGATGTCCCTCTTCACCTTTTCCTTTTGAGGTTGCATGTTCTGATACCTTCACATCAATACCCCTCCTCTAATCCCTCATCGCCGCCTCCGGGTCTAATTCATTGAGATCTTGCGCACATGATACCATTTCGGGCCTTGATTTGCTCCAGTCAAAGAACGGCCTTGCGACTCATGCTTCTGTCCTTGTCATGTTTGATGTTTTTATTTTCCCGTTTACCTTTTCTTTTTTCTTTTTTCTCCTTTGTTCCTCGCTGTCGAACTAGATGGTTGCATGAGAAAGAAAAGAATGATTCGACTCTCTGCAGGTACTTGGCTATGGAAATGTGACTTGGTATGTCTGGCGGGGCGATCTGCATTAGCTACGGTGGTTAATCCCATCTGTGAATTATGTCGTTTTGTCGACAAACTCTCTTATATGTTGTTTGATCTGTGTTCTCCTTATTTCTATGACCTGTTTCAATTCATGTGCAATATCCCCTGTGTTTTCTTCTTTTCTCTGTCTCTGCGCACGGTCTTGTCCTGCGTATGCTCTGGATGGTAGAGCTGTCGATGTTACGAATATGTCTAGTCAAACTCTTCTCTCACCTCACCATCATATTTTTGGTCTACTACCTACCAGTTGCAGCTCACGAGCGGACGCCGACGACGGGCCGCCACTTTATGCCAATATATAAGTTCCACCTCGTCCGCGTTTGCGTGAGAAACGCCTGGTGTCAAAGCTGAATGCAGTTCCTGCATTAGCAGCATTAACGGCCGTTAGCAGCAGGAATATTATACTCCAGTCTAGCCGCTGCAACGGCCATTAGTACGCTTATCCTGGAATCCCCTCCGATTCGACCAGAGCCCACAAACCCCAAACATAGGCAAAAGTGACAGATCACTAGCATTAGTGGTGTGACTTGAGCAGCACTAGGCTCGAGAGGCGAGACTAGAGCCTGTCGCCTGTAGTTGACTAGTTTGAGCAGCCAGTGGTGACACAAGGGCTAAAGCCACTTAGCACAGCTGGTCTTGGTATGTACATGCGTACGCCCGGTGGAAGAGTCAGACCAGACGAGACTAATGTATGCGCGGGGTACTATTGCTGCTGGATGCTTGGACTCTGCATTGCACCGTGGCCTGTGCAGATGGCCATGCAGTTCGGTTTAGGTTGGTTCGTATGGGACTAGTCACACGTTGACAGGTTAACTAGACTAGTATCGCAGATTCAAAGCTAGCTCACCTGCGCGGTCCCGCGGCCTGCCTTACTAGCTGTTACCTACAGTTGTTTTGAATTTTCCGGGGGTGGCCACTAACGTGTACATCCCACCAGAACAAAGTCTACTAGTAAGAAGGTTGCGTTGCCGGGCCGCAGCCGCAGCCGTCGCCGTGGCATTGGCCCTTGCACCGTGCACGTCTAGAATCTTACCTAGGCTTCTAGTAGTTAAGGTATCTAGGGTTGCGCACTAGTAAAGTAAATCCCCGGGAGTCGAAACTACTAGTAAAGTAACCATCTTAGGCCCGGGGAGGAAATCTTGGTTCGGGACTCAGGGCCTACTACCTAGGACTAGGACTAGGCTTGCCGCTGACAGCCCGTTTTTAGGGCCCGCTGAGGGGGGTGGGATGGGATCGAGTGGCTAAAAGGCTAAACGTCAGATCCTACCTAGACTGACACTAGTATTAGTAGTAGTTTGTAACTTTGTAGTGAGAGATTCGGGGATAATGTGCGGATGGGCTAAGGCTTTGAGCTAGAGGCTAAAGGCTCGAGCCGAGACTCGAGAGGTTGATCATACTCGTATAGTTAGTAGGGGTAGTGGCCCGTCCGTGGGCGTGTGTTTCGCCACTGGCTGTAACTGAAACTGGAACTGGGTGGTGCTAGGCTCGGTTTCGGAATCGCCGGACCGTCTAGTATCGAGATCAGGGTGGAAGTAGTATGGGACTTCGACTCGGCAGGTGCGGATGGGGAACAGGGACTGGTTCTGGCTGGGCTAGTGAGTTAGGCGTGGATGGTTTAGTTGAGTATCAACGACGAGTAGTAAGCTGCTGATAGGCATGGAATTCTGCGGTGGGAGGATGCTTCATCCTCGCGATATGTTTGTGTGTTTGTTTCCCAAGGAATCGCTCTCGATTTAACTGAAGAAACCGAGAGTTCTTGCCTTGCCATCAAGGTATTTTTTTTTGGTCTTGCGCCGTCGGAGTAAAGTCCCAAGTAAACGTGATGAGATTCTGCAAATACACGTTATTAAATGACCTTCGGGGCCTAGTTGAGACCATCTCCTGAACAGTATAGATGTAGCAAGGAAAGAAAAACCTCAATAATAATCATAGTAAGTGACAAACCTGCTTCATTATGGGGAGTGACTGGAAAAATCCATAGTCACGTGCTGATACGGCCTGGGTCTCTTATCCTGCGCTAGTGATGATTTTCCAGCATCGCAATCGGCGTGGCCATTTTTTCTCATTTCCAGACACCAGCAGCATCCAACTCTATCCTTCCTTGTTCATTTATTCCTTTTTTTTTCTTTAGCTTTCAGCGACTTGCAGGAAATATACTCCGCTAATTGACCGCCCCAACAACATTCCTTCGTTTACGATTTTCAAACCCGCTCGCTCCAGTCTTGAACGATTCAAACTCCGCGCGTGACAGGACATATTGGCTCTGTCAGCACAAAAATTACATTATTGCCGTTTTAATACTCAGGATAGATGCTTCGCTGCAGACATGCCACTGCCCTGCGAACGCGGTTTCCCTCCGGTGCAGCCGTAAGGGGTCCCTTGAGCTCGCAATGGGCAAAAGCTCCGCGGAGCTGTTCTCTGCTCGCGCCGGCCCTCAGCACCGCGCAGACAGCCACCTCTCTCACGGCACAATCTCAAATACGGCTCTTGACTTCTTTGACCGATCTTGAACGCAGTGTTAGAGTCAAAGAGGAGGATACACTCGACGTGGACGAAGTCGCAGATGAGGATGAAGGCACGCACAGAAAGCGTTCAAAGCATGTCAGTCCCAAATGGACTGCCTGGTCTAAGCCACGCAGGTCATTTAAACCCAAACGACAAGTCGGAAAAGAAGAGGCCGAAATCTTTGGGCCATGGGTTCCCCGCAAGATCAAGGAAAGCGATCCGTTGTTCCAGATCGCAAGTAATGAGACCAAGCGGATTCCTTTCAGGGCGGCAGAGATGGAGCTGAGATGGATAAAGGATCGGGCGATGCTAGCGGAGCGAGTAAGGCGGCTACTCTCGCAGGGTGATGTGTTGCTGGCTGCGACACTTGCGCGCATGGCGCGGCGTGAGAAATTGGATTGCGTGGTTGCTTGGAATCAGATTTTGGCCCATTGTATGAAGGTGGGGAGTCCGTTGGCTGCATGGAAGTTTTGGAATGATGTGGGTTT
>MU628219.1:45729-232500 GCA_025688815.1 Aspergillus carlsbadensis | reverse complement strand
TAGTACCTCAAGAATGCTCGAACGCCCCACTGACACTCATTCTTCCCCTCGCAATCTGAGATATGTGCGTAGCGCGTGGCCCATTCACCCGAAAAAAAAAAAAAAAAAAGACGAGCACAGTGACATCAGAGCCTGTCAGCATGTGGCTCGATAGCCGACAGAGCCTGGGCAGTCCAAACAGCCTCACTCTTTCGGGTTTCCCCCTCAAAACACGCGACACTCGGTCATGCCAGGCGCGCAAAAGAAAGAGTTAACGCAGTATGCGACTGGTTCGGATTTAAGAGTATGCTAGTCATACAGAGAGGGGCTGAGTCCGTATGACTCAAAGCTAGGCGAATTTGCCCACTAGGACGATAAGATGTCAGACTCAGAAAGTAAGAGGCGGGCAAGGAGAGGCGAGGCGAGGCGTGGGGTGATGGTTGAAGATGGTCATAGCGAACCCCAGGCCGGAAAGGATCCTGGGACTTGAACGATATGAGGCCCGCGGTGGGTGTTGGTGCGATTCATCTCGAAGGCGAGGCTGAATACGCGAACCGTATTTGTATATGAGACGCGCCGTGGGCCGGTCGTGTGTCGGTATTAGGTTGCGTAATTATGTGTATGATACCGTATGCGAAATGTGGCGAGGACTCGCGGATTCGAGTGGCATGCCATTTTACTGTAGAGTAGTATGGGACCTGAGATCTTGCACGACTCGAGGGAAATGCTGATAGGTCGTGATGTCGGACTACTAATATCTATAACTATCAGCTATCAGGCAATTAACTAGTCATATGCCTTTTGTTTCTGCGGACAGAATTGGAATAATGGAGGATGTGAAAGAATCGCTGTGATTATTTTCCAGAACAATACTCCGGCAGAGTCTTGGCAGGCAGTTTCGCCGCCTCCACCCGAATGATAATTTGTAGGTTTTCGTGGACGACTGGACTGAAAGAGGGAGAAGAAAGAAGAGAAATGTTATTCTCGCATTTTGCAATATAGTAGAGAGCTCCAGGTGCTGGTTTGAAGGAACAAAAGTAGAAACGTGTGCTGTGCCGGGCTCATTTCTTTTTCTTGTTCTTTTCTCCTTACCCTTTTCGTCAGCCAGGAAAAGCACCACCACCGAAACGCAAAAAGGGTGTTTGTAAGAAAAAAAAAAGGGCACCGAAATCCTTTCCATCGCCAGAAGACTTTGACCTCTTCTTTCTCCCCCCTCTTTCCCCCTCTTCTCCCCAAAATTATCGTCGTTGACCACGACGTTTGAAACATTTCCGTTGGTGGTCTTCGTTTCTTTCTTTCTCCCCTGTCGTGACATCCCTTCGTCTCTTTCGTTTTCCCTGCCGTTGTGTGTGGGAATTCTGGATGTGGGATTCTCGAGCGTGTTCCTCCTCTTGTAACACGCCTTTGACATCGCCTCGACTCTGTCATCAGGTTTAAAACGATCTCCTCTCTGCGAGCATCGTTTTCCTCTTCTCTTTCTCTCTCTCTCCGGATTTTGAGAAACAAAAACGCCTTCTTCATCCATCTTCCTGCCTGATCTTGCCGCCTCACCTGTCTAATGAGCTCGATCCCTCCAAAGTCAGGCCTTCAACCCCAAGGACAGAGCACGTCGACCCAGGCCGCTTCGCACTCGTCCTCTCCTTCACTCAGTGGGAAAGCCTCGCCTCAGGCGCCGGTTCCCGCTCCGACATCAACCTCGACCACGGTGCCCCGATCCTACGCAAACGCGACCAAGAAGTCCGCGACGGACTCAACCGCCGCCGCTCCCGTCACCGTGGGTGGCCCATCGCAACATGGGAAGTCGACCTCAACATCTGTGAGCGGCAAACCCATGCAGCAGCAATCTCAGCCTCCGACCATCGTGAATGGCGCCCCGGCGTCAGGTCCCCAAGGCGACCACTCCAAGAAGCCGTCGGTGACCATCACCTCGACCTACGTCCCCAACAGTGCGCAGCCCGGTGGTCGGCCCAATAGCCTACAGTTCGGCTTTGCAAACCAGTCCTCCCCGAACATGGGCAATCCCGCCGTGCCGGCGAGTCAGCCTCAGTCCAGCCTGGGTGTGACGCCCCCGGTTAACCCTCGTGCGACCTCGCCGCAGACCTCGCCCTCGCCCATCCCTCAGCCTGCGTCGAGTGGTGGCAGGCCACCGCCGTCTTCATACCACGCGCAGTTGAACTTTGGTAGCTTTGGAAATGCGGGTGATAACGTGAGTGGATCTTTTTTTTTTCTCGTTTCTCCCTGGTTCGTAGGGCTTGTTTGGACAGCTTCATGAGTGTTATATTTTTTCCGTCTTGCGGGAAGAATGAACGGGATGCATGCGATCCTCATCATCTGTTGAGAAGTAGCTTGAATGTTGGATATGATACTAACAGTCTTCTTTCGAAACAAACAGGTTGCTCAGGCTCCCCTTGGCCCTGGTGCTCAGTCGACTCATCTGCGTCGCGAGTCCTCCCAGTCAACCCACAGTGATATTAGCAACCACATGGGCAGCGGTCCTGGTCGTGGTAGCTATCCCTACCAGGGTGGCCGCGGCCGTGGACACTCGCAGTCCAGCCATCAGGGTCAGGTTCCGTACTCCCCTACCCCCAACTTTCGCACCCCCAACCAGCCGCGCGGCGGCCATAACATGGGTCCCCAGTTCCACGGCCCTAACCAAGGGCGACCGATGCACGGATTCCCATCCCCGCAGGCTAGCCGCAGCCCAGCGCTAGCCACCGCACACCCTGTGACTCCCCAAATGAGCCAGGTCCCTATGACACACACGCAGATGCCTCCCCAACCCTATGGCGCCTACCCCCCTCATATGGGTCCCCAAGCAGTGAGATCTCCCCATCCTTTTCCCCAGAGGCCCTATCGCCGTGGGAATTACAACAAAAAGAAGCAAGGTCCCCGTGGGCTCCAGTCCCCAAATAGAAGCTTCTCCCAACCCCCGGTTCCCATTGCATTTCCTCCCCCAAATCTTGCTCCCGAAAATGGGAACTTTGAGCAGTATCTAACAATGATCAAACGTGGGCAGACCTACCCCTACACGGACCCGAACTACGGATATTACCAACCGGCAAACTACCCGTACATGGCTCCCCCGTCCCCGCAGCCCCGTCCCGTCTCCTACAACCAGCCTCCGTATATGCAGGGCCAGTATCCTGTCGCCCATGGTCCCCCACAGGCGGCTTCCTTGTCGCGCACTCCTTCGCAGGTCTCCGATCGCCCAGGGTCTAGCTTGGGTCAGAACCAGCCATCCGCAGCCCCCTCAACCCCGGGTCATGCACACACCCCGAGCCGCACTTCCAACGCTACCGGTGGGGGTAAGCCCGCCTTTGTCATCCCTCAGCAGACACGAAAGGCCATTACCATCCGTGATCCTGACAGCGGTAATGTGAAGACGTTTGAAAAGGCTCCCGCGTCCCCGGCACGCGCCACCCCCTCTCCCGTCAAGAACGCAGCGCCAAGCCCTACTCCTCCGTCAAGAACCGGCAGCAGTACAGATCACACTCGTGCTCAGTCTCTCTCTGCTACTGCCAAGACAGCTGCTGAGAAGAAACAGGAGCTGAAGGATGCCGTCCTCCAGAAGATGCAGCAAGACAACGCCGAGGCGCGTCGCAAGGCGGAGGAAGAAGAGGAAGCCGTGAAGCGCAAGAAGCAGGAGGAAGAGGAGGCTGCTAAAAAGAAGCAGGAAGAGGAAGAGGCTGCTAAGAAGAAGCAGGAAGAGGAAGAGGCCCGCGTGAAGAAGGAGCAAGAGGAAGCTGCCCAGAAGCAGGCCGCCGAGGAAGAGGCTGCCCGCAAGGCAATTGAGGAGTTGAGCCTGAAGGAGAAGGAGAAGGCCGCTCCCGCCGCAGAAGCCTCAAAGCCTGCCGAAGCTGCTCCGGCCCCCGCCCCTGCAGCAGCAGATGACGAGGATGAGATCGACTACGACGCTATCGAAGCAGAGTTGGCCGAACTTGAGGCTAAGGAAGCCGCAGCAGAAGCTGCGTACAATGCCAAGAAGAAGGCTGACAAGGAGGAGCGCGAGCGCAAGGAGAAGGAGGAACTCGAGACTTACGAGGCTAGCATGAAGCAAGCCGAGCGCGAGGCCGAAGCCCGCGAAGAAGCCCGCGAGAAGAAGAGACTGGCTGGTGAGGATACGAGCAACAAGGATTTGTTCGCCTCTCTCAAGAAGGGTGGGCTCGCTGCCACTGAAACCAGCACCCCTGCCGATAGTGGTACCGTTACTCCGGTCTCTGATGCCTCCATGGGTCCTCCTGCCAAACCTGCCACCGGTGGGACCAAGCAAAAGCCTGCCGCTCTCAAGCTCGAGACCAACAAGACCGTTGAGCCCCCTCAGCCTACTGCCGGTATGAAGTCGTTGCACTCCGCCCGCTTTGTGGACGATCTCAGCAAGATCACCTACCCTGCCTCTATTGCCTCCCCCAACCCTGCTCTTAACTCCAACGCACCTACCGACCGCAAGTTCCACTACAACAAGGAATTCTTGCTTCAATTCCAGGCCGTCTTCAAGGAGAAGCCGTCCATTGACTGGGATGTCCGCGTGCGCGAGACTGTCGGAGATGCCGACTCATCTCGCCCGCAGTCTGCTCGAACCCCAATGTCGCGTACCCAGTCTCGCACTGGCCCTGACTCAGATTTCCGCATGGGCACTTTCGGCCAACCGCCTCGCCCGGCTTTGCCCCCGGGAACGACCTCCGAGCAGAGGTTCGCTCTCTCCAACAATCGTACCCCATCTATGGGCAACCCCTTCGGTCAGTTCCGCAGCTTCCCCATGGGTGCGAACGCACCCGGCATGAGCCGCACAAACTCTTCTCACAACATGGTACCCCAATCACCGCGCGTCGGATCGAGGAACCAGGGCAACCGAACTGGGAGCAGGAAGCACCAGGCCAAGCAGGAGGAGAAGATGGCCGCGGCAATGCCCCTTACTGCTGGAAAGGAGGTTCAAGGTCTGCAGGTTTCGACCTCCGGATGGAAGGCTCGCAGCCTTGGTCAAGCTCCCGGTGCTGGTGGCCCTACTCCTGGTGGCTACTTGGCTCCGGATGTGGTGCAGCGCAAGGTCAAGGCCGCTCTCAACAAGATGACACCAGAGAACTTTGAGCGTATTTCTGGCCAGATTCTGGAGATTGTTTCACAATCCAAGGATGAGTCGGACGGACGAACTCTGCGACAAGTCATTCAACTCACATTCGAGAAGGCTACCGACGAAGCTCACTGGGCGTCGATATATGCCAAGTTCTGCAAGCGCATGCTTGAGAGCATGAGTGCCGAAATCAAGGACGAGAACATCCGCGACAAGCAGGGCAACGTTGTTGCAGGCGGCAGTCTGTTCAGGAAGTACCTTCTCAACCGTTGTCAGGAGGAGTTCGAGCGTGGTTGGAAGGTCAACCTGCCTCCCAAGCCTGAGGGTGTCACTGAGGAGGTTGCCATGATGTCCGACGAGTACTACACCGCTGCTGCTGCCAAGCGACGTGGTCTTGGTCTCGTCAAGTTTATTGGTGAGCTGTACAAGTTGGGCATGTTGACAGAGCGTATCATGCATGAATGTGTGAAGAAGCTCGTTGACTACGAGGGCATTCCTGAGGAGGCTGAGGTTGAGAGTTTGACCAGCCTGCTGCGCACCATTGGTGCCAGTCTGGATGCCTCAGAGAAGGGTCCCGCCATGATGGACGCTTATTTCGCCCGAATTCAGATGATGATGACCACCCCCGATCTGCCAAGCCGTCTCCGGTTCATGCTCTTGGTAGGCCCTCTTTCTTCTTTGAGATTTGAACAGAATGCTGACCTACCTAGGATATCATTGATCTGCGTAAGAACAACTGGAACTCAAAGGATGCCGACAAGGGTCCCAAGACCATCCAACAAATCCGCGAAGAGGTATGTATTTGATCAAGTTCGTTTTCCAGGTTCGACGATTCTGACGTTTGCAGGCTGCTCGCGCCCAACAAGAGGCAGAGATGGAACGCATCCGCCAACAATCAAACCGGGGAGGCGGTGGTCGCCCTGCCATGGGCCGTGGTGATTCTCGAAACTTCTCAGGCGGCTACGGACAAGCACCTCCTCAAGACTTCGCTTCCAGCAAGGTTGGAAGCGATGATCTCCGCCGACTCCGCACCACCCGTAATACCAACCAACCCATGTCCTTCGGACCTTCTAGCATGCTCGGCTCCCGCAGCAACAGTGGACGCAGGAACCTTGGCCCTGGTGGCAACCTGGTTCGCGGCAGTGATGACAGTGCTGCCAGCAGCCGGACTGGAACACCCCCTGCCGGCAAGAAGGAAGATAAAGAAGCAGCCTCCTCGATCAATGCTTTCAGGTACGTTTCCTTACGATCATGATGGGAAATTCTTGTGCTAATACTCTCTACCAGCGCTCTCGCCCAATTGCAAGATCAGGACAACATGGCCACCTCACCCCCATCAAACCCTACCTCACCTCTGCTGACAAAATCACAACCCGCTGTTGAGCGTCGACCCTCTGCAACCCCGTCGAAGGACGGCGAGGAAGCATCATAGATTGTTTGTTCTTTGGCAATGATAATGAAAATGATTCCGTTCTTCTGGAAAGATTTTATTTTACTCTTCATCCATCCGCACTTCATCTTTTTTCTCCTCTCGGTATGACCTAGCCACGGTTTCGTCATGCCTCTTCTTGTCATTTGAACTTACCAATCCTCCTCCTTAATCTTCCTCGCCCACGACGCCCGACAGAAGGAAAAAGGGGACATTTTCCCTGTCGGTCGTCCGTCCATCCACTTACTCAATTCTCCTTCGACACGGTATTATAGAACAAGCCTTCTTCGGTTTTACATTCGAATCCGACTGTACAATGTGTGTTGTTGCTGATGTTGTTACGAACCCAAATACAAAAGCAAGGCGAAGAAGCAAAAGCATGCCGTAATGGAGGGCAGCAGCGAAAAAGTGACTTTTCTCTTTTTTAAATATTCAGCGAGGTAGGTTGGTTGTTGTTGTTGGCCTGCTTCCATATTGAGTGTTGTTGTCGACTGTGTTTTACTTTTACTTTCACTCTTGACCTGCCTATTACCTGTGCATGTTTTATGTTGTTCATGTCCATGTCCATGTGTTCTTTTTCTTTTACTTTTTTGTATTCAATTCCATTCGAGTCAAATATTCTCAGAGCTCTGGCGGTTGGTTTTTCCCTCCTCCCATCCAGTATCATCTATCGTGCGCGTCGTGTCAGCCGTGTCAATCACGCAACCGGCCACCAAAGGAAAAGAACATAGTGCCTATGTATGGTCCTGGCAATGTGAGAGAGGGACGAAGAAAAAATGGACACCACACCCAAACAGACTACCCACACTAGTTTGAAGGTTACCTTGGTTGCTTGCCTGATTTGTCTACCATAAGTCTAGTCGTCGTCGTCGTCGTCGTCGTCGTTGGTTTGTCTTTTCTTTCGTGTTTCTCTTTGCATTGCATCCAGATATCTACTTCTACTACTCTAACCACGAGTCTTGGTTTTTGCAGAGTGTGCTGGCTGGCGAGGGCATTGTTTCCTTCTTCTTCTTCTTATGCAGATGTTTTTAGACAAAATTCGTTAGAAAAAGTGTTTTTCTCTTTCTTTCTTTTCCTCCTCTTCTTGGGTACTTTTATTTAGTTACTGTCTTTGCTTCCGGCATGTGTGTCTCAATATAGCTCAATTCATTTTGATAATTCTATGGCTTTTTTTCTCTCTCTTTGTTTATTGTCTAGTAGTTTCGGTGCAGGATTTTGGACTGGCGAGTAGGTAAAAAAATATTTTGCTATACAGGCAGATGAAAGAGATGAAACAAATTCAAATTCGCTGTGATGATCTATCTAATCAATGGTATGCTATGATGATTTATCCATATATGCCCGTGCAAAGACAGACTTTCTTGCTAAAGAGGAACTGATAACATTATGATAGGACGTTTCAGGTTTCATGGCGCAAAGGCTCGCTCGTGCCTTGGGTTTGAATGGATGGGCTCTGCCACTCAGAGAGAACGACGCTTGCCCCGAGGATCAGTGGAAATATCATCTGTCACGATAACAGGAATTCGACTTTCAGGGCTAGAAGGCTCTGGTGTCGCGTCATCTGAACTAGGTATTTCTTCTGCTGGCGAAGGTGCAGGGAGTATGTCTTCCCGCAACCTTCCATCATGAGGCTCGCCCTCAGCCAGCGTCGAGGACGTAGAATCTAGCTTTGTTTCATCGGAAGATATTGAGAGGTCTCTGGTGAGAGACTTGTTGATAGAATCAAGTGAATCAACCATGGGAGTCATTGGGCCTTCCTGACTGACGCTGCTCCTCTCGGAAGTTGAAAGCGATGTTCGCGAGGCGGTATAGGATTGAGGGAGGCCAAGAGCAGCCGCTACAGCGGCCTCTTCGTCGGGAAGCTTCGCAACGCTGCTGTTCCTGCTCGACGGAGCGGAGAATATATGGCTACCTCGTTGCTCGCTCAGCTCTAGGATATGGTTGTAGCTGCGCCTTGTTGGATCTGCGAGACGTTTCTTCTTTTTCTTCTCGCGCTTTGTGGACGGTCGTACGACAATCACAGGAATCGGGGATCTTTGCAAACAGTATTTCGAAACCGAACCAGGAAGTAAGCCCTGCACACCACTTAGGTTTTTGCCTCTGGTGCCGACAATCAGGACAGCGGGCTCGTATATTTTGATCTGATGACTGTTAGAAGCGGCCATACAACAGCTTGGGACGAATGGCACATACCATGCGTTGGATGATGTCCTGGACCTTCCCAACGGCCAATTCCAATACCAAGCTAATTGCCTTTTCGTTCTGGCTGTTCTTCTGGATCACCTGCTCAAAAAGCCGCTCTGCCTCTTGGCGGTATTTCCCAGCCTCAACTGCAGCATCAGTCGTTATACTGGAGTCCTTTTCAACAACTCGAAGGCAGACAATTTCATCGCCGTCGTCCACCAATTCATCCACGAGCCATTCCAAGGCGAAGTCGGAGTAATCGTTCTGGTCGGTACCACATAAGAATGTGCGGCTGCGACGGGTGAGTTGGTAGCCCTTATGTTTATAATTCAGTGTGAGAGAAAAGTCGGGTGCATCTGGATTATCAAAAGTGTCAAATGAAACTCCTCGCTCGTAGGTCCTATTAGAGAATAGACAGTCAGAACATCGCCATGTCAATGCCAGATCCGAGTGACATACCGAGGAGGCGGAGGTGAGATACCGCGTCCAGGAACTTTGAGATCTTTTTCCTGGATAGATTCCGGCTGAGAGTTCTTGCGCCCAGTCGTGCTAGCAGGCCGAGACGGAGGCTGCACCTCGGGATTCTGGATATTGAACTGAATCGATCTTCGGTGAGGGTTATCGACCATCGTTGTGCTACCGGACGGGGAGGTATCCGATATGCTGTTATTGCGCTCCAATCCTGACACAGCGGGTAGATCCTCGGAGTCAGGAGATGGATGCGGCGGAGAAACGGATGCCATGATGTGTTGTTCTTCGGGGGGCGAATGCTAAGTGATAAGTGAGGAAGGCGCGTGGCGAGGTATGCAACAGTAATTGCAGACTTTATGGGTCGGATAAGGCAGTTAATCATTCAATGCGAGTAATGGGCGGCTTATCCGTCATGAAGCTTCTGGATTCCTTCTGCCGGTCGTGCGATGCAGGAGCTGCAGATCATTGTTTGCAGCAGTTGGGCCGGAGACTCGGGATGATGCAGCGCCTGCGCTTTGGGATTGGCAAGAGAGCTCTATAAGAAGAACAAGGGTTCTTCAGATGGCGGACTGAGAGAAGAGAAAATATCTCATAATTCGTCCCGAACGCCGGATGCAGATACGCTTATCGTCACGACTGCCTGATCGCATGGGGAACAGCAGGTGAGGAGAGGGGCAGGCGCATCTGGAAGGCGGTCGTGCGGCCCCAGCATCTTATGTCATCAAGAGTGCATAAAATTATGGTTTAAGCTTCAACACCCGTCAATGTCCCTGGGATCCATTCTTGGCCGGCGATTCTCCGCTGGACAATAATCTACCCGGAAGGGCAGACGTACATCTGAGAGAGCATTGAATTACCAGCCATTCTTTGGCCCGCATCGAATCGGTATGATTCAAGCAAAAATAAAACAAAATAATGACAAGGGTGGGATTCGCCATACCCCTTTCGAGACACGGATATCCTTGCTGCGCGCAAGCAAAGTAACACGAACAAGCTTCAGTAAGCCCCGAACCATGCGCCTTAGACCACTCGCCATATTTTATGCATATCTTAGTTGAACCTACCTTGATTTGGCTTGGTTTTGCTCACCCCGCCACTTAGGGCATGGCACTTGTCATAGGCAATTTTGAAGTTGTCGGCGACGTAGTATGTTCAGAGAGAATTGATAAGTCACTGACTTACTCAAGATTCTACAAGAGATCCTGGGAAACACAAGATATCTACGTCCCTCGGTTTACCGCTCCGCACAACCTTTGGCGTTTATAGAACCGGTCCTGTCCTTCTGCTTCGATCTGCGCTGATGGACCCGGCGACGTCGAGGGATATGTCGATGCGTGTGGGGGCCGTATAGCCGAGGCGGGCTACCGCGTGACCAGCCAAGCATCCGAGCATTGCGACGCTGCCGCCGCACCCTGGAAGGAGCATGGCATTGGCTGCCTTTGCCTGGGCATCGTGCTTCGCAGCGAGCTTGTAGCTGTCTAGCTCGGCGGCGAGGTCAAGGTATTGGACCTTGTTTTGGATGTAGGCGTTTATCAAAGGCTCTGTGGTATTATGGAAAGGTCCTGCGCAGTTGAGGAGGACCGCGATGCCGGTTAGGGCTGAGTCGATGTGCTTGGAGTCTGTGAGGTCGAAGAGGCGGTATAGTAGGTCGAGCTCGGAGGCAAAGGTCTTGATGGTTTCGGACCGTCCGCCAACTATGGATGATGTCGAGGCCGAGCTGCCTGGCATGTTGAGTGGCGAGGCGGCCGATGTATCCGGTAGCACCATAGATTAACAAGGTTGGCATAGTAAAGGATAGAGAATGTAGGTTGAATAATTTGGCCGAAGATGCGTGGAAATGCTAGATTTGAGGACAACTAGCGTAATAACAGTGGCATATGTACTATCCAGAGTCTATCTAGATACTGTATACAACTATAGCTCCGACTTCCTGAATGATGCTTATTTCTGCATACCCGGAGTTCCGAGCAGAGCAAAACTATGGAACTGGGATGTGCTCTATTTAATGAGCCACAAGCGTAGATCTAACTAGAAGCAAGCCAAAAAAAAAAGTCCTAGATTATCTACGGCATTACCGTTGAGACACATAGCTTTGTTACAGTAGTAAGTCTCCGATCAACAGACGGGGCAACATGACAGGCGCATACCAGCACACTCACTCATATAAGAAGGAGAATCGCGTGGTCTGTAAAGTGTGGGCAAGGCCTATGAGCGTTAATCTCAAGGCATTCTGTACATAAATAGTTACTTCTATGGCTAAGTTTATAGCTGAGTTCGTATACCAACCTATTTGGAGAATGCAGCAAGGTGAATAGGACCCTCTTTAGCTAGCCACTACCCCAAGGGCTTACTTTCATTTTATGTGAGAAGTAGTAAACCAAGTTTACTGCTTAGAACGAGGAGCCAAAGACAGGACCAAAGATCTGTTTTTGGGTGGGGTAATGCATGTTGGCGAGTCTCGGTCAGGGTTTGGCGATGAGATATATTTGAAGTATTGCCATACTCTTGGCTCCATGGACTTGTTTGCATGACTTGACATAGCATAGACTTGGTTGTAAATTAAGAATCTGATCAGAGTGCAATGTCTATTAAGCAAGTAGGCTAGTTAAGCGTCCAAGAAAATGCCATAAAAAAATAATGGTGTTAGCCGTTGGTTAGGGCTGGAATCGCCATCTGAACAGCGGCAAGCCGGCATGATGCCTCGAAGACAAACATGGCAACGCGTTTCAATTTGGACTCTCGCCACTGTGACATTTATTCTACAAGCATATACGTATTTGTGGGATTTAAGCCTGCACATAATGTCTTCTAAAGAGGAGTGTACTATGTGGATGTGATGCCAACTTGGATTCGCTCAGTTGCTAAGGTTGGGTAGCCCTTCCAATCATGCCTGGGAGATATGGACACGATCATGTTTACCTGGTACTTGCAGCCAGGTATCAAGGCCACTGAGGGCATCTCATCTACCACCGAGCTTTGACTAATAGACTTTCAATATTGTGGGGTGGGGTTTTGGATATAACTGAGCAGATTTCCTGGTGTAAACAAGGCAATTTGAGCGTATAATTCACTAGCAAGGTATATCAGTGATCTAAGGCGCACTGAACCTCAACTACATATGTTTATTTCGCATAGATGTTGTGGCGTTTTTTTCCGTGTCTCGAAAGGGACCGGTCGAATCTCGGGGCACCCTTGTCACATAGTCTTTCTTTTTCCTTTTTTGCCTCTGTCTTCTGAGAGTGTGGGGAAAGAAAGACATAGGTCAGGTGGCCTGGCTCATCTTCGGAGCTACCTATGTTGTACTCTCCGCACGCTCCCGGGATCTTCGCGATGGCGAGCCGCGACCGCGCTTTCTCATCACATCCGAGGTCAGATCCCTGATCCATCTTATCACTCATTGCTTCGGCGACTCGGCTGTTCGGACGAGTCCAGTGACTCCAGTCGTATCATTATCCTTCAAGGCCCTGCATAAATATTTGATTTGAGTTCCGACTCGCGGATGAATAATCATGCCTCATGCCCATCCCAGTAATTAATCAATCCTCTCTCCAGCTTCGCTAAGACCCGTTTCCTGTAATTGGACATATCCGGTTGCGGTTTGCCACATAATGATAGTGCACATGAGACAGGACATTTGAATCCACGGCGGAAGCATTACCAGCAGATGAGCTGAGAAATGATCTCAGATCCGAGATGAGTTGGCTGTTGGGCTCGCTCGCCGCGGTGCGTGCTGCTGCGCGGACATTCTGGAACTTAGTGCGGTCCGAGCGTGCGACTCTGCAGAGCGGATAGGCGGGCGGGCGAGAGCGAGCGAGCGCGTCCGCGGGGACGATCCATGTGACCGGTCAGATCCTTGTCGTTGAGTCAAGCGGTGTGCGATCGGCAGCCGCGTGCCGCGATGGATGGGCGGATGGGTGCTTGTCTGGTTTTTGGGAGGGGTCGGTTTGATCTTGCTGGTCTAGATTGGTCTTGAGTGTGTTTGAAGAGGTTACTGATGCCTAATGAAAGGGAAGGAAGGAAGTGATGATTGTGTAGATGGTTTGTTGTATTTATCTAGCTATTCGTAGTACCAGTTTATGGTAGATGCTATATACTCGGTTGAGATTGATCAACATGAGGAGAGTCCTGCCCAATAACGCCTAACAATGCAAAGTGTATGAGTGTATGCATGCAATGCATTCCGAAGTCCAAATTCAAAAGCCGTAATTTTTTAATGCAAAGCGTCGCTGGTTGAACGCTGCAAAAGTATGTCCAGAACATCAAAGTCGTCAGGGTATCACGTATTATATAGTAGAGCGGAAGAGTAATCAGAAGCACGCTCAGCATGCTTCAATGATCGGTTGCCGCGCTTGTTGTGCGTAATACCGGGTTTCGAAGTCTGGATCCCCGAGAGAGATCTCGGTAGTGTGTGGCTGTTTCTCGTCGAATGATTCGAGGAGCAGCTGTGGTGGTGAGGGGGGCATGCTGTCATCTTCAGAGTCGTCCTCGTCGTGTGACAGCTCTGGCGGGGTTTGTCGTGATGGTGATCGGGTGAGGGCAAGCTCATCCAGATCCTCGTCATCATCGTACTCGAACTCGGAGTCAGAGTCGGAGTCGGAGTCGGAATCGTAGTCCTCGAGCTCAGTCTCGGTGACGATGGCAACGGGAGATGGTGCTCGTCGTCGCACGGGAGCGTAGTCCTCCTCCATGTCCGAGTCCTCCTCGCTGTCATCTGAATCGGCGTCGGAGAGATATTCTGGGTCCCAGTCTTCCTCTGGCTCCTCAACGAGGGTTTCAGCCCATTGGATGTGCTCAGATTCGGAGCGGCGGGATCCCTTGCTGGCTCCGCTGACTGTCTGGTTGAACCAGCGCTCCTGCTCCTGCTCGGCATCAGCCAGATCGATCATGAGAGTGTCGAGGAGGTTGGCGTGGCCGACGAGGAGGCGCAGGTTGTGGTCCGCCCGGGAAGCCTCTCGGGTAAGCTTCTTGCGGGCGGTGTGGGCGAGGTAGTATGTTTGTGTGATACTCATTTTCTTCTGTTGGCGCTTGCGAGTGAGCGAGGTAAAGTATGAGCTGGGAGAGATGGTCGAGGGAGAAGAGGAGGAAGTAATAGTCGTCGAGGTAAGCAGCTGAGAGAGTTTTGTGGGAGAAGACATGGTGCCGATTGATGTGTTTATGATCTCAAATTGTGACTCAGGCAGCACTGAAAGTGTCCGGGCGATCGTCCAATAGCACGCGGGTGGATGAGGCGGTGTATCGAGAGGCTGACAGCCCTATCTTTCTGATACGAGCGATAGTATTAGGGAACCCTGCGGCCGACAGGTAAGATTGTGAGGATATCGTAATTATTATTCGGCCTTGGATACTTGTTGTGCATCGACAGGTTGTAGCTGAGTCCCAAGCGTCAGGTGGCTGAATGTGTGTTGTACGTGGATGTCTGAGGTGTGTAGTAGTAATCCTTGTTGGGCAGGCTGGTTTCCAGAGAGTCGGTGTAGAAGATAGAGATCGATCAGAAAGGGACCAGGAAGGAGGGTTTTGTATCTGATATATCCAGCAGGGGACCACTTTGTTAGTTTCAATTCTTTATTTTTTTTTCTCCATTTTCTTTTGTTAGCCTTTGTTTGTGATTCATAATCCTCTCCCCGAGATTAGGTACACTAATTCAGTTTTTTCCTTCTTCTTTCCGGTTCTGCTGGCTTTGGGTCAGGCTCCGTCCAGTCCGTAAGTCCGATCGGATGATTCGCAAACCGGGCTCCAGGCATAAGAAATTGATTTGCGCTAAACCCTGCGAGTTTCTGGACAGTGCTCTCCGTGGATCCGATCAACGGCCCAAGGTTGGGATTTGCATTCACCGCCTCTGCATCGGGTCCAATCAGACTCTTGGCTGCCATGAGTCAGGACTTATCATCGCAGCGCTTTACCAAGAAAGGCAATCGCAACGTCGCCAACAATTGACCAAAATGGCAAAACTAGAACGCGCCGCGGAGCGGATGACCAATGTCTCCGTAATTCTGTATCACGATACCGAAATCAATACACAGGCTCTTGGTAATCTCCGAGCAGACACCGCAATTATTCAGCGGATTTTCCAGATGACTCTTTGAAATCCGACAATGGATCGTTAACTCCAATCCCCGACAATGGTTTACTTGGAACTCCTGGTGATGTCTGGTACTCAGCATAGCTGGACCCTGATGGCTCTGACTGAGTTTGCACTCGCAATTTGGAACACATTATTCCACAGCGATGACCACGAGGTGAATCAGAGTTGATACGTTGCTTACACAGAAGCTTCTCCCGAGTTCCCGGATATCCGCAATCTCCAACTTGACATTATGACGGTCTAGGCGCGATCAGAGAACGTGATCGAGCCAAGCCGTGTTCTGCAGACTTGGCTCTCGAGCCTCTAGGTGACGACAGAGGCGGCGCCCTGGTTTCATCTCGTTTAGGCGTATTTTCGCAACGAGCAACGAGGAAACGAATACGCTGGTGGTTGGCCAGGCGGCACAGTTTGTATCGTTTGGGAATGTGAGGTGCTCCAGAACAGTGACGACCAGTCTGACAGGCTGCTACATTCTCCAGCTTCTCTACCAATCGTTTTTTGATACTGCGTCTGGACTTTGGAGATCGCTTCGAGGCGGAGCTGGATGCGGAGGAGCCGCACCGCCCACTGTGAGCTGCGCTTGCGCCTCGCAAACGTGTTCGCTTGTCATTTCGTCGTTGGCTATCTCGTATCTACGTTTATGGAATATCTCGAGGTCAGTCACCAGTCGAGATCTACCCCGCCCGCGTGCTCTCGTCGCACGAGATCCATGTACAACTCATCGCCGTCTGTGGCATTAGTACTCCGGATTCGCCACCACTCGGATGGCAGTAGGTTCCGAGAAGAGTGCTACAAGAAGACGTTATGCTCATACAGTTATGGACGGCTCGACCAGGCCTGACCCGAGAGACAGTGTAGTCCTTCGGCACATGCAACAGTCCGTCCGAACTCGGCTATACGAATCTTGCGAGGTCATACTCCCCGTCATCTGAAAAGCTTGTCGCTCGAGAAACGGCTGACAGGGGCAGCTGGAGCTTCAGCTCAGGCTGAGGTTTGTCAGATGCAATGCTTACAAGATGGTGCCGTAATTAATAATCTGGCCTTCGTACGGTCGTACCTGTCATGTCTTGGTGTCTTCAACCCCAGACTCGTGAATGGACCAATCTCGCCATGTGCTCATCCCGGAATTCCGATTTCTAATCTTCCAATGACCTCATCTCTGCAATATCTCAACCATAATCAATGAACACCAAGATCGCCCAAAGTGGCATCCTCCTCGCCTTTAGCAGCGTGCATGATGTGCTTTCTATCTCCGCAAGACCACCTCCTGATGCTTAATGTTATCCCCAGGGCCAAGGGTCCAGTCACGTGTACCGGAATTTCAACAAGAACGGCTCCGCTCGGTAACTCGGGACTTTTCGTTTCCTGGCAGGCGATACTGGTATCGTATTCATTTCCCTTGGAAACCTCAACCCGATCCCAACCGTGGATCCTCTTCGCCTTATGGAATACACATCGATGTCAGCCTCACCCGCGGCGGCCAGCGGCCAGCCCAGCAGCAGCCCGAGGACAATCCATTGAATCCAGGAGTGGCAGCCGGCCAGAAAAACCTGACTACAAAACCTCCATAATAATTCCCAACCAAGGCCGTTGAAAGCCCTGATTTCCCATGACTGAGTTGACTCTTCCCTACTTCCTCAACTCCTTTCGGCGTTAACACCGCCGCTGAAAAATTTTCCGGGCCCGCAACAGCTCCGCCTGCTCGGGATACAGTTCCACAGTTCCACAGTTCCACTATTCAGCCTGGCAGAAAAAAAAAATCTAGACTAGATCGCGGCCAGCACCGAAGGCATTCGGATGGATCGGGAAATTTTACACTGCAATTGAGCTAATTGAGCCCTGTGACTCGAGGAGGGGCCATATGGCATAAAGCATGAGTCAATTCGCCCTCTTGATTCGAGATGGACATGGACTTCCGGCTACAGTCGGTTGTTGCTTGTTCAACGAAGAGCTCTGCATAATTTTGGGAGGATCTTTTGGAATGCCAGTAAACGCGTTAATGTCTTTGTGTCCGAGAGATTTATGCTTACAGTCCAGATCGGAATCTTGGATTGAAATCACATGGCAATTGACAAGCCACGAAGTACTCTGTATACCGAAGGTCCGAAGGGTCCGAAGGCTAAGCTTTTGTGCGTTGCAGTTGAAGCCTGAATTTGTCGGACCTGTCGGTGGCTCACAGGCTGATATTACTTAGAAGGTGCCATCATCCTTGATATTGGCAAGATGGCCGAGTGGTTAAGGCGGCAGATTTAAGATTTTTCAATCGAAACCCTGCTTCCGCAAGGAACGTGGGTTCGAACCCCACTCTTGTCATTCTCTTTTTTTTTCTCCCTCAACCCATAACTTCAAACCCAGCAGCACGACAATGAGCCTTTTACTTGTCTTACCTGGAGATGAAGGCTTGTTTCTTCAACACCCATCATCTGTATCAGCATTGAAGACTATTATAGTACAGTCTCAGCATCAGCATCAAGTTCTCTTTGTCGTCGGCCCGTCCTCTCTCCCCTCAAAAATAGCCCTGACCTCTTTGTTCACCCCAACCCCTCGACTTCGCTTTGTTCGTCCCGACGCCCTGTAATCTATTTTACGTGCCTGGTACTTGGCTGAAATAGACAAAGACGACCAGAAAAACAAACCTTCGAGAAATTCGACTCGACACTTTGGCTAGAGTCTAGACTGCAAACCACCTTATCCGACTTCATCAACAGGGACCGGATTTACGGAATCCACCCACATGTACACCACAAACCGAAGAAAGCCTAATGATAGTAGATACGTAGTACTGAACTAGTGGTAGAGCTCCTGCAACGTCATTTATCCACCAGTCCCATCTCGACGATCACCGAACCGAGAGCAGAACCTAGATCCTGCAGGGTCGTCACGCCCAGCTCTTTAGCATATCCGAGCGAACCAGCAAAAGCACGACAGATTGCAGCTTATTTCCGTAATGACGTTAGTCACGAAGCTTAATCCGCGTAGACTGGGTGTATAATGGATTACTTGAGGTTGTGGTGGGTTCTAGTAAGCATTATCCAAGGGCTTGGTCAGGGGCTAATCATGTAGTAGTCAGTGTGCTAAGGTGATTTGGCTTGCTGCTGTGGCTGCTTCAGGGTCTTACACAGGACACAGTGGGACTTTAGGGTGTTTATGGGGTTATGACGAGGTTTTAATGCCTAGGGCTTGTTGATTAGCGGCGTGAGAAGGGAATTTCAATGATATATATATCTGACTTTTTTGGGTTAGTAACTGGATAATGACGGCTAGACGACGGCGACGTATACTATATCTTGAGATTCCCAATGTCAGATCATTTAGAACTACCCGCTGATTGCAAAACAAGATCCACTTCACAGAAGAATCCAAAACAACTGTTTAATCATCGGAGCTAGGGTCACTCTCTGAGTTGAAATCATCCATCAAATCCTCTCCGCCGCCTTTCTCGCTATGTTCAGCGACTTCTCACACCCTCCGAACTATGCAGAAAGATACCCGATCAGATATAGTAGCATCGTCCAGTCTCAAATGAACGCCTAGACGACTTGCCCCGACAACATGCTCTTCATCATGAGGACTTGCTGTGAGAGGAAGTCCATCACCTTCGGGTGCCAGTGTTTCTGTAAGAAGTCTAGGATAGAACTCTCAAGAAGTATCTGCTCCTCTTCTCGGATTTTACCGACCACCTCTCCCTCTCTATCTTCAATAACGGAAGGCTCGTTTTCCTCCAAGTGATGACAGCATGTACGAGTTAAACCAAGTGCATCAAAGGTCGTGGACCTTACAATGGATCTGACTGCCCCTGATGTTGTTTCGCCAAGTGAGACCAGATATTCGAGAGCTTCTGGCGCTCGAAAACCCGCTGGGGGCATCGGCCATTGTAACGCTCGCCGCAGGGCCATTGAAAAAAGGGTGCACTCATCAGGGCAACAGCCGCACAAGCAATTGTCCCCGATGGGCACTGAAAAGATATACTTGTCAAGTGTTCCCTTTCCATAGCCGGTTATATATAAGCCTACCTTGATAGTTAAACTGTAAGCATGATAGCCCGGCTCAAACATGTCCATACCGGGGAGATCGCGGACAGCCGTCATTAAAGGTATGCTGCCGGAGGAGTCGGGGACGTCAACATCGCAGAACCCAACTTTGCACATTGAATTCATTGTAACCAGGAACGGTTGCACCCAGGTATTGTGTTGGGAGCCGTAGTAACCATGATGCACTGATCTCTCTGGATTTTCGACCTTTAAGACGGGCTCGATTGCTACCTTCCTCGTGGAAAGAGCATTGAACAGACTCTCAGCCACAGCATCAGGGAGAGGGTCATTGGCCGATCTCCACTGGGCAATATATTGTCAGGGAAGATAAAACTTGCCAATTGCTCTAGCCGCTTTCTTCGCAAAACCAATTCCTCAACCAGATCTAGGAGCATCTCTGGAGATCCTCGGTGAGACAAATGTCCCAGCCTGATATTGCAGCCTGCTTGGAGGAGTAAGCGGAGAGATTCTCGACAATAAAGACATATGTCTCAGAATATAGGGTCGTGGGCCCCAGAGGAGTATCGGTATATATCGACGCCAGCTCCCAGAATTTGCATACCTTCCAGCCAGCCAATGCTAATCTCAAGTAACCTCAAGTCCTGGATAGTGCCATTAACATCCACCAGCCCAGAATTGAGGGCAACTCTAAGATCTGGCTCGGATTCTCGAACGATGGTCTTACTGATTCCCGGGAAGAAAATCTCCATGGGTATTCTATCCTTAAGATGCTCAATAGGCAGCCCCAAATATACTCTATCTGACATGGGGTTCTCTCTGGAATTGACCGCGTGAAGACGAAAAGCCGGGGCGATGTACCAGCCCCCAGCACCGCTTAGTAAGAAGGAGGCTGACATCAAAAGTCCCAACCTACGGCAACTGAAGGTGCACGCTTTCATGATAGTAGTTGAACGGTCCTTGGTGGACAGTCGCCCGCAGGAAATTTCGTGTCATCACATTGCTGAGTTGGTGGATTTGACGAGCATTCTCGGGTATCGATGCCCTGACCGGCAAGCAGATTCAGATAGCTAGGAAAAGCTCGTTGCAAGTCGGGGTCTTCTTGCCCGATTGCTTCATTTTTGGTGCCGGAAGAGCTAACGCTGATCAGGGAATCATTCTTGATGGAGGCTTAGGAGCCAGTCCTTGTCTCTACCAGCACTAGAAGGATTAATATTCGAAAGACAAGATCCCAGTTCCGCAAGTCAGCGGAATGAGGCCGTGAGTGCTTGAACGTACCATACCTGATTTCCTAAGCATGTCACTGAGATCCTCCGTAAACAAACTGAAATATTCCGAGGGGCCATATTCAAAGGTTTCATCAACTTATCACAGCCGGATCATAACGGCAAAACCAGTTATATAGGCTATAGGGTCTTTCGATGACGCCAACAGTACCCCTAATCAGCATCGGCATTACCTTTTAATGTGGCTCAACACATCTTGAAGAGGATGTAAACAGGATTCGACACTCGAAAGGGGGCGGGCCAACAACTAAATGGTGTGGTTCATTCGTAAGCTTAATTACCCCCATTGGTTCTGCAGTTCCGAGTTAACATGGATCAGGGAGATGATGTATCGACCAAGAAAAATCCATCAGCAAGCGTTACCATAGGCTTCTAAAAAGGCGGTCTGACAGATATTTCCGAGTCCTCGTATATCAGTATGAGGCTGACAGTCCGCCATCCTGCCGTCAAATGTGAATATGCCCTGCACCATTCTTAAATTTCCGCTTTCGCAACTCAAGATTCTGAAGAAGAGTTATAGAGAAGAGCCCAAGGACAAGAATTATAGCGTGGAGATGGTGCTTTCTGGGGCGACGGGTGAATGTACGGTGTATCTTGATGGCAGAAAACAACGTAAACAGAACGCGTCCAGCGAATTCGGACCAAGAGAGCTGGCGAATTCCAGGTTGTTCTGGTTATGTCAGTACCCTGTTCTCGTCTATTCTAAATTCCGGTTTAAGAAGCATCATTCAGCAAGTAATGAGCATTTTGTTTGTTGATGTTGCAAAGATGAAGAGGGACTTAGGATATGCTGTCTATAAGTGTGCACACCAATGGCTGGTCATGTGCAGCACTAAGCCGATTCTAGACAAGCCTCATTCCAGGGGACTCGCGACTCGACGATGACACCATCATCATAGATATTGACGATCAGCTTTTATCGGCCATCTTCGAGGACTGACTCCAAGTCTTTCGGCCCGCATAATTCGGGAGAGAACGGAGGTTCATAACTGAGCCAAGCCTTGGGGAAGAGTGGGAGAGAAAGAGAGGAAAAAGCGCGCTCAGCCACATGACCTTGGCCCTCGACATTATGATTGTCACACTGGCTGACGGTCCACCTGTTCAGCCAACAAAAGATAAGCCTCCGTTCTGGCGTTCTCCTCTTTCTTGCCTGTGCCCTCCTAGCCAATCAAGCTATTTCTTGGCCAAGTAAGCGTCTCCAAAGTCTTCTTTGTTTTGCTTACCAACAGCGCCAAGACCGGATTTGGACCCGAGCGCCGATGCTGATCCCCCCGACTTTTGGCCCCCAGGTTGTCTCCGGGATGTCACTGTCACTGTCAATCGGACATCTTCGACTTTACCCCGCTATCCATGAGAGATTTTGCCTCCCGACCATCCAGCTTGGGTAAGAGATCGGAAAGTCTCCGAGGCTCGAGTCATGCCATAATGCAACCCGTCATTCCCCGGCTCTCGTCCCCAGATTGGAGATAACCCTGTTCTGACGCTCAAGCCCTTGCAAGGGTCTCGTGGTCTCGACCGGTGTAGGGTAGATAATAAACCAGCATCCTTTCGTGCGGTTCCACAGGGCCTGGGATTGTCCCTCTCTGAAAGTTGACACTGTAGTCCGCAAGGACGTCTGTCGCGGCCTCAAGATACAGGCCGTCTCGTACAGTTCGCCCGATAATCGGCATTGCTTTTACCTTTTTCTAGGCAAAGCCTTCTTTCAGCTTGGCTGACCAAATCCTTTGTCGTCTGCCCGTCCCTCCATGACCACGCGCGAAGATTTCCCTACTTAGTGTGTCTCGGCGTCCACGTCGAACTTTGTCAAACACCCAAAAAACATCCCGAAAGGGTTATGCTCGACACCGTGCGGTGCAACCCCAGATTACTTAGTCCCTTGGCATCACCTTGGCTCGCCATGGATTTGTCGCCCGCCGTGGGGCTTGTACGCAATGGCCAGAATTTCGGAGGGGTTGGACGTCGAGGGAATGCGGGACGTGGGGTGTTTTCGGACTGTGTCCGCATGTTCATGTTGCGCATGGGACGAGTCTGAAGTGAAAACGGAAAGGGTATATAAGGGGGTTGTATCGGCGTGGTCTGACCATCCGAAGCACACAATTCGCCTTCACTCTTTTTGACGCGAAAACTGGTGCCCAGAACAGGCAGAGAACGCGGCCCGGCTTCATATCAAACATGTCTTCGCGCAACGAGCCTGCGGACCTCATTCCTGATGGGATCCTCGCAACTGCAAAGCAATCCTGGGGTGATCTCTTCAGATGGAGACAGCGGGTGGTCATCACCAACGAGCAGGGCGAGACCTATGCGGAGTGGCAGGACCCCGAGCCATTCAAGAACCCTATAAGTCTTTTCATGTTGCTCAGCGCTCGTGACTGGCTGTTCTTCCTTGTCGGTCTTGCCGCGTGGACTGCAGATGCGTTTGATTTCCATGCGCTCTCCATCCAACAAGTCAAGCTCGCAAACTACTATGGTCGCAGCAAGACTGACATCTCCACCGCCATTACCCTCACCCTGTTGCTTAGAAGTGTGGGAGCTGCCTTCTTCGGACTTGCAGGTGATCGTTATGGCCGAAAATGGCCCATGGTAAATAGCCCTAACCAGAGAGACCATCTGCAAACTCGAGCTAATTCGCGTTTAGGTCATCAACATGATCATTCTTGGAATTTTACAGATCGCGACCATTTATAGCAGTACTTTCCAGCAGTTCCTGGCTGTGCGAAGTTTGTTCGGTCTCTTTATGGGTGGTGTGTATGGCAACGCTATTGCCATGGCCCTTGAGCATTGCCCGTAAGCAATACGAACTCTGGCTGGGGGTGGCTGATCCAACTAACCGTACATAGTGTAAACGCCCGTGGTTTGATGTCTGGAATTCTCCAGCAAGGATATTCTCTTGGATATGTGTTTGCTGCCTGCGCCAACCTCGGAGTTGGGGGTGGGACGGAAACCTTCAAGACTGTTTTCTGGATTGCCGGTTTGTCTTTCGTATGGTTGTTCGATTACTATGTGCTAACGAACGATTAGCTGGAATCTCCATTGGTGTTGGTCTGATTCGAGTTCTCTTCCCCGAGTCGAAGCAATTTCTCGAAGCAAAGGCGGCGGGCAAGCGCTCGGTGAGCGCCGGAGAGTTCTGGCGTGAAACGAAGCAAATGGTCGGCCAGGAGTGGAAGATCTCTATTTACTGTATCATTCTCATGACATGGGTATGGCTTACCTTATACTTGGCTAGTCTCCCACTAACGTTTTCAGTTCAACTACTACTCCCACACCTCGCAGGACTCCTATACAACCTTTATGCTGACTCAAAAGGAACTGGTAAATGACCAGGCTTCCCGTGCCTCAATCATCATGAAGACGGGCGCTTGCGTCGGGGGCACCATTATCGGATATCTATCTCAATTCGTTGGGCGACGTCGCGCCATCATCGTTTCGGCATTCATCTCCGGTGTTCTCATCCCTGCCTGGATCCTCCCAGAAACTGAGAGGTCGCTGAGCGCCACTGGATTCTTCCTCCAGTTCTTCGTCCAAGGTGCCTGGGGAGTTATTCCTATCCATTTGAACGAACTATCGCCCCCTGCCTTCCGTTCTCTATTCCCAGGTTTGTGCACTTCTACCCCACCTTGAAGTCACTTATACTAACAAACATGAAGGTCTTACCTACCAGCTCGGAAACATGATCTCCTCCCCGTCAGCACAAATTGTCAACGCTGTCGCCGAAAAGACTTTCATCACTGGGCCGTCCGGAACTCCCGTTGAGGCTTACGGCCCTACCATGGCTGTTGCCACCGCCATCATCGCCACGGGAATCATGGTGACGACCGCTTTCGGCCCCGAAAAGCGTGGCCGCCGCTTCGAGACCGTCGTTATTGGTATGCAGCAGCAAAACACGGCAAAAGTTCTAGACGTTGAGGAAGGCGACCAGAAGCCTGGCGAGGAGAACATCGAGCGCGCCCCGAAGATCTAGATGCTTCGCCTCGAATGACCATACACGACAAAGCAAAGAAGCTGAATGATGAAGAGCTGGAAACGGCAATATATCTGCGACGGGCTTACGGTTGACGTCTATGATGACTCTTGTGATATATCCACGAATAGTTTCGAAAGAGCAAGATGATCACAAACTCTCGCTTTCTCGCTTCCGTTCATAAACACTAATCATATCTGTCCCCTTCCCAACCTCATACGTCCTCTCCGGTTGCACATACACTTTCCTCGTAAAATCCCCTACCCCCGAATCCCCACCAGCAAGGAGCTCCAAATGCACACCATTCACGCCCCATGGCGGCCCCGGCAGCCCAGGATCCTTATACATCGGAAACTCCAAGCAAACCAACAGCCCACCAGGCCTCAACAATCCCTTCATCCGCTCCGCCCAGCGTCCCCGCAGACTCGGATGCAGTGCACACAGAAACTAGATTGGCACCCCGCGTCAGCACCATCACACCATCACACCATCAACCGGACCTCCGAGAATAGACCCAAGCCACAGCAACAGCAGCAGCAGCAGTAGCACTAGGCTAGGAAGGAGACAACAACATACGGTATAATCATAAACAACATCAAACTGAAACCCTAGCGCATCCGACCAGGACGAGTCGAAGAAATCCCCCTGGAGAAATCTTGGCGTTCCGGAGGAAAGGGAAAGAGAAGGAGAGAGATTCTGTACATCATGACCATGCAATAATGCCGATCCGTTCGCGCGCGCTCCGAAATTCTCCGCAGACGGCGACGCGAGTTCGGTCTGTGCGAGCGCCTGCGCCTCCGATACAGCTGTTGAGGAGATCTCAAGGCCGTAGGCGTCGAAGCCGTGGAGCGAGAGTGCGATTACGTCGTAGCCTCGGCCGCAGCCCTGGATTGGGGGTGAGTTAGTTAGTAGCAGTGCTAGTTGGCCACCGGGTGACTACTGCGCTTGAACTTGGGCCGCGGTCATGTACATGTAGTCGGGACGCCGATCTCCTCACTTAACAAAATGGACCGACTACGTTGTACTACTCCGGGTTACATACCGGCACGAGCGCCCTCTTCCTCCCCTCCCTCACCCCAGACTCCGTTGTGCGGAAAGGATAGAATAACGACCTGTCATACTCCTCAATAAGATCAATCAGAGCCGGAGAAGGGAAACCTCGATCCCAGAGGCCACTTTCCCCAGAGTCCCACAGGTCGGACCATGCTTCGCCATGGTCCGGGGTCTCGCTGTAGTTGCCTTGTTAGTTTCTGCCGCTGCGGGGTGTCGGGGAAGTCGAGTTTGGTCCGACGTCGGGGACTCGGGTGGTTGCTAACGGATGAGAAAGAAAGGCGAGCCCACCTACCGATTTTCGAAGTGCGAGATTAGGCGGCCTTTGGGTGGTGCTTGGGAGGGCATCTTAGAGAAGGTTCTTTGGGGTATGGAGAAAGTGGTACGTAGCAGCGGAAGTTGTCCGGGGCGACTAACGGGGAGGAGGGGTGGGGATGGAAGGTCTTGGCGATTTTTAGTTATATTTGGGTGAGAGAAGTTTACTGATCAAAGAGAAGGGAGAAGTCAATAGAGCAGTCGTTTTGCCGAAGTTCCCCCGCCTAACTGGTAAACCCGAACCATTTGAGATCCTCCTCTCCCTGAATCTGAATGTTGTGGGTGACCCCATTCGCCAAGATGCCCTGTAGGTTTGCTCCCCAAATCGTCTTATCCCAGTCAGCCAAGGGTGTGTCGGCCTGTATCTCTGCTGGAGAGTCATAGTTGTATCCAAAGACACCGGCCCACTGCTTGCAGGTTTCGTAATAGTTCTGAGGGTACAAAGTAGCGTCTTCGCTCCCGTGGTAAATCTGCATCTTCGGCCTGGTGCCGTTGTAGCCAGGGTACATGGCTTCAGCGATGCTGGCCCACTGCTCTGGAGTGGCGATTGATTCGCCATTAGCGCAAGTGCTGTTCCAGCCGTTTACTTGGTCGGTCGCTGAGTAGAAGCATCCGGCTGAAACGCCTGCGTAGACGATACCGGCCGCGAAGAGCTCGGGGTATGTGGCTGCCATCACGTTCTAGTTCCGTTAGTTAGGGCTTTGTTTCCTGCGCAAAAAAAGAAAAAAAAAAATTCGGGGTTATAGATAGGCGTACTGTCATCATAGCGCCTGAGCTCGTTCCAGTCACGTAGACGCGGGTTGCATCGGCATTGTATTGACTGATAGTCCAAGTCACCATATTGGCAATGGAGTTGCTGTTCCCGCCTCCGTTATGGGTCAATGATGACTGGGAGCTGACATCCCAACATCCACCTTCGTATGGGCTTTCGGGGTAGATGACAATGAAACCGTGGGTCTCTGCATATTGTGCATATGGGCTGCCACTATAGTACGCTTGAGCAGTTCCTGTGCCTGTTGTCAAGTTAACGACATGGATACACTTCCCAAAATAACGAACGCCTTACAGTAATGGATTGCCACGATGATGGCGGGGTTGGAAGCCAGATTCTCGGGAACATAAATGTAGAATCCGACGTTGCTAGGATTGTCCCCGAAATCGGTGACTTGTTCCAATTGCCCCGGGGTGGGAGCGCGTCGACTTAGTGCCATGGCACTGCAGGTGAAAGCGTAGAGGAGTAGCGCAAGAATGTACCGCATGTTGGTTATCTCAATCCGATGGCTTTCAGAGCTAGAAATACAGATTAAGGATAAATGGAACAAGTCCGCTTGATCTTGCCTCGTTTATAACCTCGCCGGAAGATTTCTGCCTCCTAACGATCACATTTTGGCTAAATGCGGCCGGACGGAGGATGAAGACGAGGGTCCGCCTCCAAAACACCGGGGCTGGGATCTACAGCCGGAGCTGCCATAACCGAACCAAATCTGTCGCAGAAAGATTGAAGTCGAGAAATTGCTTGTCTGATCTATCGTTCTTCGGGCCACGTTTCCCACGTCATTCCCTGTTGGTGTTTGATGCTTTGCCAAACTTGGTACGGCGATTTTTCTCCCCGCTCCTTGATGCTTGCAGAAGAGGAATATCCGCCTTGGCCTGAGGTAAGTCTTTGCGGGGGGGATAGAATGGTGAAACAGTTGGTCATTCGCGCCGGGAGGGTTTGTTTCGAATAAGAAGTGTCCGAGGTCCTCCCCAAACCTCAACCGGTGGTGAACACTTTGACGTGACGATTGATATCGGATCTATCCGCTGTAGATCGGCTCTGCAAAGGATCGATCAGGATTTCCGGTGCCTGCATTAAACTCACTGATAACATTGCAATTGAAGTGTTGGACTCCCCAGAAAGAGTTAGAGGACAGAAAATCGATTGGAGCCCACGATTCCTCATGCCACAAGATAAAATTCAGTCCTGATCTATGCTTGCAAGACTGAACGACTGGACTGGGCTGAGCTGAAGAGTTGTGCAGGTATGAGAATCTTGGTTGCGAGAAGATGGACCTCGAGAAGATTTCCCAATCGAGACAAAGACAAACAAACCAGCTCGTCACCTGATTCAGACTCTTCTTCTAGACGGACTTCGTATCTGCTCCAAACATTTCTTCCATTTCTCCCCCCGTCGTTATCTCGAAATTGATGAAAACCCTCCGCCTTATCTCCCCCGCGATAAACCCCGTCATGGACCCTTGGATCGGATTCGTTGGAGATATGAACTTCTTGGCTACGGACTCGCTACCTGCGCGAACGGTTACTCCAACCCCTCTCATATCACCCTGCTTCGTCCGTGGTGGATGACGACAAAGAGCGCCGCCAGATCCTGGCCATCTCTTGGCCATGGGAGTTGCTTCTTCTGGCAGGTCCAGGCGTTGACGGCTGCCCCTTGCTTGGAAGCTCGTCCACCTTACCCCAAGAGCTGTGGAGGTTCGCTTTGCGGCACCGACAAGGTGGAAGAATCTCTTATCTCGCGGCGGCCGACGCTGCTCGGATCGCGCTCGGAAAGAGATCTGCCTCGAGGTATAAAGACGGTCAAGATGACCGATGTGGTATCTGGCCAGACCAGCTCCAGCCGCCAAAGAGCCAGTCGTCAATCGCGATGAAGCTTCCTTTCTCTTTATCTGGAGGCATTACTTCCTTGCTTCTCATCGGAAGCTTGGCAGGTGATGTTCTCGCCAACAAGCTTGACAAGAGCGCACAAGCTGTGCGCCAGAAGAACCGGGGCCGAAAAGCCTTGATGAGGAGCTTGGAGAGCCGCTCAAACCAGTATCCGAATGACCGTTGGGACGGCAAGCCTCCCAACGGAGAGTCTGCATCAACATGCGAAGACACCCCTCCACAGGAGATCGACGCCCCAAAGGAGAATGTCTGGTATGGTCTTAGCGATGATGAAACTGCGGATGTTGCGAAGTGGCTGTTCGGTCGACCAGAACTGAATCTTACTACATCGGAGATTGCAGGGGAGTGGGACAACACAATGTAAGTCTTAGTATTTCCCTAAAAAAGCCGACTGCTCACAGTACAAGTGCTCTCATTGAATTGCAACGCCCAAACAAAACGGAGACCCTCGACTACTTAGACGGCAGTGGTCCGGAGCCGACTCGATATGCCCATGTTCGCCTGAACAACAGGGCTACAGTTGACGCCCACTACGCAGATATCCTGGTCGGACCACTGCCCATCACCAACAAGTCTACATGGGAACCGCTAGAGTTCCCGTATACCCGCAAGTCTCAAGGCCGCGTGCGTAATGTGGAGCCTGATAGCGAGACCATGTACTCGGAGTGGCTGTTCAAGATCACCGCTTCAATCGCAGACATCACTCTGGATTTGTGGAACGGAACAGCCTTGGGCCTTGAGAACGATACCCTCGACGTGTGGGGTATTGATCCTCTATGGCAAGAGGATGGGCGCATCATCCGCTGGGATGTGTTCTGGAACATGGCCACTGGCGAGTCCGACAGCGGTACCCTCCTGCCGTTGGGGCTGTACTTCAAATCAGATGTTACTGGACGTGACCCATCGCAGTGGCAAGTTCTTGGATGGCTGTACAATGATATTTTCTACGAGACCACAGAGGAATTCCGTGAGGCATACTGGTCTCCCGACTTCGTCAAGCTTGGTGCCAATGTTGACGGTCCCTGGGCTCGCGTTGGCCAGCAAGGCGCTGTTCTCCCCAAGGATAGGAAGCAGCCCCCACTTGCAGTGGCTCCAGATGGGGCACGGTACTCTGTCGACACAGAGCGCAAGTATGTGTCGTGGATGGACTTTTCCTTCTACATCGGTTTCAACCGGGACACTGGACTTTCCCTCTTTGACATTAAGTACAAGGGTCAGCGGGTGCTTTACGAACTCGGGCTTCAAGAGGCATTGGCACATTATGCTGCGAACGACCCCGTCCAGTCTGGTGTCGCGTACCTAGACTCCTATTATGGGTTCGGACCTTATGCCTTCGAACTGCTCAAGGGTTACGACTGCCCGTCCTACGCCTCGTATCTCAACACATCTTTCTACAAGTCAGAGGAGACACACACCCATGTGGACAGCCTGTGCCTCTTTGAGTTTGATGCTGATTACCCTGCTGCTCGACACTCGACCTCTGACTTTGTTGCTGTCACCAAGAACGTGTACTTCACTCTTCGCACGGTGTCTACTATTGGAAACTATGACTATATGTTCAGGTATGTGATGGCGACTCTCCGTCGATCAAGCACAGGTGGCTAACATAGATCAGCTACAACTTCCACATGGATGGTACAATTGGCGTCGAAGTACGCGCATCCGGCTACATCCAGTCCGCCTACTACGCCAACAACCAAGACTTCGGCTACCAGATCCACGACTCCCTCTCCGGATCCATGCACGACCACGTCCTAAACTTTAAGGCCGACTTTGACATCCTCGGCACCGAAAACACCGTCGAGCTAACCTCCGTCGTCCCAGTCGAGAAGACATTCTCCTGGAATGGCAACAAAACCCGCAACACGATGCAGCTGCAGCGCTCGATGATCGCCTCCGAAGATGACGGCCGCTTCAACTGGGGCTTCAACGGCCAGACGCAGATCCACATCATAAACCAAGACGAGAAGAACAAGTACGGTGAATACCGCGGCTACCGCATCCTGCCTTCCTCCGGGACCGCGCACCTAACCGTGAAGAATTCCACCAACCTAGCCAACTCCGCGCACTGGGCCGAGTACGATGTCCAGGTCACGCAGCAGCACGACTACGAGCCCTTCGCCGCGCACCCGTACAACAGCCAGGACATCCACGACCCGCCCGTGGACTTTGCGAAGTTCTTCAACGGCGAGAGCCTCAACCAGACTGATCTCGTCGTCTGGCTGAACCTGGGCATGCACCACGTCCCGCATACGGGCGATCTCCCCAACACCGTCTTCACGACCGCGCACTCGGGCGTCCAGTTCATGCCCCTCAACTACCTCCTCGGCGACGCCAGCCGCCAGACCGTCAATATGGTCCGCGTGGACTACTTCAATGGGTCGGCTACCTCGATCGAGACCTTTGGGCAGTCGAATGAGACTTGCGGCGTGGAGCTGTCGCCTATCGAGGACGAACTCTGGGCGTACCAGGGCGACGTGATTGTGCGCAAGTTCCCGTATAACCCGAACGATCCGTTCTATGAGACTTGAACGCGCTTACGCATTACGAAAGACGAAATTACTAGAGGACTTGGAAGAGAGATGAGTCCAGACAACTGGTTCTAAGCAGGTTCGCTGCATGATAAATGCTATGTATAGAATTATATATACATTAAGATAGCATCCTGCATATATACTTAATTTTCTACAGAGCCATTAGTGGGTCTTATTGGAAGATCTCTGAGTGCTTGTCCTTCTTTTCGCCGGGCTGCTTACCGGTGGTAAACCTTCTTTCTGTCAGGCCACACCTTACGGGGAGCATTTCCGACGATGAGATGATATCATGAGTCTTATCGTGTTATAACGAACACTCTTCTCTGTTACCCTGGCGTCCATCTGTTGTTTCTTCAAAGGGACCTCTGACATGGCATCATTTGAACCACCCCCGGGCACCCGCATATATCGCAATGCGCACCTCTTTGCAGGAAATGGAAATTACCTAGGAGGTAATACTAGCCATCCCAGACTCATTCTAAACCAGCCCACTGACACATCTATAAACCCAGGCCTCTTCGTCAACAACCCGCCGCAAGTCTCCAACGCAACCCTGTACAGAATATGCACCCACTTTATTAACTTCCCACCCTCAACCCAACCAACTGAATGGACCATCCACCGTATCACCCCCTCCAATGTATTTGACCCAACCCCAATCCCAAGAGATCCATTATTCCGCTCCCCCTTTGAACAAGGCCGCTACGCCATCCTCTCCCCATCCGCACACCCAATCCCGCTAAACATTACCACCGAACCAGCCCTGCACCGCCTCACACCTGAACCACCCGTGCCCCAAGCCCTCGACGACCCATATATCCGCCCCTCCAACCCAGCGTACCCGCGCAACAAGCTGCACTTTGAAGAACGGCTCCTCGCCGTGATCAAGTATGCGCGATCACGGGGGGGAGGGAGATTGGAGGAGAGCGGTTCTTTGAGCTTAAAGCAACGCACATCTTCCCGGTCTCGATGCACGAGTCATGGGTGCGGAATGGGTATGGCTCATCATGGATCCATGAGGATCCCAGGGACTACGATCAGGAAGGGAATAGCATGACTTGGCCTGATAAGCTCTTTTCACCGCAGAATGGGCTCTTGCTTGATGTGGCCGCTAGGACAGGCTGGGATATGTTTTGGCTTACAGTTGATCCAGATGTTAGTCTTGCTTGTTCCCCCCCCTTCTGACTCTCCCTCTCTATTTTGGGTTTATATCTTGTTTCTAACCATGAACGAATGCAGGATGGATATCAATCCATGACCTTCTGCAGAGACCAGATGCATCATGGAGGGAAAACACTTAATCCTAGGGCAACAGACGTGTCGCGACTAAACCGGATTAGTGACGAGTGCCTGCGGTGGCACTTCCACCAGTCAGTCCTTACTGTTGTTCGGGGGCTTGGAGACATGAGGTGGGCTGAAGACATCATGTACGAAAATGCGCACTATACTGGAGAATATCTTAAGGAGGATCTGGATAAGGAGCGAGAGAGCGTGAGGGAGTGTTTGGAGTGGGAGCTTGGGGACTGCTTGAGCTGTGATTCATGTGGGTGCTTACATTGTGGCGAAGATGCAAGCCAGGGGTAACACCACATTGGAAACCGATTTGTCTTATTGTTATTGACTATTGTCCAGATCAAGTTCGTTGCTCTCGCAGCATCAATAAGGGTGTATACCACAATAACAGGACCACGTTATGCGCTGTATTGATGATTGATATAGTTCAGATTGTGAATGACTACATTGGTTCCCCTCTGGCTAAGAGGGGGAATGCATACTATTTCATTGACACAAGTGTTACTAGGTGAATTCTTTATATATAACTTATATTATGATAAAAACCTACTCTCCAGATACTTCATAATTGTGATATCCCAGAGAGCTTCAACACTAGATCAAAACTTCAAGGATGTCTTCGCGAAGAAGGGATCGCAATACCTTCATCTATGATGGCGAGATGCACCTCCTTGGAGGTAAGAGATCCTTTTGCTGTCCAGGTTAATACTAAGTCTTGGTCTCTAGGTCTATGGTTGAATGACCCATCCTCGAAGGGTTCAGGATCATATAGCTCCCAGGGTGTATCTCTTCTGAGTTTCGTGGTATGGCGTCCTGTAGCGCGTTGCCCTCGCCCAACAAATACAGCTGCCATCTCTGATTCGCCCGGGGGAATTGTATGAATATCTCGCAAATATAATAGAATCGCGAGTTCATGATCGAGGGAAACAATCCCTGTTCAGGTCATTAATGACCAGGCGATTAACCAAACTCGGGCAATAAGACCCGGCGCATCGCGGGCAAACCAGCAAAACTTCCGCCGTGCACTAGAGAACCGGGATAATCATGTGTGCCCGATCACTGGCTTTGTGGGTGGTAACGGAGGGCCTGGAAACGCTGGGCTGTCTGCCGCCCATATAGTTCCCTCGGGCAGGCATGACGTGTGGCTGCGGGACCTTTAAGCGTCGTGGTTAGTCTTCTCCATGGACGTTGCATTGCTCTTCAATGCTCATTCTTTTCAACGTTCCGGCTTTTTTTTTTCTAGATCGAACATGCATGGCCATCCGAGGTCTATTTGTCAATGTGAATGTGGTGGCGTCCAATGAGCGTGTTTTACCTCCAATGGCCTGCACCTGCCGGCGCGCCGAACCCCGATTTCGCCGACGCAAGGGGCGGAACTCGATCGCGAGTCCAATGTTCCTGTTGTTACCATGATTTTATATGGGGGTTGAGTGCAGTTGTCGAAATAAGATAAGTCAAGGGAACGGGTATACCGAGATACCAGGTAGCAATACAAAAATGAAGAACAGGAAGAAGCGAATCAAGCGACAGCAGTTCTAGAGATGACGTCGGGTCATGATGAGACTCAGGGCTGATCAGGCAATGCTCTGCGGCGGAGGCCGGCCAGGGGGCCCAGGTCTAAGTTTGAAAGGCGCAGGTGTGGCTCGGCCGAAGCGGGTGTCGCTCGGGGGCCATAAGAAAATCACCGCAATTTTGACTTCTATAAGACCCAGACGACCCCTCTTTCTCTACTCCTTTGATCCTCTCTCATTCGTCTATAACGGCGACCTTTCTCCCGCGGCCCCCGAGAATTACGAGCGGCAGTTCCAAGCAAGCCCAAGTTATCTCTCTATACGTGCTGCAGAACATAATGTTGTCTTGACTCTATTCATAAACTGGTCTGGATAACCATGAACTCTAGATTTTTGTCTGATTGGATTTCAATATGTCCTGCTAGGAAACATCATCACGTCTGACACTTGGTTCAAAATATTGCCAATATGCCCGTTTTCCAAAGGCATGCTGTATGCTTCCGTGAAAGGCGGCATTGTGGCAGCCATATTGGCCAAATCAGGCGTGGGGATAGACGTTGTGGGAATGTCCTGAGTCGCGCCGTCTTCTTTCGCGGTTGTCGTCTGCGCTTTGCTTTTATGCAGCGCGGTATTTACTGCACGGAGCGCTTCCAACGATGATGAGAGGTGTTTCGCCGAGTCTGTCCGAGTTTGAGGATTCACAGTGCCGTCTGAATACACATGATCCGCTAAAACTATCTCAAGACGCTCAACCAGGTCCCAAGTCTGCGGCCACTGCTGGTTGCTGGTGTTCATGAGCAAAAGAAAAGCCGATGCGATGGTTCTCTGTACGCTGATCCATGTGCGAGACGCGTATTTGCTCATCGTGTGTAGCTCGATGAAAGACTCGATCGTGCTCACCAAATTAGCCAGGCATTCCTGGCGGATTCGCTCACGTTTGTTTTCATCCTTGATGGCCTCTGGGTCCAATGATACGCGGCATAGCACGGAGATATAGTATGAAGAGTGCAACCTCAATTCCGCCCGTTCGATGTTGTCAGCCAACGACATGCAATGCTCCCGATATCGCAAATGAGGCGCAGTCTCCGCAAGTATATTGCGGATCCGTTGCACATACTCGTGGATTTCGTGAGGTCGAAGTTGTGAGTGGTGTACCATCATCATGTTGCGCAATGACTCGAGTACAACTCCGATAATGCGAGAGAGTGTTTCGAAATAAGATCGATGTCCCGGCATCGACTTGCGATGAAACGGAATATCAGGTTGGCTGATCATCGTGATGGAGGGTCGGTCATAGGCCAAGGAGAAATGGCTGTTTTGAAAGGCCATAGCCCACCTACTCGAGGAAGGTGACAAGCGTCAGTGTGCGCAGCTTTAACCGTTTAGCAACTATTGAGATACGTACCAGACCCTTCTGCGAACTTCCTGCTGCGCAGGCGTATATCCCTTTGTCTCCACGTGAAGCCCGAGAGCCATGCACATTCGTTCCGTCATTCCTACCGGGGGGCATTGTCAGTTTGGTGCGCAGCACAAACACGTGAGAAACCACCCACCGAGCATTGTATAAGAAGCCCCAGCATTCATGTTATATGACAAGACATTGCTTATTATCAGCAGAATCTGGATGATTTCCACCGTGGGCTGCGCTACATAGTTCACCATGCGCAAGCACTGGTAGGAGCAAGAAACTGGGAGCTGTCAGCTGCCAAACCTCCTCAATCGTCAGGGAGTGTCTCTCACCATAAACCCAAGAAGTCATCTCGCGCGAAAGCCCCGGTAAGTCCGACAGTTGGCAGCCAGACGCTAGAACTGCGAAGCAAAGGCTCAGAAAAGTGATACTCATTCCAAAAGGTTGTACAGCGCCATTTGCATCCGGCCGATAAACACCGCCAGCTCGTTTTCTCCCATCCAATAACCGCTTCATGTCGCTCTCAAGTTGGTCTAAATCCGATAACACAGGATATATCACAGCGCCGATGCCTTTATAATAACTCAACAACCTGAAAAACGGTCAGACGACAAAGGTTTTTGGCAGCAATCATCACCAGCCACGAATCTTCTCAAACTCACTTTAAACATTGATCGTCAGGGGGTAGCACATCGCAAACCCCTCCGATATTGAAGGTGAATGGGTCCGAGGACCAGAGGTCCACGAACGGATATGATGCGGTTTCATTGCCTATTGCCAGCTCTGTGATCAGATCATCTCTTGGTGGATCCGAGGAGCTCTTCGTTTTATCCAGGATGTCAACAAATGCGGAACGTGATCCTATATGTACCGACCCCGTTCTCAAAGTTGTGGACTTATATCGGCTCTCCTGCACAGGCGGCGACTGATCCCTTGCAAAACTCGACGCGTCTGACCGAGGCTCGGTCAGTCTTCGCGGATGGTTTGAATGAGCTTGAAAAATCGAAGTCAAGCTGGAAATGAGGTGCTCCATATCCCGCATCTTGGTGTTTATCTCCTCCCACTTGATATGAGATACCGAGACAGTCTCCGAAAGATCCTCCAGACCGGAATCGGCGGCGTAGTAAGCATCTTGACTATCTGTAGCATATGACGACGAAGGTGGGAATTGCGACGCACTGCCTATACTGCCGGGGACAGCGGAAGAGATTAAGTTTTGGGGCGCAGTTGATGGTTTAGAAGCGACTGGAGCTGCAGGCGGAGGACGGCCGTAAGTGCAATTGAACCCACGCTTCACGCAGTTGCTGCATGGTACATCTCGATCGCAGCGGACCTTGCTCGCACGACACTGATGGCATGTTTTGCACTCACGTGGACGGCGTCGGATGGGATACACTGGCATCGCAAACGCGCCGACCACCTTGGGAACGGCGGCGGGAGGGGAAGTTGAGCGGGCGCTGGGGGAGGGAGAAACAAGGAAGGAAGAGGAGCCGAAGAACCATCTAACGGGAATCGAGAAATCGTGCAACAGACATCGGACCCAGAGGAACGGACGTAGTGCGACCAAGCCTTCCAAAGAGGAGGTATTAATAACAACAGAAGAAGCAATCCTGATCTAGCGATAGGCAGGTGGAGGATCGTCGACAGGTGACGGCCAGCCGGGTCACAGCGATCCTCGGACCTCAACAAATGCCACAAAGTACTCTAGCGACTAGAGGGAAAAAAGAAACGGATATCATTAGTGGAAATAGCACATGGATTAAGCGAGAAAGAGACAGGTACTTTTGCCTCCCAGCTGTCACAACTCTGGAGTTGAGAACTGGGAACGGAACTCGGGGAGCTTTGCGGAATTTCCAGTGTCTGTGCTCAGACTGGGCCAAGACTACATAACCTTAGCTTCCTGCTCCCTCCCGAGATGGCGTGGTAGAGATTCGAGATTGTTCCTTGATGTGTGACAAGCACTTCAGAGTTCTGACAATTTAATGTGAAACATCCTGATTTCATGCTAAAAAATAGGATTGTCTAACAGAATGGTGAGGTCATGAACTAGCTGCAAAATGACCCTTAGAATCGTTTCCCACTACACTGAGCTCTACACTAGGTGCTCCACTACCATTTGCCTTGCGCCGTGCAGCCCGTGCTAGAGCCTAGCCCTGCATTCTTCACCTAGAACAGCCTAACCTGCGGACAAGAAATTGCAATTCAGCATTCGTCATTTCTATACCTTCTAGTACGTATCTACATGGTGTGTATGGCCACCTCTACGATGTGTCATAATCTCCAGCGCATTGGTACTCGATACAGCACCCCAGCCAACCGTGACTAATGTCCGGGTATCTGGAGTGAGGGCGCCGCATTTCACAGTGCGCCTGCTTCAATTCTTGGCCTTTGACTGCGCTGGAGCCTGCAGCACCTGGGGGACTGCCCACCAGTCATGCCAGCGACCCTTCTCCCCCGCCTCCGGAATATTGGCTTTCAGGTTCAGTGGCGGTGTCTCGGTGCCTTGCGGAGGAGGAGACCCGCGAGCGAGAATTGCCTTCTTCACGCTTTCAATGGCGATGCTCGCGCCGATACAAGCTCGCATCGTATCCTTCACATCGCGGTTCCAATCGTCCACGAGAGCTGGCGCAGCGAGCTTTTCGCTGTCGAAACCTTCGAGGAAGGGCCCGTTGGCGAGGGTTGCTTCCCAGGCCTTTCGAGCCTCCCCGATTGCCTTTGTTGCGCGTTCCAGGACGATTTCGTCGCTGTCGCCTTGGAGGGCTGCCTCGCGGTGGTATTCATCGTAGGGGACAAGTTCGGGTAGGGTGATGCTGAGAAACGGTTTCATACGAAGCTCGTAGCGGAATTTATCATTAGAGTAGGCTTGCGATGATGAGGCGGATGGAAGGACTTTGTGGCGGGATAGGAGGACGTAGAGGGCGTGTAAGGATATTGCGAACGCGTCGATGGCGACAATCTGGGTGGTGAGTCGGTCGAAGAGGAGGAACGACTTGCGTAACAGGGCGCGTTTTGCTGATGATAGTCGACTCCGTTGCGCAGCGGAAACAATGAATGTGCGGATTCGGTCAATGTGCCCCAGGTGTGTTGAGCAGATATGAGACAGGTACCAGTACATTCCTGGGAGTTCTTCTGGCGCATAGATGGAAAGTTCAAATCCGAGTTGAAGGATGAGGCGGAATTGAATCAGCTTCTGGTGGTAAGTCCAGCTGCTAAGAGGGTATGCGTATGTCGTATCGCCGTTTGGAAGCTCTAATGGAGGCTCTCCACTCAGAACACGAAGCTGCTCGTCGAGATCCTCGGCCTGCAAATAGTAAGCCAAGAGCCAAAATCCTCATAGCGAACGAGTACAAACCTCCATTTGCAGATTATCCCAGTCCACAATAGTATGACATACGGTCCGGCGAATACGACAGCGGTTGAGACAGGCACTCCGAAAAGTATCTACGAACGGCTGTATTCAAATTTAGCACATGAGCATGAAACTAAAGGGGTAGGAGGTACCTGAGAAAAGCGTCTCACGAAGCCATCCATCAACTGAGCTATTTGGAAGCGAGGGTCGGAAGGCATTTCGGTTTCATCAAGATTTGCCTCAAGCAGTATACTTGAAGGCAGAACAAGGGCTGCTAACTCGTCGTATAGAAACTGCTTCACTGGGATGGTCCCCAGGATGATCGACTTGTTCATGATAATGGTTTGAGTTAGGGATCGGATATAGACCGAAGGTTGAGGTTTTCGCGAGAGAAGAGTCCAGATAGCCACCTGACTTAACTGTTAAAATTATGAAACCCAGATTGGCGAGGTAATCGTACCCTGAGGTTGTATGGCCCTTGATAGTCAAGAACCTGACTGAGATGAATCCCATCCTGGAATAACCGTTTAAGATGCGCCAGCGCATCTTCCAGGCTGATCGTGACCATCGGCCGCGGAGGTACCGTGCTGGCCAATTTTCGTTGTATCTTCCAGCTAAAGGCTTCAGACATGGGTTGGCCTGCGCGGCTGGACTGTTGCAAAGACGGTAATAGCGACAAGCACGCCTCAAAGTGATCAATTGACCTTGTCTGTATGATATTGATATCCTGCTGTAGCCCCAATAGAAACTTCAATCTGAACTCGAGCCGGGACTTTATCGCACTTTTCACCGTTTCGTCTATTGTGGGTTGATCATCGATGAAGAAAATCGCCCTGTCCAAAAGGTCGCAGAAAAGCCCGTATTCGAAATGTGATAATAATGAGCGGTTATACAACTGTGTACTGAAGTCTTCTTCCTAAAGCATTGAACAACCGATCAGTATCGGGCTATTTTGAGTGATATGGCGCCAGGACGAACCTCATAGAAGAATTCCGCAGTCACTCGTGTATGCACGAAGTCGCAGCACTTGACCAGTCCAAGGCAGTAGGCACGCAGCACTATATGTACCAGCTCGGACCCGGTTTTGTCACCGGGGACCCTTCCACGTCCAAAATATGTGTCTTCAAATACCCTCGGTACAGGCCAGAGGAGCTTATCGAGGTATAGCGACGTGAAGAGGGTTTGCGAAAGGGGGTGTCCCATATGCCATGCCATCTATTTCGAAAAGACATTGTTAGTATGAACTCGAGTCGTAGTCCCATAGCCTTGAGGTTGAACATTTCCAACCCACCTCGTGGCACAGTAGCTCATCCATGATTCCTACTACTTGTTCGGGGGTCAGGTCACGCAAGACATCGTAGTCGTCATCTAAGGTTTGCTCGTCTTCCTCGGGGCCCAGGTATCCGCTATCCATTTTGGAGTCCATGATCTATAATGCGCGACAAGAACCGTCAGTAACAGGAATCATTGTATCCAGAACATGCGTCATGCGAAAGCGCAAAAAAATCACGGCTTACCTCCAAGGCACCCACTGCCTCGAACAGCGTAAAGTACTCATCCTTAACAAGTTGCCCTGATTTTAATCCTAGCAAGATAAGGTCATTAGCACGTGTCTACCGTGCGGGCCGAATCTCAAGATCTGGAAGGTAATTATACTTGTTGCAGCTTGTGTGAATTTCTCTGTAATGTCGCGTGGGACAACAGACTGCGAAGTGACTCGCGTCGTTGGAGCTGGGGCCTGGCTGTTCGGTAACATAAGGGAAATTTGATCGTCTGCAGCCAGCTGCTGGATCTATCAAATATAACGAGGGATTACAAGGCTCGGAGAGAAAGAGGTGGAAAGGTGGGTGAGGGGATGGCGGGGAGTCGGGGAGGTCGGGCGGACAGGGCAAAACTCCCGGTCAGTGCAGAACCAGGGACCCGGCCAATATGAAAGTTTATTTGTAAATCGCAAACTATAACGAGTTGAAAAGAGACGCTGCCTCTTCTACAGGAGTAGTAGGACAGGACGGAAACGAGCCTTTCTATTTATACCTTATCAACAGGCCATATCGCTACAACATTCAGTCCTTCGTGCATCAGACCATCACCATTTCCTTGTGTCCTTGCACCGCCTAGAATACACATAATCACAACTCAGTCGAGGTTTCGGGAAGACGTCTATTTCGACTCGGCCTGGGAAGCAATCGCCTGGTTGTTGACCTCGGCAAGGTTCTTGACTTCACCCTGCTTGCCGTTCTGTTCCAAAGTCCGGTCAGCCATAGCCCCCTACATTGGCACCCAAGAGGAATCGAGCCGGGATATACGAACCTCCCACTTGGCGAAACGAAGCTCCATGTTTCCACGGCGCTCAGCAGCGAGACGGGGGCCGTCCTTGAGAGACCGGCGGACCGCGCGAGCAGCGACGGCCAGGTAGCGGTTGTAGCTGGAAAAGTCGACAATTGTCAGCGTAGTTTCACAACTCGACACAGGAAACTCGAATCATGGGGTAGCGTACGTCAGACCAGCGGATTTCCACGCGAAAACCATCTTGACAGTGGTAAGAGAATGGAGGGATTCGATTGAGATTGAGACAGTCGGGTGTGATGCTGTGCAAAGCGAAGTTCGGAGGATCGGGATCTCGGGTCATGTGATACACGTGATATCTCACCCGAACAGCCAATCATATGCTTCCCGCACACTTTCCTTTTACAGCCATATACAACTAACTACCTACTAGTTAGCATTTCTCCAAAGAACTACAACATATGAAACAGGACAATCTCCCATACCTTTACTAGTTTGTCGTTATTTACCACTGCCAGTATAGTTCTAAGGCCACTACAGGCCGCAACGTAAACTCACGGCTAACAATTCCATTTCCAAATACGGAGGACTCGCTACAGGCCGGGTAATTAGTGGCAAGAATCGATCAACAATCTCACTATCTGAGCCTGAGCAAAAGATTCATAAATCTTCAAGCTGGATCTAAAACGGGAGCCCTTTTTACCAGTCTTAATCCTCCTTGCCGCCTCAACTTTAAGTCTATATAAGAGATTCTTCGTGATTCTCCAGCAATCGCTCATTAATCTACAATCTTCTTGTTGTTTAACTACACTTCAAAGCCTCTTTCTTGCATCTCTACTAAGTGAGACCTGCCTGTCACCCCTCGCTCGCTAAGCTGCAGCTTGCTCCAGATTCAAGAACAGTAGATTACAAGAAACCTGCGCAGTTCCAACTGCGAATCTCAACCCTCACTGTCTCCCTTTTGTTCCCTGGTTCCTTGTCCCTCATCTAGCTGTCAAAGCATCTCCTTACTCTCACTTCCTACTTCTGAGGTACAGATCTCTCTATCAACCGTCGGCGGCTTCTGATCTGCTTCAAAATATCGTTACTCTGCTTCTCCTTATACCTATTCTTACCCTAGTCCTGGGTTCGGTCAGCTACATAGCTGTCATCTCTTAATAGATTCCAGCCCGACCACTCTTGCATCTCTTCGTTGCGTTTCTCGGCCTCGCTGGTTTCCCCACTGTCAGCTCTCATACTCTTGTTCCTCTTCACAGGGTTTCTACACTCTTGAACCTATATAAGCTCCTCTCAGTTCTACACTTCCCAACTCACTCTCGATTCCACGTCTGTCATCTCAGTTTCCCTCTCATTCGCTCCAGGCATCATGACTAGGCCCAAGAGGCGTACCATCGTACGCTGGAACGGTAGTATCCTTCTTCATGATGACTGCGCGCGATGTTTACTGACTCGCCTCACAATTGCAGATGACCTGGACCAATTACTCTTGTTGTCCATACACTACGTTTGCAGCGCGAACAGCGTCAAGATCCCCTGGGCCGAGGTCGCAAAAGTTATGGGACATAATACAAGCGAAGGGGCAATCATTCAGCATCTCGACAAGAAGCGCAAAAAAAGAGTTGAAAAGGGTATGGCGGTGCCTCCGCCTCGCAAGAGAGGCTCCGGCGGAGGTAGCGGGGCCGCTTCGAGAACTTCGCATACTCCAGTTGCACAAGGAAGAAAGGCCCAGATCCCTGGCATCGAAAGCTGCGAGAGTTCGGACGAGGAATGGGTTGAAAACGGGACCTCGCAGCGCAAGAGGCGTAGGAAGGCCCAAACTCCTTTCCGCGAGCTTGCTAAGCTCGAGTTTGAGGACTCCGACAGTAGTGACAGTGAGATGCTAGTCCCCAACGCAGAATTTCTCGAGCTGCCGAATGACAGAAGCCAGACAGAGGGGCAGCGATCACCATTGCCCAAGCAAAGCTTGGTTGTAGCGCTTAAATGCCCCAAATGGTTCTCTGGGGACAGCCAGAACGCGTCAACCATATCGCCAGCCAGCAGTTCGTTTGAACAGACAGACACGCCGACAAGCCTCGGCTTCTCGTTTCCCGAAACTGGTGATTATGGCCCATACGGTGATGGGAGCGGATCAGAGGCCGTGAACAAAATCGCAGCCAACAATTACGGCAGCTTCGACTTACCGCCAATTGAGCCATTTGACACCCCATATGCCCAGTTTCCAACCGACACATCTTCATACTTCTTTTCTGAAGACTTCCAGCTGAGTGGAGACTTCTCGAATCTGCATGGGGACGGCATGGATGTTACAGGCGATAGCCTTGTGTCGGAGTATTGGCTTGGAGGGGAGATGGGACAGCAGTACCAGGAGTAGTGGTTGGGGCTCGGAGCAAAGGTGTCGATTCGCGAACGACTATGATCTCACAAATGTATCTCGGAAGTTGCGTTTGAAATTTGCCATTTAGCTTCTGGCTTCCACGGCATGAAAATATCTTTGAATTTCAGCGAGAATAATAATGTCTACGGGAATAGTTTCGGTTTCTTGATCGTCCTCTGGAGTAAAAAGTGGAGGCCCGGGTAAACAGGGAGCTGTTCCGACAACCCGAAGGATTTCCTCGGATACAAGCCACGTGACCTTCTAGGAGCTTCTGCCGCCAAGAAATCCGGAGATCGAGAAAGGCCTGGAAAATTTTGCAGACTTTGGCTTCATCTCTCACCTCTTATCCCTCTCTATCCTCTCCCTCTTCATCGTTCTCCTTCTGCATCCGTTCTGCACTGTGAGTTCTGATCGGGCAGCTCCTCTCTGTGCATCTTAATCTTTCGCATTTGCCTTGTTCCAATTGTCTTCTCTTCTCCCTTTCTCCCTACCAACATGCAGCGAGCTCTTTCATCCAGGACCTCGGTCCTCTCTGCTGCTTCCAAGCGCGGTGCTCTCTACAAGCCTACTGGTATTAACCTCCAGCAGCAGCGCTTTGCCCACAAGGTATGCCAGATCGCAATTAGCCACCCAAGATGAGACCAGCTAGCTCCAGTCGACCTTCCGCAGCTCCCCGGGCATTCGCCGACAAAGGTTGCTAACTCTTACTAGGAGCTCAAATTCGGCGTTGAGGCTCGCGCCCAGCTCCTGAAGGGTGTTGACACTCTTGCAAAGGCCGTCACATCTACTCTCGGTCCCAAGGGTCGCAATGTCTTGATCGAATCGCCCTACGGCTCCCCCAAAATTACCAAGGGTACGTTGCGTTATTTTAGTCATCAACCTCAAGCATGCATTCTCACCGCAGACGGCATCATTGTATCTATCAATTCCAGTGCTGACTTTACTAGACGGTGTGACCGTTGCCAAGGCCATTCAGCTCCAGGACAAATTCGAGAACCTCGGTGCCCGTCTCCTTCAGGATGTCGCTTCTAAGACCAACGAGCTTGCTGGTGACGGAACGACCACCGCTACCGTCCTCGCTCGTGCTATCTTCTCCGAGACCGTCAAGAACGTTGCTGCCGGCTGCAACCCCATGGATCTGCGCCGCGGTATCCAGGCTGCCGTCGAGGCTGTCGTTGACTACCTCCAGCAGAACAAGCGTGCCATCACCACTGGCGAGGAGATTGCCCAGGTCGCTACCATCTCCGCCAATGGCGACACCCACGTTGGAAAGCTCATCTCCACCGCCATGGAGCGCGTTGGCAAGGAGGGTGTTATCACCGTCAAGGAGGGCAAGACTCTCGAGGACGAGCTTGAGGTCACCGAGGGTATGCGCTTCGACCGTGGATACACCTCCCCTTACTTCATCACCGACGCCAAGTCCCAGAAGGTTGAGTTCGAGAAGCCTCTGATCCTCCTCTCCGAGAAGAAGATCTCTGCCGTTCAGGACATCATCCCCGCTCTCGAAGCCTCAACCACCCTCCGCCGCCCTCTGGTTATCATTGCTGAGGACATTGAGGGTGAGGCTCTCGCTGTCTGCATTCTCAACAAGCTTCGTGGTCAGCTCCAGGTTGCTGCTGTCAAGGCACCTGGTTTCGGTGACAACCGCAAGAGCATCCTCGGTGACCTTGGTGTCCTCACCAACGGTACCGTCTTCACCGATGAGCTTGACATCAAGCTCGAGAAGCTCACCCCTGACATGCTCGGCTCCACTGGTTCCATCACCATCACTAAGGAGGACACTATCATCCTGAACGGTGAGGGCGGCAAGGACTCCATCGCTCAGCGCTGCGAGCAGATCCGTGGTGTCATGGCTGACCCTACCACCTCCGAGTACGAGAAGGAGAAGCTCCAGGAGCGTCTCGCTAAGCTCTCTGGCGGTGTTGCCGTCATCAAGGTCGGTGGTGCTTCCGAAGTCGAGGTCGGTGAGAAGAAGGACCGTGTCGTTGATGCCCTGAACGCTACCCGTGCTGCTGTTGAGGAGGGTATCCTCCCCGGTGGTGGTACAGCTCTCCTCAAGGCTTCTGCCAATGGCCTTGAGAACGTCAAGCCTGCCAACTTCGACCAGCAGCTTGGTGTCAGCATCATCAAGAGCGCTATCACCCGCCCTGCCCGCACCATTGTTGAGAACGCCGGTCTTGAGGGTAGCGTCATTGTCGGCAAGCTGACCGATGAGTTCGCCAAGGACTTCTACCGCGGCTTCGACAGCTCCAAGGGCGAGTACGTTGACATGCTCGCTGCCGGTATCGTCGACCCTCTTAAGGTTGTCCGCACCGCTCTTGTCGATGCTAGCGGTGTCTCCTCCCTGCTCGGTACTACCGAGGTTGCCATCGTCGAGGCCCCTGAGGAGAAGGCTCCTGCTGCTCCCGGTGGCATGGGTGGTATGGGTGGCATGGGCGGCATGGGTGGCGGCATGTTCTAATCTGCCCCAGCTCTTGTCGTCTAATGTACCCATAACACTTTTCAGCGCAATTTTTAGAGGATTTTCTTCGAGCGTGTCTTTGCATACAATGGGCATACCTTGATATGTTTTGAGATCTCTATTTATGTATTATTTTCCTTATGTTTTTAATGTGTTACATGCCTTTATTACTCATCCTGACCTATACCTCCTGTTATCTCTCTCCGCACTCTGTTGATTTGGGCTTTTCTATACTCATCTCCATCTCCGCTCTACCTTTTTGGCATAAAAGTCAGGGAGTCTGTGTATTATATCCTGTACTTTTCCATTCCACGAATATCACCGTGGTCCGTTCAACTTCGTTTTCACAAGATAATTCAACAACCGCAATGTAGACAGAGGCGCGCCCAGCAATCTGATATTACATCAGAAGGTAACTGCGAAGTAGACCCGCTGAAGACAGGTAATGCTATTGGCATTGTTTCATCGTAGCCAATCTAGAGAATCCGCCCATCACCAAAGCACCCTTAATACCGACAAGAAGAACCTTCAACCAATATGCCAAAACCCGCAGGGCTATCACGTACCACTTCCTTCTCTCAGATCCAATCCTTGAACTAATGCCCTGTCCCCGTTCTTCCCCCTCTAGCCTCTGAAACAAGCACAGACGGCAAGGCCGTCGTCTCCGCTCTCCCTCCAACACCAGCACCATCTCCATATCCAATCCCATTTAATGTACTACTCTTCTCATCATCCCTTTTCCAGAAGTCGTCCTCCACCCCTTCCCGATACCGCCACGTAGCAAGATACCGACCAAAGCGATCGCCCATGCGCGAGGTTCTCGTCCTCGTCGAAGCAACGGAGGTCTTTTCCGCGGAGGATGATTTCCTCTTCGAGCTGTGGTGGCGTAGGTGCACTGCAACGGGCGCGAAGATCATGTCTTTGCAGAGGCCCCACAGGATCTTTTGCAGTTTGAGTAGCATGTCGCGTAGGCGTTCGCTGAAGGCTATTAAGAGCGCGGAGACGATTACGGCGACGCTTGTGGGGCCTATTGTTGTTAGTACGAGACTTTTTACTATATATCTGTAGAGGAGAGGACGATGCCTTACCGGCAATTGTAAGCATTGTATTTAGAGTAAGGTTTGTGGGCTCGCCGCTCCATTCTCGGGCGTTGATGCCAAAGAGGGACGTGAAGAAGGAAAGGGGGAGGAAGCTTTAGGTTTATTAGTAGCTGAGATCGGCAGGTGAGAGGTTAGAGGTGAGGTGACACTGACATGACCGTGAAGATGGTAAAGACCATGACGGCGCGTGATTGACTCTGGGTCACTTCTGCTTCCCATCGGGCTAATCGGGACTCGTCAACGTTGGCTTGCTTCTGTTTGAGATCGAGGAGATTTTCTACCTATAGAGATGTCAATCAATTCAGCCCAATGGAATTGAGAGGGCAAAAGACAACATACAGCTTTCTGAGCGCCTATAGCATTCTCCCTCATCTCGGTTATGTGAGTCCGGTATTCATCAAGCCTTCCCAGCGAGGCTTGGATAAACCGCTTCCCATACCCTCTGTGCTCAAAGTACTTAGCCATATCCTTGATAGTGGCGGTCTGCTGCTCAAGCAATTTCAGGAAGGTTCCCAGCTCGTCCACGATGTCTCTGAGCTCCAGCATCGAGGAAAGATCGTCCCTGTTCTGGATGGAGACAGTACGGTCTCTTTCTTCACGCTGCTCGGCAGTCATGAGCTTTCCATCGGGCGTTTTGTTATACTCGGATGGCCTGATGATGATCCCTCTGTTTCGGAATTGTTTGAATGATCTCGTTGTTATTTCCGTCTGAGTGCATTAGTATGTGATTTGTATAACATTATTGCGAGGCTTCTCACCAAGATACTGATTGACTCTTCGAAGATACGCAGTATTTGCAGATCACTATGTAGAGTTCTGTCGAAGAGAACCGTGACAGCATGCAGCACGATCAGCGCGGCAAGGTCCCCCGCCGTCTCGAACCGTCGCGCGAGGTCTCCATTGAGTTCGTTGTAGATGCTATTATAGAGGTTGGTCTGCTCGTAGAACTTGCCTTCGACCGTGGTAGGCTCCTGCTTGGGGAAGAAAGTAACGACTGTTTTCTGGTCCACGATCCAAAGCCAGAGCTGGTCAACCATGAGCACTTTCCCGTCAACAAAGGTCGGTTGCGGGTTAAGCCCATATTGAATCGGATCGGTAGTTCCGAGTTCATCGTGGAGATTGACGGATTTTCTTGTCCGCTTGTATAGCATTTGGTCGTCATCTCGTGCCACAGTAGATCGGAGATTCGGGTATCCAAATTGATCCAAGGTGCGCCGTATATGGATTGGGGGCTCATTTCCCAGGAATTTCCATATTAGTTTCGATTCTAGACTGGATCGTGATATCTCATCCGGAACCGGTCTAGATCTTCCTTGTCGCAATCTCTCTTCTATAAGTTTTCGTCGTTGAAGCAGGTTCCAGTACGTATCCCAGTGTAACTAGGATGATGTTAGAAGATATGCCAGTTGATTACACAGGAAGACGTACATATGGAAGCTAGATTAGAAATAGTTAGCATCCGGCCTTTGCAACATGAGCTTCGAAAGACCTTACATATAGAGCTAATTGGGGATCATGCGGTTCAGAAGCCTTGATTGGAGGGGAATCGAGCTTGAAGTGAATGCAAGCTGGCCGTACATAGCGTGCATGGGGTTCCAGATGGCGGGCTGTTGTGAGATTCGAGAACCAGTTTTCGTTGTTGACGAGTTTCCTGAAGCTACAAGATAGTTAGCGAGGTCCGTCATCCAGTAGATAGCTAACGTATAGGCGACATACAGATTTTGTTTGGCTTTCCCTCTACAGGCCTTGGATAGAACCGGCGGAACCCAATCAGTGTGAGTATACGGCACGTGGACCCAAACCAGTTTCTCGGTTCCTGGTTCCGGCCTATCGAACCTTGGGGCCGTCTGAGGCATCTCACTGCGCTCATCAGGTGTCCGCTCTCTTTGGGGCACACCGAGGAATTCCCGGTATCTCGAGGAGAGGCTTGTTCTACAGTTTGACTTCAGTCAGACATGGAGCCAACGGCTAATAAGTGAAGTACCCACAAAAGGTTCCTTTGGCTAGGGCTGATTGTGCCTAGGTTCTCTGCGGTCTGGATCTCCTCCTCTTCCTCATCATCTTGGCCCTGTTCTTCATATGAAGCACGCCGGTCGGATCCTGAACCCTCCGACTGGATATCGAAGTAGCTCTCAATTGGCGGCTCAGTGACATGGATTCTAGGTGACGGGTGTGGAACAAGGAAACTCCTACTTCTCCTGACCGAAGGTCGTGAGGAGACAAGTTCAACTGGGACGAAACCGGGGTCCCTTGTCGAAGAATCTCGATTTCCAGACTGCGATGACTGATTTTGGGCAGTTGCCGGCCTGCTGTCCACTTCACTGACAGACTCTTCGTACGTGCTGCTCGATAATCTGCTGGACTTCTTCAACCGCTCTTCCAGGCACCTAGACGGCCCTGTGTCTAAATAGGCTTCAAGGGGCGTCTTGGTAGACCACAGTTTTAACGGCGTATCATTGCTGACACCCCTAGCCGTGTCTTCAAAGAATCCATTTACTTGAACCATCACCTCCTGCTCTACCTGCAGTGGAACATCCGACACCGCCGACAATTCTAAAGCCGCTGCGATAGCCGACCGCAGTCCCTTGATGAAATCCATCCTGGCAGTGGCTTCTTGACCTTTGAATGTCGCAGTGCCAACATGATCTGCAGCCAGGGGGAGTTCACTCTCATGCTCAAATCCTAACAGACCCGACCGGATCGATGTGATAGGGACGTGCATATCTACTGTACTTCCGGTATCCGAATCAGTTATCGTGAACACAGAATCGACCGTCTCCAAATATGTCCAAATCTTTATGTCCGCCGAGATTGCTCTGAAATGGCCAGCAAGGCGCTCTAGCTTCTCATGTCGCGGTCTCAGCGTATCTTGCACTTCTAGCGGTATATTGTACTGAAGGCCAAGGAGCCGACGAACACTCCTAGCGAACTCGGGAGCAGAGAGGTAACTCGACCCATAATGAGGCGTCGCGAGGAACGCGATTCCGTAACAACTCGAAAGTATGCAATCGAGAGGTGAAGGCGACCGGCTCGCTTTGACTAGTGCAGCAGTTGCTACAAGACCGCCAGTACTATGACAAATGAAGAACAGGGGTCGTCTACGACTCTAAAGAGAAGCTCAGGTTAGTACTACCTAATGAGGAAGAATTAGACGACCGCAGCGATACGTACCGTTGACTTCCTCAGTTCCTGCAGCCTGTTCAGCAGCCTTGTGGCTAATGAATCGAGCGAATCCTCCGCGTTTACTACTCCATGATCCAACAGTAACACGCGCGCGTTGGAGATAAGTTTCGGCAAATCAGTCGTCAACCATGGCGATCCTGCGCCGTCTGAAGTCCAAGCCCTTTCGGGATCCGCACCTATAGCAGGGACAGCGACGATGCTAAAAAAGAAAAGCAGTCAGCAACTGACTCGAACGAGGGTGAGTGTTGCACTTACTCCATGTGCGTGACGGTATCGTTGGCCGCCATGTCTGCGAGAGCGTTATCGCAAGCAAAGAAAAACACAACAGGACCATCTCAAGATCTTACTGCACTAATGTTATATAAATGACTTTCGGATCAGTGTGAATGATAGTCATCGCAAGTCGTCATATGACGCGCTGTTTGAGTCAAACACGAACGGCAGATGACTGTCTCATCCCAGTGAAGACTGTGTCAGCTTTATAAAAGGGGAAAAAAACAGGCAGTCCACCTCTCAAGGAGGGGGAGGCTGAAGCAGGGCACAAGAGCCCCCCGAATCCTTTGAACTTTCAGTCATGGCGAAGCCGATCGTCTCGAACTAAAGATGGCCCCCCGCAGAAGTTCGTCCAGTAGCGCGTATCCTGAGAAACCGGGGGACCGGGGTGGTCATCCATCATCACGAACTTGGGGTTGTGCGGGTAAGGCTGAGGGGGAGTCGATTTATCTTGTGACCTGGATTAAGTATGTGAAGAGGAAACTGTGTTTGAGACCAAGATGAGATTGTGACTAAGTAGAATACACCATGATATCTTGAATATGTACAGTATACACACCATGCGCTGATGCAAGAATTTTATGACAAAAGTACCGCCTTTCCAGGTGTAGTTCAACAGCAATGTCGAAAAAACAAAAAATAGGTCTATGGTCGATATCAAATGTGGTATCATCAAGAATTACCCTTCGGCGCAACTGACGAGCACCACGGGTTGGTTATGCATGAATCGTAAAAAAAAAATGCCGATATTAGTCGCAGGAGGAGAGATCGCTCAAAGTCGAATGACAGAGGTAAGAGGTGTTGAAAAGACAAAAGACACGTTTTTGATCGATTAGACAGAATCCGAGTCCTTCCCGTCGATCGAAGATAGACGTTTCTCGTTGGCGTCGCGAGCGAATTTCTTGCCTACCTCGTACGTTGAGATCATGATGGCACAGGCTGGAGCCACCTTGAGGCATCGTGCGACCCAACCCTTGAAGAGGCCTGCTGTGCCTTCCTCGCGGAATATGTGCAAAAGAAATTTTGGTAGTGAGAGCTGCTCCGGCTGAAGAGGCGACTTTGCGAGGTTGCTCCCAGCGACGTTCGACACATCATCTCCCATGTGACGGTATACTTGCTGGCGTGTTTTTCCAACATCGAAAGGTGTTGTTACGAATGCAGCGAGCGCACCCGATACAGAACCAGCGATAAAACTGTCGAGGAATGTGTTGCCCTCTACGTCGGGATTTCCCGACTGACCTGCCGAGGACAAGCCATGCGATCGGTTATGGCTATGTGCTTTTTTGCGTGCTTCCATGATGTACTTCTTCATTTCCTCATAGCCCCACCAATAAAGTCCAGAGAACGGTACGTCCCGCCACATGGTAAGCGTTAGGCCCCGCCAAAGAGAGGTGTAACCACTGGCTTGGGTCATCTGGTGCAGTCCCTCGAGCGTTGCTTTAAAATGGCCCGCACCGGTTCCGGGAGTCGCTTGCAACCGTGTACGGAACATTTCAATCGGGCTAATAGCCGTGGCTGCAGCAATTCTTGCAGCCGCGCCTGCAATGAAGGGCACATAGGCAATAGGAACAATGCGTCGGATCGGGCTCCTTTCGTCGAAGCGCAACCAATCGTACCCAGCGAAGTAGATAACATTTCCCGGTATCCCCATCATCAGCGTCGGACTCAAACCACGCCACAGTGTGGTTACACCTTCGTTCCTCGCTATCTTGCGTAAACCATCCAAGGTAGATGTAAATGTCCTTCGCTGTGTCTCCTCGACCGCACAATCCGCTACCGACTGGGAGCCCAGCGCACTCGCGCTGGGTCCAACCACACAGATTTGCGAATTTTGCCCTATCCAAAACACTTCGCGGCAGCAGGCGGTTATTCCGAGGTTAGGAGGCGCGTCCTTCAGGTTGTGTATCGTATGTGACGTAAACGGCGAGGTGGTTTTTATTGAAGACTGTGATTGCAACCTGACGCGAACCACATCGAGAGGGGTCACTAAAGACAGTTGTTAGTATCTTCTCGGATACAGAGACTTGTCAAACTGCCCAGCAACAAGGACAAAGGTGTTGTCGCCTACCTAGAAGACCGTTCAGGACGCTGCCGAGAGTCGCGGACAGCATTTTCTGAGAGATAGAGGCTTCGTCCGTTAGACTAGGGCTCGGTCTTGAGACCGACCCTGTCCCAGAAGTAGCCGCCATAACTGTATCGTCTGTAGCCCAGTTCCATGTCTCTGCCGACTGGCCTTCGGATTTGACGGTAGCAGAAGTGTCTGAGCGATATCGGTCCCAGGAAGCACCGTCAGGGCTCGAGTCGGACATTCAATCGACGACGTGACGTTGAATGTGTATTTGCAGTCGAGCAGAAGCAATTTAGACAGAAGAATGTAATCTGGTCAGCTAGTTGAGTGCATCGAGGACCTTCGAGGCCGATAAGTGACTCAGAACGTAAGGATGATGCTGGTCCAGGAAAAAGAACGTTCGGGCTCGGGCGGTCGGTGGCGATCGGACTGACGAGAGATTGCCGGAGATAAGCGCGGATCAGGAATCTTGTTCCTTCATCCTCCTTGATCGGCGTCTTTCGCTCGTGTCTTCTTACGTTCTTCGTGCCGTCTGGTGGCTGTGTACGATAAAGCTATGGCTCGTTCAACTCCAACTTAGCCGACACGATCGCATTTGGAGCCTTTTTTCAAGCTCTTTCACCGGTCACATCCTCACCCCGCGGAAGCCCGCTTATCAATCAGTGGCCCCGTTCCTCAGCGTACATTACCTTTTCACGACGATGGCCGACAACGCAGAGCTCGAGTCATTTCGGCGCCAATGGCGACAGGAGGTCGAAGGTCGAACAAAACCGAATTCTGCGGGAGCGTCGCAGGGCACACCTTCCAGACCTGCTGCACCTCATCCTCGCCAATTCCCTCCAACTCGACATGAGGCATTTGCGCGCAAAGAGGAAGAAGACGAGGAAGGAGTGGCAACTCCGGGCCAAGTTGAGCTTGTTCAGGGGGTTGATAGGTTATCCCTAGCTAGACCCGACGATGAGGATGCTTTCCATTCGCGAACACCGCGCGCAGAGCCGAAATCCGCTCTTGAACACTTTGAGCGAGCAGTCGAGAAAGAAGCGGAAGGGAACTTAGGAGACAGTCTACAACACTACCGAAAAGCATATCGTGTAAGTTGGGCGACGTGGTGCGGGGTATGCGCCAGTGTTAATGTTTGCTGACCTTCTCTCAGCTGGACGCCGCAGTCGATAAAGAATACAGGAATAAACATTTCGCGGGCGCCTGGAAAAAGGTTCCCCAGCCTGCGACTTCTAAGGAACCCACAAAACCTGCCTCAGACGAGACGTTCGATATTGTGCCAACACGCGAGCTTATCGCGTCATTTTCCAGCTTTCCTATCCCTCCAGCGGAACCGCTTTTCGAAGGCGATCCTGCTCCCCCATGCCCTATCGCCCACGTGCCATCCGAGGTCATTGTTGAGATTTTGCGACATGTTGCATTAGCAGACCCAGCAGCTTTTTGCCGGATGGCCCTGGTGTGTAAGCGCTTTGCATATCATTTCTCCCATGAGCAGCATATCTGGAAACGACTCTGCCAAGAAGCCAACTTCGGATTCAAAGCCATGCATTATTCTTTCGCCTGTGACGTCCATGGCAATCCAGAACGGTCTCTGGAACCCGTCGCTCGTTACACTCCATTTCCTGCGGATATCCCTGTTCAGCTCCCAAGTCCGCTATCCTCTTGGAGTGAGGTTTTCCATACCTATCCTCGGATACGGTTCACCGGAATATACATTAGCACAGTAAATTACACTCGTCCAGGTGCAGCATCGGCGTACTCAAATATCTCATGGAACAGCCCGATCCATATAGTTACTTACTACCGTTACCTTCGATTCTACCCAGATGGGACAGTGATCTACCTACTTACCACAGCTGAGCCTGTCGATGTGGTTCCGCATATTAACAAAGCAAACGTGACAGCGGCGCGGGCGCCGTCTCGTAAACAGCATCAGAAAAATGCTCCAGATTCAGTTACCGGACCTCAAGATCCGGTTCCTCCTGTTGCCGTGGACGCCTTGAAGCGCGCTCAGTGGGGCCGATGGCGACTTTCTAGACCAGAGTCCCCTTCCGATTCTCCTGAGGAATCAGAGTACTCTTTCCCGACTAAGGACAAGTCGGCAACCACGCCCGACCCTAGGGATCTTGTCATCGAAACTGAAGGAATAGGAGCGCCCAAGTATATCTACGTCCTTCACCTAGCCCTCCGGTCAACCACAGCTCGGCCTGCGAACGCCAACTCGATGACCCCCAATCCTTCACGGAATACCAAGTTAGTCTGGAAGGGCTACTGGAGCTACGACAAACTCACCGACGACTGGGCCGAGTTTGGCCTCAAGAACGACCGCGCATTTGTCTTCCGACGTGTTCGTGGCTGGGGCGTAAACTAAAGACCGAGACGACCATATAAGCGAGAGAAGATATTTTGATATATATTCTTCTTATATACAGTATAGATTGAGGCGTCCTTTTACGTTTATATAAAAGTGGGATTGTTTATGAATATAGAGCCGTGGCATCTATGAAATGAAATACGAGCCTGGAGAATATATAGACCCTATTAAAGTCTTCATTGCTGGGTATATGGCCATAATCACGCTGTTCTCGAAGACCGGATTAAGGACCTTTTAAGTTGACCCGCGCCGAAATATATTTTGGACCTCTGGTGTCACCTCCATAGTGCCAGCGGAAATGCCAAGCGCCAGCTTATCGATAAGATTTCCACCCGAAAATTTTCCCCGACTCTGGGGTCAGGCCCGCCATCACAAGTTCGCGACAAGAGAACTCAAAGACCTCTAGATAAACCTAACTCTAAATTGACGAGTCTTATGCTTACCGTCGGCTAAATCACATTCCCTCTCCCATTCCTCAATCCTCCTGCGGACCCTGCCATGCCCGAACGGGTGCGCACCGTCTTCACCGACGAGGACGAGGCACCTGTCGCCAAACCACAAACGACCTCGAAAACCAAACCGAACAAGGAGGTCTCGGAGAGGACAGAGAATGGAAGAATCAATAAGGAGAATGGCTTGAAAAAGAGCAAGAGCAAGAAGCGCAAGCTCGAGGAGTCCGCTGACGGAACTCCCACCCCTCGAACCGACGAGGGGAACGGCTTGCACTCTACTGACGCCGGCGTTGCGAGGAAGAAAAAACCTACAGAAAACACGGACGAGTCGACTACAAATCTCAAAGACCGACACCAGAAACAAAAACAAAAGCAAAAGCACCGTCCGGCGCTTACAGACGACGAGAAGAAGAGATTCCATTCCCTCAAGAAGAAAGCGGAAGCGCTCTACGAAATCCGCAAAAACCTCCCTATTTTCGCGCACGGCGACGAGATCCGGCAAAACCTCCGCAAAAATGACGTTATGCTCTTGATCGGTGAAACTGGTAGCGGAAAGAGTACACAGATCCCGCAATTCTTGGTAAACGAGCAGTGGTGTCGGCCGACAAAGACTACAATTGTGAACGCGGATGATGGGTCGCAGAAGGAAGCGCTTGTCGGCGGGTGTATAGCGATTACGCAGCCCAGGCGTGTTGCTGCAATTTCCCTTGCGCGGCGTGTGGCGGAGGAGATGGGGACGCCATTGGGGAATTCGTCGCCGGCGAGTAAAGTTGGTTTCTCGGTGCGGTTTGATACGTCTACGTCGCCGAGTACGCGTGTGAAGTTCTTGACGGAGGGAATGCTGCTTCAGGAGATGCTGCATGATCCGTGGTTGACCAAGTATAGTGCCATTGTTGTTGATGAAGTGCACGAGCGCGGAGTGAATGTTGATTTGGTGATGGGATTCTTGAGGAATTTGGTCTCCGGGAAGAAGGAAGGGAGAGGTGGAGTGCCGTTGAAGGCTGTGGTCATGAGTGCTACGGCTGATATGGAGAGTTTACAAGAGTTCTTCAAGGAAGGGTTTCAGGGACGGCAATTGGAGGAGGCTAAGAAGGATGCACCTGACGGCATTGCTGTGTGTCATATCAAGGGTCGCCAATTCCCTGTGAAGACGATATACGCTCCGGAGGCGGTTCATGATTTTGTCGATGCAGCACTCAAGGTTATCTTCCAGATCCACTACAAGGAACCTATCCCAGGCGATATCCTAGTCTTTCTGACGGGTCAGGAGACGGTTGAAGCTCTGGAGAATTTGGTGAATGAGTATGCCACTGGAATGGATCCTGCATTACCGAAAATTCAAGTCCTCCCGCTTTTTGCTGCACTCCCACAGGTAGCTCAACAGCGGGTTTTTGCCCCTGCACCGCCCCGAACTCGCAAGATCATCCTCGCGACGAACATTGCAGAGACATCCGTGACGGTGTCTGGTGTCCGGTACGTCGTGGACTGCGGCAAGGCGAAGATCAAGCAATTCCGAACCAGGCTAGGGCTGGATTCCTTGCTCGTTAAGCCCATTTCCAAGTCCGCTGCCATTCAGCGGAAAGGTCGTGCTGGCCGAGAAGCGCCTGGCCAGTGCTTCCGATTATATACAGAGAAAGACTACCTTGCACTCGACGAGGTCAATACGCCAGAGATTCTGAGATGTGACCTCAGCCAGGCCATCCTCAATATGAAGGCTCGTGGGGTCGACAATGTTATAGAATTCCCTTTCTTGACACGGCCACCTCACGAAGCTTTAGAAAAGGCCCTACTCCAATTGCTCAGCATCGATGCCCTCGAGGAAACTGGGGAAATCAGCGCCATCGGATCGCACATCGCTAAGCTCCCTTTGACCCCGACACTGGGTCGCGTGTTGCTTGCTGCGTCCGAGTTTGGCCCAGAATGTCTGCTTGATGTCATTGACATTATATCAACTCTCAGTGTGGAGAACGTCTTCCTGAATACTACGTCGGAAGAGAAAAAGGAAGAGGCAGAGAAGTCTCGACGTGATCTATACCGAAGAGAGGGTGACCACCTTACGATGTTAATGACTGTCCGGGCCTACGCCTCAGAAAATACCGATCGGAAAGCATGGGCTGAGCGGCATCTAGTGTCACATCGGGCCATGCAGTCTGTCATGGTAGGTTTTGTTATCAACAACATATCGTTTAGAGCTAACACCCGGGATCGCAGGATGTCCGCAAACAACTCACGGCCCAATGCCGACAAGCCAAGCTGCTCCCGAGTACCACCGAGTCTCAGAGTTCATCGACAGTCAGAGAACCTTCCCCTATCCACATACTTAAGAGCTTCCTACGTGGGTTTTCCACAAACACAGCTCGTCTCGTGCCAGACGGCAGCTACCGTACTGTAGTGGGGAACCAGACGGTGGCGATACACCCCTCCAGTGTCCTCTTCGGAAAGAAGGTGGAGGCCATCATGTACAATGAGTTTGTGTTTACCAATCGCAGCTATGCGCGAGGGGTAAGCGCAGTGCAGATGGACTGGGTAGGAGAGGCTTTGGCGGGGGAATAGACTGGCATCACTTTTGCATATTAGACTAGATATCTACAGCGCGCATCCACTTAGAATCAGTTAATCTTTCCTTCGCGTGCGAGGAGCAGGATATCACCACTTGGCATTTCTGATATCGAAATGACGTTTCGGACTGAATAGGCTAAAGCCACTGTTTCAGGGCAAAGTCCACGAATAAGCTGTCGAGATCTGATGCGAATGAAGCAGGAGAAGAGTGCATGCTCGGATTTCCGATCCGCAACTCCTCGCCTCGTACGGAGTAGAGATTACTTGGGTTCCTCCGACCTGCTGGAACAGCGTTGCTGCAGACTCCGGCCGGTGCGGTGTCGGCGTTAGGTACATAGTTTCTCGCCCCTCCTCAACTTGCGCGACATGTCACTCGAGAAGCAGAAGTGGGATGATCAATAATATAGATTCACAGGGATGATAAATCAGACATTAGTCAAGCAATAATATCCAGGTCGCTTTTCTTTCAGCCCGGTTCTATAATTATTATCCTGACAAAGAAGAGTGTTGGGATGGCCAGTGCTGGTCTGGTGACTTTAAGAGTGTCTTGCATCATCCACAAACAATCATCACCACCACATCAGCTCAGCACCTTTTCGTCTACGAAGCCCTTCTTTTTTGTCTCTGTTCTTTTTCATCCTTTTCAGATTGCAACCCTTTGATCCTGCAATAATAGCGCCACCGTCTAGTCGCGATTTCCGCCCGACTATTGACCGTTTGGGGCCATCGCGTTCAGCCAGCGGTGACCGCACCGCTCGCCGGCTTATCGGGGAGTGACCTGCTGAGTGACAGCGCGCCTTTCTCATTTATCTGGCTTCAGGTTGACTCGAAGATCGCCTGTTTTGCTTTTTCTCTCTTATACCTAACACCTGTCTCCTCCTTTTCGTCCTCCTTTCAACCTTTCAACCCCCCGCCCCCGCCTCGCTCGCATCCTTAACAAGAGCATTCATTCACCTCCTCGCGGGGATCCACCGCGATCGATAACCCCCATCTTATCTCGCGCTGCATCAGCATTAGCAGCACAACAACCCATGGCGTTTCGTCTACCACCACAGGTTCCTCGCCGCCGCCCCTCCTATTCTGCTCCTCGACCCTCGGCCCTTGAGATTCCTCAGTCCCAATCCCTTTCCGAGCTCCGCGAGCAGGAACCAACAGAATGGGTCCTCTTCTCCCCATCCCAAGCCTCCACCACCGCCCGCACTCACACGACCTCCACTGAGCGCACTCCACGAACCATAGCAGCCTCTCGTCTAAGTGACTTTGGCTCCCTCGAAACCAATACAAGATCCGGGCTCGGTCACGAGAGCGAAGCCGATGGCACCCTCAATGACGTGTTGGACGAGGATGGCACGGAACTAGACAGTCTCGATGACGGGCTGCAAGCGTTCCGCGCGCCATCTCCCGCTCCCGATTCGTCTTCGCGATGGGACCAGGGGCCTCTCGCTCAACTGCCGGCACACGATGGGCTAGGGAGCTTTCTTGCATCTAGCCAAACTGTACAGAATCAACTATGGCAGCACGAACAGTATAACCCTAACAGAAGGCCTGAGCTCGCTCATCGCCGGCGTTCAAGCGTTCAGCGACATCTAGATGCAGTCGCTGATGCAGAGCAGACGGATGCCGATCGGGAACGATGGCAGCGTATTGAGCAGTGGAGGATGGACCAGAGCCGTGCTCTCTTGCATGAAATCGAGAAAGCAACACGAAGACGTCGCAACAGTCGGTACAGCGGGTCAAATATCGAGGTGGTCTCGCAACCTAGGGCTGTGGATCACACACCCAATGTTCACACGATATCTCAGGAGCAACATAACACCTCGTCTGAAGAGCCACCAGCAGGAGAGGATGATTCCTTGTGGCAACGCATTACGCGAAAGGTCATTCGTGATTTGATGGGTATTGACGACTCATTACTTTCCGTCTTGTTCGGCGAGACTCTCGCAGAGTCTGACGAACAACGCGCGCCTGAGGAAACACCACAGCCGCTTGGAATCGACGAAATTCTAAATCAGGAGCTAGGGAATTCTGTGGTTGATGAGGCAGATCGCTGGGAATCGAGGCTACTCCAGCGTATTGCACGCGAACTAGGGGTTCTAGTCCATCAGCTTTGCGAACACCCAGGGGCGTTTTCAACATACCTTAACATGGCCAACGACATCCCCAATCAATACGCCGGGATTCCACTGAGCAGTTTGCCTGAAGAGAGGAATCACCTGTCCTCATCCGCCGGCCCGACGGCCGCGGAGACTACAAGCAATGGCGAATCCATGCTATCACCGCACTTTGTGCCTACTCTTCAAGATCCAAACCGAGAGCACGCCGCCCACTGGGGCATCGAAGATGAAGACCTACCGAACCGTAGGTCAAGCACTTCTGCGGAACCGCTATCTGAATCCGCCCGCGTTCAGAATGCAAAGGAGTACTGGGAACGCGAGCTCGATATAATGATGGTATTCCGTTATCTCCGCAATCGATTCGGTCGCCGATCGACCAACCCTGATGCGCACCACGCCCGTAGAGCATCCCAAGACGCATCCCGCCGCGCAGCCATCATCCGCCAGCATCATCCACTTGTCGCGCGAGCACATTCACGCTCACAGGCGCAAATGCGTCGTCAGTCACAATATTCCGGCCCAACCGGCGTCACGTCGCCGGTGCTGCGGCAACACCTCCGCCGTCCCAGCTCGAGTTGCGCGAGCCAGAGCGCAAAGATGTCCGCGATTTCCAGCCGCCGAACCCTCACTGGCTCAAGCCGGAATTATTGGGACATTGGAGGGAGCGTGGATAGCGGAAGTGCCATCGCTCCTGCGCCTGCTGGTGTCGGAACCTGGGGCGATGTGTAACCGCATACCTACTCATCATTAGCTTACGAACTATATCATACCCAAGTCATTGGATGCTGGCCATCAATACCATCTAATGGACTCATATACACTTGGATTCATTTACATCGCATTGACTATAATCTATCATCATTTTGGGTTTATTATCACATCGGTTTTGGTTACATATATTCATGGACTCAGTTTTCCTTTATCTATACCGGACAATCTCGTCTTCTTTTGGGATACTTTAATGACTCTTATGCTTTATCAACAAATCACCATGGACACACAGACGGAAGCTACCTGGCTGGGACGAACATTCTAGATACACCACATCATCGCAACAATGCATGGCACGAAGACGGCGGACAGCATGTAGAGGGGCGTGGTTGGCTCATGGCATATAATGGGATGACAACTTTTGTACAAATATCAGGTATAACTTAGCTCTAACTGCATATATTATGAACATACTTGTTTCCTATGGGAATCTAATTCCAGCTATTCATCAGCAGATAGAGTCTAGAGCCATAGGATCCGCTAGCACATCGTGAGCAGCATGTCTTATCTACAACTTCACAGCCTTGCGAGGCGTACCCCATCCCTCGGTGGATACGGGTACCCAGTGGCAGCATAACCTATTGGAGTAGCCTGCAGTTCTATCTAGACAGTCTAGACACTGTACACGATGATGATGTCCCAAAATCAGCCTAACCCCCTCGGCATCTTGCACTGCCCGACCAACAGCACAAGGCTCTGGGGCGGTCCATATCAGCCTTGTATTTCGAGGAACATAGATAAAGCAGACGGACCACGAAACATCATCTCTCACCCCTCGTCCCCAGAACCTCTCTATCCTAGATTCTACAAGTCACAGCCATCGATCAAACCAAGTCTATCAAAGAACCTCAAGAACCTATCTTCCAAGTTCCAACAGTCCCACTGAATTACATACCACATACAACATGGCTGTTCGTCCATCCCTGCTATCGTATCCTCCCCTCTCCGCTCGGCGCAACTCAGTGCTCAAAAGTGCAAGTGCAAGTGCAAGTTCCAAATCACTAACAAAGCATATGTGACAGCTGCAATCCGGCACCCGAGTCCGCTACCAGGGCGCGATCTACGTTGTTATCGGCAATGCGGAGGCGGGCAAGCTTCTTATCCAGAATTATGACGATGCGGATGATATCGTGAGGGTTGAGGAGGGGGCTTTGACCGTCATTTAGATGACGTTAATTGATATGGAGATGGATGGATGGAGAGAATATGAATGGGAGGGGTATGATGTGGGGAGATCTCTGCAATCTTGTTGTACATGGCCCATTTTAGCTACTTCAAGATCGTTTACATGTCATGTACCTTCGTGGAAGCAAGATGAACACGGGAACGAATTATTTATTCAGCAAGAATTCCTTTCCTTTTCACTGTCCTATCGCTAAACATTAAACGAAACATCTAAGCCTCAGCAGAGTAGGCGTCGGGGAAACGGCGCATGTTCTCCTCGACCTGGCCGTGGCCACGGAGGAACTGGACGTAAGCACCGTCCTGCTTGAGCTTGCCCTCCTGGCGGAGCTGGACGTAATCCTCGCGGCGGACGGGGGTGAAACCCCAGTTCTTGGAGACGATAATCTTTTGGCGACCAGGGAACTTGTACATGGAGCGGCGGAGAGCCTCGATGGCGGTGGCGCGGTGGGCGTCACGGGTGCGGACGGACAGGATGATCTGGCCGATGTTGACACGGGCGACCTTACCCTGGGGCTTTCCGAAGGCACCACGCATACCGGTTTGGAGACGATCGGCTCCGGCGCACGACAACATCTTGTTGATACGGATGACGTGGAAGGGGTGGACGCGGACGCGGAGGTGGAAACCTTCCTTACCGGCGATCTTCACGAGGTACCTATTTTTGCCCATGTTAACATTCTCTTTCTTTCTCCTTGCTCGATTTCTTCGTCTCGGTTGTAGGTCGATGACATACTTGTTGGCACAGATACGGGCGGCTTCCAGAGCCTCGGAGGAGAGCTGTTCATATTCGTTGGAGACGAGGTGAACGCAGAGAGGGAAGTCGTCGACGTTGGCCTTCTTACGTCCCAGATCGAAGATGCGGATCTTGGGGTCGGGAACACCACGGTTGAACCGGGACTTGGGGTAAGGCTATATGCACGCAAACTCATCAGTACTCATCGTTTCCCATGTCATATTCATCATATCAAAGCAAGAACATCATAGCGACGCAAAATATCGGGCCATCGTCTCATTCCTCTGCGACCGCCATCTTTTCTTTCCCAAACCCATCTCAGAGGCCCACAAGCGAGAGACCGCCCTCAAAAGCCGCACAGAAAACCCTTCAAAATCCGAACATCGCACGCACCTTGTTCTTGCAGTAGCGGTAGCAGCGGGCGGGACGACGAGCCATTTTGACTGCTGTTTTGTCGAACTTGGTGGTAGGTTTGTCGAAGGGGTGGTGTCGAGGAGCAAAAGGGAAGGGATTCTTTTGACTGGAGGCACTTTGGCCTTGATTTCCAATCAACTCCCGCTAACGAGTGGCAAAGCCCTAAGCCCTAGGTTCTCCGCGAATCAGCGTCTGAGCTGCTCATGACGCATTTGTCAGATTATGAGTACAAGACGACGATTCAAGACGTTGCTCGATTACAATGGATTAAAGCTGTTAAATGGATTATTCAGACTACGGGGAATTCTGTGGCGTGAAGCGTTGGTTTTTTATTTTTTGTCATAATCTAAAACATCATGATGCCTGGCTTTTCCGCCGGCATACACCGTTCAGACATAACCGATCCCAAGCTAACTCTCACACTTACTGGCTGGTAAGGATGTCAGAGTCACCAGCATCCAGAACAGTCATGGTGGAGCAGCGGTAGAGACGACCGCAGGCAGTTCCCAACTCGATCTAGAGCATTGTTAGCTATCCGAAATTCCGCTCCATGTCGAGTCGCACAGCGCATGTGCGCTCCGTATCCGAAGATCACTCACGTTGTTGCCGGAGTAGTGGTGAACGGGAGTCTTCGCAAGCATGGCGTAGTACTCGAGCTCAGACTTGCGGAGAGGAGGGGTGTTGGCGGCGATGATGACCAGCTTAGCCTTGCCGGACTTTGGGTGCAGTCAGTATCGTCCACTTCTTCATTTTCAATCCGTGGACTTGTCGATCCGTTTGCGGACACTCACACGCAGGGTCTTGATGGTGGTCTTGTAGCCAAGGGTGACTAGAAATGAGCATCCATTAGCAAAGCCGCGGCGACGACGGTGTCGAATTGACAGCGAGGATGAATTTCTTACCCTTTCCACTCTTCATCACAAGCGCCAGGCGCGAGGCGATGGTGTCGCCAGACTTCTTGCTCTTGGGGGCCATCGTTACGCTATTGAAGTGTTCTGAGGTTGAATTGAAAATCGTGCGCTCCGGCCGTGTCTTCTGGTTGGGATGAGATGCAAAAAGACCGCTATGGTGATTTTTTGTGGGTTTGGCGAGTATCGGAGGTCCGTTTCTCCGTGCCAGAGAGCTTAGTCACCATGTTGAGGAGCTATGCCTCTTCGGGCGTTGCTCTGTTTCCGGTTCCACTGGGCATCTGTGGATGCATGTCGATGATGGATCCTCGATGGCTGGAAACCCATCTGCATGAAGTGGCGCAGCTTCGATGATCTAACATTAGATAGAGGCAGGACGATGCGCTGTTGGTGTGCCTTCAGATATTACTCGTTGTCCAGAGGACGGCGCAAGGATGGGGTGTGGTGGTGCTATCTTTGTCTCGTATCGTCTCAGCCGTCAAGGCTTCCTCGTCCAGCCAGCCTTGTTTCAAGACCGTTAGGGATCATCGTTAGTAGATGGGGCTGAAGAGAATGACTGTATAGAATTTTAAGCAGTCAGCTGTCTTCGACTCTCATAAAAAGATTGTCAGCCCTGGAATGCGACTGTTCTCGTCACTGTCGTCCAAATTGTTGGCCCCGGGTAAGGTTACGGATAAGAGTATCACTGCCGTTCCCATACGGGGCCTAGCAAGATTGGCCCATCCCCCAGAATAATTTATTCCTCCGTCGCGCATGCTGGCCCGATGAACCCCTAACATAACACTTCTCCTCCTCACATTGTCTGCTACTTGCGTCCGACATTCTCTTTCGCTGTGCTTTGTGACTACTCTCTTTCAGGGGTGGCGAGACCTTGCCAGCCATCCTACAACGGCCTCCCCCACAATCAGTAGTCGGGAGTCCACTGTGTTTTGACCGCTACTACTACCCTCGAGACCTTCCTGAAATTTATCAGTTAATCTCCTGCGTTTCATCGGCCGTTGATCTCCAGAAAGTCCCTTGTCTTCCTTCTCATATCCTCTCGCAAACCGCTCTGCAGTCGATTCCCGTTTCAACTGTCGGACAGTATTCTGTCGAAATATTCGGTGAACATGTCTGCGACGCCTCGCAAGCCAGGCTCCCCCGCCAACCCCCATAAATCTTCCACCACAGATTCTCCGTCAACAACTGGTACGCCGTCGCGAGTCCATACCAGGTCTCCTACCACGCCGTCAAATGGCTTGTCTCGGACTCCGTCTCTCCGAGGCTCCGCTCCAGTGTCCGCACGCGCAGCAGCCCGAAAACCCGGTCGATCAAACCTAAGCATGTCGAGCGTCCCCAAAATTGCGGCCGATCCGTCGGAGGAAGAAGCTCGCGCGCAGAATGCGGCGCTCATTGAAGACTTGAAGGAGCAACTGCAGAAAGCCGAAACCGCCTCCGAGCAGTACCAGAAGCAACTTGGCGTTCTTCAGATGCGTCTTGATGAAGCGGTTAGTGAGCAAACGAAACTTGAAGATCAAGGCCACGAAAGGGACGGCAAAATCGAGGCACTCAATGGCGAAATTCGTGATCATGTCCGACAGATTCGCGATTTGGAGCAGGCTCATGAACTGGAGCGGAATGCGATGTTACAAGAGAAGGAGCAGCAAGCTAGTCGGGAAGAAGAAATGCAGGCCACTATCCAGCGCCTGAAGGAGGCAGTGGCCCAGAAAGACATGCGCATCAGCGCTGAAAACGACAAGAATATTTCTCGCTCTTGTAAGCACCCTAGGATCATTCCGCGATTGCATGGAGACGAACTAATTGTTTTGCAGCCAGTTTCCGCAACCGAGCTTCTCCAGATATTGACGGCCAATTTGCGCCTTCATCTCAAATCGAACGGAGCCCATCGCGGAATAACTCTAAACTACTTCTCCAGAAGGATAAGCTCATCGAGTCCTTGCGACTAGAGTTGGCTGAGTCCCAGATCAAGCTTGTGGAGATGGAGAACAAAGGAGGAGGCCGACAGCGAGAGCTTGAAAAGGAGCTTCTCGAAGCGCGTATGGCGAACGCTCGTTTAATGGAGGACAACGAAAGCTACCAGTTGCTTCTGAGCGAAAGGACCCTGAACGGTGATTTCACCAAGGGCGACTTCATGCGCGAAGCTCATCCCGAGTCTCTGGAATCGAAAGAGACTGGAGGTGGGCTAGGCTCTCTGGCGGATGAGCTGGAGTCTGCGGATGCCCAGCCTGAATCAGACGACAACCGCAGGCTCGAAGGCGAACTGAAGGCACTGAAGGACCAGAACAAGGCTCTGACATTATACATTGAGCGTATTATCAGTCGCTTGCTCCAGCACGAGGGATTCGAGCATATTCTCGATAAGAACGAGAACGAATCAGCAACACCTGGCAAGTCCGCCGCCAACGACAAGGATCTTCCACCAACTCCACCAGAGAAGGATGATGCAAACCAGACCTTCCTGCAAAGAGCCAAGTCGGTTGTCTCTGGTCAGGCTAATCGACCTCAGCCGCGATCACGTCCTGTCAGTATGATGCCACCGCCACCCCCGCCCAACGCCCACGAAAATCCAGAGACCGCGCCTAGTATCCCCATTAATCGTGCTCAGTCAGTACGATCTGGGCATCGCCGAACAAGATCCGAGCAAGCGGATTTGGCCGCAGCCGCAGTTGTCGGTCAGATGTACCGTGGCCGCAACTCTGGTGGCCCTATGAGTCCCACTGTGATGGGACCTGGCGGAAGGGGTGCTTTCACTGGATCAAACTATATGCCAGGGGGTGTATCGACTAGCAGTCGTGCCCCCTCGCTATCCAGTCAGCCAGAGCGTGGCCATTTAAGCAGCTCAGGCAGTGTTTCAAGTGACCCACCTGGTGACACAGCGTCTACTGGTGCGACTTCGAACTCTCCGCGGTCGAGTAACGGCATGACAAACTACACAGGAGCGGTCATGACTCAAAGCAAATTACGACCGTTACGCCTGGTGAGTGAGACAAAGACCGCCGAAGAAGACGAAGCTGCCCGGAAGAAAGCGAACAGAGGCAGCTGGATCTCCTGGTTCAATCGCCCAGGCTCGAGCGACGCGCCACCACCTGGATCCGGTTAAGATCCTCCACTTATGACTTCCCTTACTTTATATGTTGACTATGCTTTCCTCCTCTTGTCTAATGACCCCTCTCCTATACTATGTTTATTCTTGGGAACGGGACTGCACCTGTTGAGTTCTGGAATATGCTTGTAACTGAACTGTCGATATGTCATCATGTATACCCTAGTCCTGTTTATATTTACGCTGATCATGATGGCCATTCTTTTCCAGTCTACTTGGCCAATCTCTCAATCATGGCATTCCTTATTTATGCAATTATCTATGCAATGAACATACAGATGAACATTTACTCCGCTGAGTGGTACTTTGAAAGACTTGTTTCGGCGCAGGACCCGAATCTTCTCATAGCGCATTACAGTACTATAACCCCCAAATCACATGGCAGCCCTGGAGCCGAACAGGTTCTCCTTCGAGAAATATCAATTTGCTTCTTAAACGAAAGCGACGAGTTTGTCGGTTTTGTGCTTTGCTAAGTATAGCCGGAACAACATTAGTGCGGCTCCCGGATTGCGGACAGCTTGACAGTAAACCGGAGGAGCCCATCAAAAAGCCATTCAACTCACTCGCCATTCCCAGTCATTTAGTAGCAATTGTTCGAAATGGGGTCTCTCTCGCTTTTCTCTATCAATGCCGTCCTCGTGATTTCAGCGGACGATGGCTCTCGCATTTTCGCAAAGTACTACTCACCACCTCACCCCCCGGCCGGCGTTGCACCTAATTCCACCGACTACCCTGGAGCGAACCCCTATCCCACCGTCAAAGAACAGAAGGCGTTCGAGAAGGGACTTTTAGAGAAGACCAACAAGCAGACCAGCGATGTCATCCTGTACGATAACCGGATTGTCGTCTTCAAGCTTGAGAGCGATGTAATGCTTTACGTGGTTGGCGGTGCTGAGGAGAACGAAGTCCTGCTCTACAATGTTGTTCTTTCGCTGAGAGATGCTTTGGGGATACTGTTCAAGTACGTACCCTCTATCAAGGAACGGAGATTAGTTGCAGATTGGCTAACGTGGGAAATCTTAGGGGCGCAACGGATAAACGCACAATAGTCGAGAACTACGACCTAGTCGCCCTGGCCATCGACGAGATTATTGACGACGGTATTATCCTCGAGACCGATCCCGTTCTGATTGCCTCTCGCGTCAGCCGCGCACCTGCTCCCGATGCACCGAACCTGAAGAGCATCGACCTCTCCGAACAAGGTCTACTCAACGCTTGGGAGCTTGGAAAGCGGCGCCTGGCGGAGGGATTGCGACAAATGTAGAGGGGGATGAAAAGCGGGATCTGTTACGAAGGCTTTATACCTGCATGAATGCTGCATTTGAACGTTCTATTTTATTTTACTTTTATGCGATCTGGTTGGGTTTGGCGCGGTCATGTGCTTGTGCTCATTGATTCATGATTGATATTCATATCCTTGATTACTCCTATTTTGTTTCGTCCCTGGAATGCGAACTCTATAGATACACTCCGATTTGTCTTGCTGTGTGGACTTTGGCTGGGGTAAGGCAAAACCTGAGGGGGTATACACTCTATTGTGCGGTATACCAATAACAAACACATTAATTTATCTGAGTCACCAATAGTATTCCGCCCTCGAGGCTAGGAGTCGGGCTCCAAAATAGTCAAGATGCCCTCAATGATGTGCTAAGAATATGAATCATAGTGAGTGGGAAACTGCCCCGCATACGTCACGCCCTAAGAATGTCCGGACCTGCGCAAAACTCTTTGTCCAGATCATCTTCTCCACGGCACAGCTTCTCTTGAGAGAACGAGAGCAACGATCGACAATATGAAGCAGAGGTACTCTTCGCTAGATGTCCAGGTATGCCTCCGGCGAGATTGCCCCAGCCTGCCGCTCCCTGACACTCAGAACTGCAGGTTATCGCTCGGGAACTGGCCTCAGAGCTAGTCGGCCTGCGTGTCTCGAATATTTACGACTTGTCTACGGTACGTTTATGCGGGCTTGCCATCTGTTGGCCTTTGCAGGGCAATTTACTAAGAGATCAATGGGCATCTAGAGAATCTTCCTTTTCAAACTCGCAAAACCGGATCACCGCAAACAACTCATCGTTGACTCCGGCTTCCGCTGCCATGTGACTCAGTACTCACGAGCAACAGCAACGAGCCCTTCGACCTTCGTAAGCCGCATGCGCAAATGCCTAAAGTCCCGACGCATCACATCCATTACGCAGATCGGCACAGACCGCATCATCGACTACAGCTTCAGCGATGGCATGTACCACATGCTCCTCGAGTTCTTCGCCAGCGGCAACATCATCATCACCGATCGCGACTACACAATCATTGCGCTTCTCCGCCAGGTACCGGGCGGGGAAGGATTTGACGAGGCGAAAGTTGGGCTGAAGTACACTTTGACGAATAAACAGAACTACGACGGAGTGCCGGATATCACAGGCGAGCGCATTCGCGAAACGCTAGAGAAGGCAAAAGCGCTTTTTGCGCAGGAAGGAAGCGCGCCAAAGAAGTCGAAGAAGAAGAAGAACACGGATGTGCTGCGCAAGGCCCTTTCGCAGGGATTCCCGGAGTATCCACCACTTTTGCTGGATCATGCTTTTGCGGTAAGAGGGGCGGATCCGGCGACGCCGTTGGATCAGGTACTTGGGGATGAGGGCCTTTTGGACGTTGTAAGGGGCGTTTTGGAGGAAGCCCGGAGTGTGACTGACGACTTGTCGGCGGATAAGAGTCACCCTGGGTTTATCGTTGCGAAGGAGGATACTCGTCCAACGGTGCCGGATCCAGATTCCCAGGAGGCTACGCCCGCGAAGCCTGGTTTGCTCTATGAGGACTTCCATCCTTTTAAGCCTCGGCAGTTTGAGGGAAGGGAAGGATTTACTATCCTGGAGTTCCCTTCCATGAATGCGACAGTCGACGAATATTTCTCTTCCATTGAGTCCCAAAAGCTAGAATCTCGGTTGACGGAGCGGGAAGAGGTCGCGAAGAAGAAACTCGATTCACTGAGGCAAGAACATGAGAAGCGCATTGGTGCCCTTGAACAGGCACAGGACTTGCATATCCGGAAAGCCAGCGCGATTCAAGACAATGTGTATCGTGTCCAAGAGGCAATGGATGCCGTCAACGGCTTGATTGCCCAAGGTATGGACTGGGTTGAGATTGCGCGCTTGATTGAGATGGAACAGAGCAGAGGCAACCCTGTTGCCAGGATAATCAAGCTACCATTGAAGTTGTACGAGAACACCGTCACGCTACTACTCAGGGAGGCTGGGGATGAAGGAGACGAGGAAGAGGAACTCTTCTCGAGCGATGAGTCGGATGAGTCCGAAGAGGAGGAAGAGGAGGAACAGACAAACGCACAGCGAAGCTCCGAAGCTTTGACAATAGACATCGATCTTGGTCAGTCACCATGGGCGAATGCGACCCAGTACTACGACCAGAAGAGAGTGGCTGCCGTCAAGGCCGAGAGGACTACGCAGTCCTCTGCAAAGGCGCTCAAGAGCCACGAAAGGAAAGTAAAGGACGATCTCAAGCGAAACTTGAAGCAGGAGAAGCAGGTCCTACGACCGTCCAGAAATCCATTCTGGTTTGAGAAGTTCCTTTTCTTCATCTCCTCCGAGGGCTACATCGTACTCGGGTAAGTGCACATCTTAAGTCTAGAGTATAATAGGCTAACCAGTGCAGTGGACGCGATGCAATGCAAAGCGAACTCCTCTACCGCCGCCACCTACGAATGGGAGACATCTTTATCCATGCCGACCTAGAAGGCGCCACGCCAATCATTGTTAAGAACAGAGGCGGTGCCTCCAGTTCCTCCATCTCCCCCAGCACCCTCTCACAAGCAGGTAACCTGTGCCTTGCGACGTCAACTGCTTGGGATTCGAAAGCGATCATGTCTGCGTACTGGGTAGACGCGAGCCAGGTATCCAAGACTGCTGAAGCAGGTGACCTTTTGCCTGTCGGTGAATTCCTCATCAAGGGTGAGAAGAATTTCCTTGCTCCCTCGCAGCTTGTGTTGGGCTTTGCGGTCATGTTTCAAGTGAGCAAGGAAAGTCTTCCGAACCACAAGATCTATGGATACGAGGCATCTACTCCTGCTGAACAGGCAGGGGAAACGAATCAACCAGTTATGGAAGATGCGAAGGGTCCGGAGGAGGCCGCGCTTACCGAACCTGCCGAGGCTTCCCAGAACGCGAGAGAGGAAGAACAAGCAGAGGCTTCGGAGTCTGATGACGAGCAAGAGAGCAGTGATGTAAAGTCTCCGACGAATCCATTGCAACCTGGATCAGCTGTTTCTCAGGTAGCGACTACGAACGAAGAAGAGGATAGTGAACCGGAATCAGTCGAGGGTGCACCTACTCAAGAAACGGAAGAGCAAAGCGAGACCCAGGAGGTTGCGGAAGACTCGAGTCAGAAGGGCGTACCAGAAGATGCGCAGCCTACACTGGGTGACACAGAGAGCGTGACCTCCTCTCAGGCGCAGGGAAAGCGTCATCTTTCCGCAAGGGAACGGCGCCTACTGCGACAAGGAAAGCCTCTTGACACACCAACCCCGAAGTCAGAAGACGTAAGCGGGCGATCAACACCAGCGACTAACGGCACAACAAACCCCGCAGAGACAAAGTCTACCCCTCTGCCGGTCCGTGGCCGCAAAGGAAAGTCAAAGAAAGCTGCCTCCAAGTACGCCGACCAAGACGAAGAGGAGCGAGAACTAGCTCTCCGTCTTCTAGGCGCAAACAGTGTCAAGGCGAAGAAGGCCGCTGCGGAAGCCGAAGCAAAGGCCAAGCGTGAAAAGGAAGCCGAGGAACAGAAAAAGCGCCGCAAAGCGCAACATGAGCGTGCTGCGCAAGCGGAGAAGAAGCGCCAGGCCCTGTTTGAAGAGGGCGGCGCTGATGACTACGACGAGGAAACCGCTGCTGCCGAGGCCGCGGACCTTGAATGGTTACCTGCTCTTGTTGGGACCCCTCATCCGGATGATGAGATTCTAGCAGCTATCCCAGTATGCGCTCCTTGGTCGTCACTCGGTCGATACAAGTACCGCGTTAAGCTGCAGCCAGGCGCAGTCAAGAAGGGAAAGGCCGTCAAGGAGATCCTCGGGCGATGGGTGGCCGAGACGACAACGGGCAAGGTCAAGAAGGAGCACGCCGAAGATGCAGGAATCAGTCGAAGCGCTGCAGAGAAACTCCGCGCCCGGGAAGGAGAGCTCCTGAAGGGTTGGAAAGATACCGAGATCATCAACACGGTACCGGTCAGCAAAGTCCGGATCATGATCGGTGCTGGTGGAGGAGGAGGCGGCGACAAAGGTAAAGGAAAGGGTGGAAGCGGCAACAAAGGAGGGAAGGGAGGAAAGAAGAAATAAGCTACCTAGCCTATCGTGGCTAAGCTACAATTAGCTTTTTATTTCGAAGCAGCATATTTTGTCAGAAGTATGTCCACTAGATGTTAGATCTGCATGCAAATACACACCATTCACCCTCAAACAGAGGGACCTCACCATGATATCACCCGATTTACGAATATTGCACAGCCTTCTCAGCCTTAAGCCAATTTCATCCAGAATTCTTATCAAGAAGATCTCGAAATGTCATCAGACATCTTCGTTTCTCAATGGTGGGAGTCTCCCCGCTTAGTCATGCAATCGACGTCATCGCAAGATTTTCCAGACGATCTTCAAGAGCTTCATATTTTCCGTTGACGCCGCAGAGTCTTGGCTCAGTAAGTTGTGGATTCAAGAAATTTGCAGAGCCGCTGTCAATTCCCAAACTAACCCAATAACACAGTATCTTGCTCCATCGGGCCCCTTGTCCAGACAACTCCACCCTCCAGCGTTGACTCATCAGTCACACACACGCGCGTATAGTTAGTCCACGACTACAACCCTTCAGTTGTGCAGGCAGTCAATCTGCTGTCTTATTTGCAACGCCTAGTTGCTCGCGGTTTCCCGCGCAGCTTTACAAGGCCCGTTACGAGACTTTCCACAGCCACAATGACGCCTAAGGGATCGACGCGGATCGCATCCGCCATCCGTCTGAATAAAGATGGGCCAGGGGACAAGTCCCTCGCAGAGTGGTGGGCCAGTGAGCAAAGTCAGAAAACGCCAGAAGCAGTGGCTATTGGGGAAGCTGCGCGGCTTCTCCAGACGAGCGATATACCCGTTGCATTTCCCACAGAGACGGTGTACGGCCTTGGCGCGGATGCGACGCGGAGCGATGCGGTACAGGGAATATACAAGGCCAAGCAGAGGCCATCGGACAACCCGCTTATTGTTCACATTGACTCGCTGGAGATGCTAGATCGACTACTTAACCCGGCCGTCGACTCTCCGCGTGGTGGAAAGACTCCACGGAACACTGTCCCTACGATCTATGAGCCTTTGATCCAGCGCTTCTGGCCGGGGCCGTTGACCATTCTCCTCCCGAATCCGTCGGGATCGTGTCTTGCGCCTGAGGTCACTTCGAATCTTACGACGTTTGGCGTCCGCATGCCGTCCTCGCCTCTGGCTCGGCTGTTGATTCATGTTGCGGATCGGCCATTGGCTGCACCTTCGGCGAATGCGTCCACGAAGCCGTCGCCAACTGCGGCGGAGCATGTACACCATGATCTTAAGGGCCGTATAGAGCTGATTCTCGATGGAGGACCGTGCGGAGTCGGTGTTGAGAGCACAGTCGTTGATGGGCTGTCCGAACCGCCAAGCATCCTGAGACCTGGTGGTGTCTCGATCGAGGAGATACGAGCATGTCCTGGGTGGGAAACTGTACAACTTGGGTACCATGATGGAACATTTGATGTGAAAGAGATTCCTCGTGCGCCGGGCATGAAATACCGCCACTACTCTCCCAAGGCAAGAGTTGTCCTATTTGAATACAATTCCAAGCCGCAGGCCGTTGTGAAGCATATCAAGCGCGACTTAGAAGATACAGCCGTTGGCGCACATTCTATCGGTATCGTGCGGACGCGGACATGGCAGCGTGGTCTTCAGCTCATACCAGAGGACGAACTCGATACCAAGTCAAGCCCCGTCCCGTCACTCGTGGACAGCCTTATCAAGTTCTCCGTCCCCATCGGCGGCAAGACCAAGGAGGTCTTCGACTGCCATTTAGGGACAGACATCAAGGACGTCGCACGGAACCTGTTCGCCTCTCTACGGGCAATGGATGAAAAGGAGGTGGATGTGATTTATGTCGAGGGCGTGACAGACCACGAGTTTCTATCTGCAGCCGTTATGAACCGGTTAAGGAAGGCGGCTGGATCAACTTTCAAAGTTTAGATTAGATTTCAATAATTCTGGCGGCGCCGTTGTAGACTGAGTCCTATTTTACGAAGTTCATGAGTTCCGACTCCCGAGCCTGGTCATGGTGGATCTCCGCTCTCCGTCGGCATCCTCCGCTGAAGATAAATTGTGGAAACAGGAGGACCCACGGTTATCAATCCTTTTCGTATATCAAAAGTCCAATTTCTGAGTCATTGTCACTAGTTATTTGACCCACGGCGACGCCTCGAGGGAACCGGGAGCTTGGTTATTGGTCCATTGGCTGTCCGACCTCGTACCTTGGGCTCAGATTATTCAGGTACGCGGCTTGTCTATCAGCTGCATTGCGGAGGCGTTGTACAGCACGTGGTTTCAACAACGCCTATATAAAGTTCAGAGTCTGTATTTGTATATATCCTTTTTCAAATTTTCTACGATCCCTTTCACCTCTCTGACCCTCTTTGATACCCCCCACGGAGTCCATTCATAATGTGCCACACACATCTCAATCCCAACTGGCACACCTTCCTCGCCTCGCTCCCAAAATGTGAACACCACGTCCATCTCGAGGGCTGCTTAACCCCCTCTCTAATCTTCTCCCTCGCCACCAAAAACAACATCACGCTCCCCGACCCCTCCGAGAACCCCGCCTACGCCTCGATAGACACCCTATCCCACCGCTACGGCCACTTCACATCCCTAGACGACTTCCTCAGCTTCTACTTCACAGGAATGACCGTCCTCAGAACAGAATCCGACTTCACGGAACTCGCCTGGTCCTACTTCCAAAAGGCACACGCCGACGGCGTCCGTCACGCAGAGGTCTTCTTCGACCCGCAGGTCCACCAGGACCGCGACGTGCCCTATGCTACGATTGTGAATGGGTATGTGGCTGGGTGTAAGCGGGCAGAGAGGGAGTTGGGGATCAGCACGAGGCTGATTATGTGCTTCCTGAAGCATTTGTCCGTTGAGTCCGCGGAGAAGTTGTATGCTACTGCGCTGGAGGCTGGGCATTTGACGCCGCAGGTAGGGAGTCAGGATGGCGAGAGCGTGATTCATGGGTTGGGGGCTTCTTCTACTGAGGTTGGGCCCGCGAAGGATATGTTCAGAGACATCTATGCTTCGGCCGGAGCCAAGGGGATCAACCTTACCTCGCACGCGGGTGAAGAGGGCGACGCCTCGTATATTGCTGCAGCGTTGGAGATCGGCGCAACGAGGATCGATCATGGCGTGAGGCTTGCTGAGGACCCGGAGCTCATGAAGCGGGTTGCGGAATGTGGCATCTTGCTCACTGTGTGTCCTGTGTCGAATGTGCAGCTGAAAGGCGTGGAGAGGATTGACCAGGTGCCGATCCGGAAGTTCCTGGATGCCGGAGTGAAGTTCAGCATCAACAGTGATGATCCGGCGTACTTTGGGGCGTATATCCTCGAGTGCTATTGTGCTGTGCAGGAGGCTTTTAACCTCACTGTTGAGGAATGGAAGCTGATTGCGGTGAATAGTGTGCAGGGGAGCTGGATTGGGGAGGAAAGGAAGAAAGAACTGCTAGGACAGATTGAGGGATGTGTTGAGAAGTACAAGGAGCTTTTATAGTCAGTTTATTGTATATATACTCCTCGTGATGCTGGACCTAGGCATATAGACAGTTGTGTTTGAGACACCCAGAATTCAGGGCATGGTACCTATTCAGAAACGGTAGCATTGCGCCCCCTCATCGTTGTCGGGGCCAAACCAGTAAAGCGGAATCCCCCGGTCTTCCAAATGATTATAACGAATTCACCATGAAGATTGTCAAGAGAAGAACTTCAACAAGTGCAAGCCAGCAAGGTGGGAAGCCGCTTTTATAAGCATGTCGGGCGGAGCTTGTAATCTGCGCCTTTTGATTGGCCGCCAGCCAGCACCCGCAAAGCCGGACGGTCACCAACTTCGGCCTCGAACTTCAAACGCATCTTCAAATTAAGGTCTTATCCCAACCTCACCCCTCTCATACAGCCCCCTCCTCGCGCCGCCAGCAATGGCTTCCAAATTCTTCCCCGCCCTCCCGCGGGCTACCCGCCAATTGATCCGCCATGCCCCCAAGCCCCAATTCAGACCCTTTTCCGCCGGTCCGCAACGGTTCAGCGATACTCTCAATGTGGTACGTCGACGGCCCTGGCTACATCAGCTGCCAATTGCGTCTTGCAAATCGACAATTGGGCCCATATCGAGAGGAATGCTAACAAATTGGAACCGTACAGCACCGCAACTCCCCCGGAAACAACCCATCGATCCCCTTCAAGTTCTCCGAACAGAACAACCAGCTCATCGAAGAGATTATCGCCCGCTACCCGCCGCAATACAAGAAGGCCGCCGTCATGCCCCTGCTTGACCTGGGCCAGCGCCAACACGGCTTCACCAGCATCAGCGTCATGAACGAGGTCGCCCGCCTGCTCGAGATGCCCCCGATGCGCGTCTACGAGGTTGCTACTTTCTACACAATGTATAACCGTGACCCTGTTGGGAAGTTCTTTGTTCAGCTTTGCACGACGGTATGGCCTACCTCTCCTTCTATAATGATTTACGAATTTTCGGTAGGCAGGTGGAGACTAATAGGATGCTTTGGTACAGACACCCTGCCAACTCGGCGGCTGCGGTAGCGACAAGATCGTCCAAGCCATCACAGAACACCTCGGTATCACCCCCGGCCACACAACCGAAGACGGCCTGTTCACATTCATCGAAGTCGAGTGCCTAGGCGCTTGCGTCAACGCGCCCATGGTCCAGATCAACGACGACTACTACGAGGATCTCACCCCAGAGTCCACCAAGGCCCTGCTTACCGCGCTCAAAGAGTCCGTGACGGCTACTTCTGGAAAACACCAAATCCCTGCCCCCGGGCCGCTCAGCGGAAGAGATACGTGCGAGAACAGCGCTGGCCTTACCAGTTTGCAGAGCCCCGTTTGGGATCCTGCGACGATGATGAGGAAGGACGGGGCGCTGGATGGTGAGGGGGCGCAAGCTGCGCAATAGACGATTTATTCGAATAATAGGCAAGAGAAAAGAGAGAATATAGCTTCCATGTCGTTGTTCGGTGTTGGTTCCGTTTATTTTTCCGTCTTCGTCACGTTTTTCCTCTCCCCGTCTTCCTATCCTGAGCTGATTGACGGACGAGGCTACAGGGTGCCGGGCATGTATGTATAGTATGTTGGTTCTGGTCTTGCTTTTACGCAAAGAAGAGAAGAGAAGATATCAAGACCAGGAGCTTCCATAGAAGGTTTAGTACCCAATGCACTTTTATCCTTTCACGTTAACCATTAAATTGAATTTATTGATCATCAAAATACACAGTTTCCGCAGTGTTAATTTCATCTACTCTTACATACAACATTCTCCGCCTCCAACTTCTCCAACACCCTTCAGCATTCAGAACGCATTATCAACAACCAATTCTGGACCCTGGCAGCTGATTGCCTCAGACTTTGAGGCCTCCTCCGCCGGCACCAAGACCGCTTCTCCATCTCTCTCAACCAGCACTTTGTACCTTCTCTCCTGAAAGATATTCACATCGATCGTCATCTTCGCGAGAAGGTGGTAAACGTGGACGTGTCTGGTCTGTCCGTACCGTCGGCATCGTCCAATGGCTTGGATCATAGACGAGTCATAGTCGTATTGAGTTTGACTTAGGAGGGGGGAGAGGAAGGCGATATGGTTTGCGCATTGGAGGTTTCTATTCAAATGGAACGTTTGGTTAGATATCTTACAAGGCCAAATTTGAGATGGGCCAGGGAAACTTACAGTCCGGCTGCCATCTCACTGCCCAGGTTCAAGAGGAGGACTTTGTTCTCTCCGAAACTGGTCTTCTGGAATTGCTCGATCTTCTGGGTTGATTTGCGGTCGGCTGAAAAAATGGTTATGTGTTTGATCCCGGCCAGATCCAGAGCTTTGGATGCGATCTCCATCAAGTCCGGAAACTGAATGAAGAGGAGAACGCGCTCATCAACTGGAACTCTGTTTCGGATGATATCGACGAGGGCGTCGAGCTTCGTTCCACCGTATCTGGAGCTCTTGTCCAAGTTTCTGTCTCCGTCTAAGTCATTTGGGCTGAAGGTCAAGGCATTGATGACGTTGAATTTCTTTCCAGACCCCCGGCATCCTATGACGGCACATTCTTCTTTTTCGATTGTTATTGGCGTACAGTTTGAGCACAACGCGTGGCCGCACGAGCCTAGGATATTCATTTTGGCTAGCGATTCAGGCCGCCCCTGGCAGCGATGGCAAGGGAAGATCTTCTGGGATGCGGTTTGTACATGCAAAGCAGTTCCAAGGAAGCGCAGTGCTCGCTCACGGAGGACCCATTCGACTATTAGGTTGCGGATCGTGGTTGTGACTTCTCGGAGCATTGGTTCGAACTCCACAACACGCGCTGGCTTCGTTGGCAGGGGAAGGGCATCTTTCGACTTCTTCTTGGCTTGACTAGGGTTAGTCTCTTCAGAATCATCGCCTTCGATTTCGGCATTGGTTTGCTCGTGCGGACTCGCAAAAAACAGCTTCCAGTCATCCCTATGCGACGAAAAGACTGCGGTCTTGATCAGAGGATACGCTTCCCCAGTCACTAGCATATCACCAAAGTCGTGTCGAACCACGCTTTCGATGAATTTGTGGAATTTTTCATGGTTCACGTCGCATGCGTTATAAATCCAAGAAGCCAACTTCATCCTGTCCTTGAACTCGTCCTTCAGTTTTGCTAGCTGCTCTAAGCGAACGTTGATCAGGGATTGACAGGTAGCCGCTTCCGGTTGGCCATCTCCATTCCAACGTCCCTGGAGCGCAAGAGACGTGCAGCGCTTCAGCAGGGCCTCTTCTGCCGTGGAACTGCTTTCGATAATCTCATCGAGCCGGTCTGCCTGGTCACTGCTGAAGCGCCCACGGCTACCGCTGCGACGGAGTTGCCGATTGTATGTCATCAGTTGCTTATACAACTCAAGATAGACGACCTTCTCAGCGGGCGATTGCTCGACAAGAATGATATGCTCAGTTGACGGAATCTCATCAATCTCCGCAACATTTCGCCGCGCAAATCGGTCTAGGAAGATCTGAGCAACCTCATGTCGACGCCTGTGCCATGCTTCGCTCCGGGTCGACTGAAAAGATTGAAAAGTCTCCGCCTCAGAGCGCTGCCTATGGAGGGACTTCAGCCGTCTATTTTGCGAGTGTATGTCGCCGTCATCATCAATCCCAAGATGTACACCTAGAAACGGGGCAATAGTGTTCACGTCTGCAAAGTCATTTAGCGGTGGCGTGCCAGAAAGGACCCATTTGGAGCGAGCCCGCAATGAGAGTAGCTGGCTCAGCCTGTCTGTGTTTGCATATGTGAACTCATCGACCACGAGCCGATTGAAATCGAAGGCATGGAGGAACGCCGCTGTGACGGTCTCCCAATGTTGGGATACCGCGTTCTTGTCTATGCTAAACTGATTTCTGTCGTTCCAAGTGCTGTGGCGCTTGCTTCCTGTGGTAGCTCGACCGGGCTTCCGTTTCCTGCTGGTTCCTTTCTGCCGAGTGCGCCTTTCTGATGAAGTTGTGTCACATTCGGTGTCTTCATCGGTCGAGTACGCGTCCAGATCCTCCTCCACATCTTCCTGTTTTATGCCAAATGACTTCGGTGGTGCGAGCTCCAGATTCTTGTGAACTCTGTGGGCAAGAGAGTTTGGATCGTCCTCATCGCTCATTTCAGAAGCTTCATCCCCGCTAGATACATCCGCATACGACACGCCAGTCGACGCCTCCCTCTTATTGTCGCTCTGTGCCAGCTCATACTGTTTCCCTCTCAGTCGTCTTGACGGAACATAGATACAGCCCTCTTCCATCGGTTTGACCTTATCGCGCGCGGCTCGCAAACCGTTGAGAAAAGCTGCTGTGCCTTCTTCAGCGAGTATCTGGACCTGGTCTTTCATCAATTGATGTGCATTCATGAACCAGTCGTCAAAATGTCTACCCGGCTTCGATGGAACATGAGGGACGCCACAGAACTTTTGCATACGTTGATAATATGCCGGCGTGTTGAAGACAGACCACGAGACAAGAATGATATCGCAATCTCTGATGTCTGCAATAGTCGCCTTTGCCAATGCTGCGGCGGAGGGAAAGACCAGGACTTTGTACTTGTCTCCTAGGAATTTGACAATTTCCGACTGCCATTGCTGGAGCATGATAGATGGAACAACAATGAGGGTCGCGTCACTAGGAATAAACCCTTCGTCATTCAAAGAAACAGCTGTGTCGAACTTGATCTCTCCGTACTGCGAGTCGATCAATCCTAGAACGATAGCTGTTTTCCCGTACCCAACATCGTCCGCCATGATGCCTCCTCGTACGGTCTTCGGAGCAGTGACTCGTCCTTCTGCACGCCACATCAGGGTTGGCAAAAGCGCCTCTTCGATCTCTTCCTCCGTGAAAGGCTCAATGTCGTCAGCCTCTTGGCTTGCCATCCATGACAGAGAACGCAGCTGCTCTGGCCGCAGTTCCAGCAGAAATCCGGGCGGCTGAGGGCTTGACAAATCCTTCTTGTTACTCCTTAAGACGAATTTGGGAAATACCATGTTCCTTGTGTCATATGAGTTTGGCACAAGTCGCCAATCAAGAGAACAGCCGTCGACACGCGAGTTGAGTAGTCTCGAGATAGCCTGGTGCAGCAGCGTTTGGATATTGAGTGTAATACGAAAGTATCCGAGATGCTGCTCGCCAGTGCGGCGGCATATCAAAAATGGCGGAGGGCGTAATTTGACCTGGCGTTCGTATCTAGCTGCTCCATACGGATCTTCATATGCCCTGAGCCATCCTCTCCGATTGCGACCCCAAATGATCTTTGGCTTTTCTGGTACACAACTGTAGCATTGCTCCAGCTTGAGCTCGTCCTGGGAAACTTGCTTCCAGTCCCCAAACCAGGAATGTGCAGCAGCTTTCTGGAGCAGCCATGCGTGGTCTCGCAGCAGGCCAGGGGCATCTGTAGGATCCGTGACAGTCCAATCGGCGGAATCAGCTGGCGTGTCAAGGACACCTACCGGTGCCTCGAAGGACATCAACGTAATATTTGTGTCATGGCAGTCATCCTTGTTGATGCAGAAGGAGGCTTCGGGGTCCAGGTTGTAGCACCTAATCGGCTCGTCTACATCACCACCATAGCAGCGCAGAGCGGCTTCTTCGATAGGCAACCACTTCCGATGATAAACTTTCGCTATCATTGACATCTCAGAAACAGTTGATGAACGCCATGTGTGCGTGATCTCAGCAACTGTTGAACGGCTCCCATAACCCTGGTTGCGTCTATGCTCAAGGGCAAAGACAAACGCGTCAAGCTTCGGCTCTCCCAGCTTCGTCGGGTCCAAAAACAAGTACATAGCGGGCTGTCCGTTAGCTGCTGGCCTCTTGTGAAGACAGGCATTCGCCGTGCCACAATCCTGAAGAAGCTCATAGGTACCCCGGATATCGTACTCCAAGTACTTGATGGATTCCAAAGGGCCCTGAACTGTGATGTGAGTCCAAACTTCTGAATCCAGAAATCCTCCTGATTCCAATCCGCATCTTGCCTCATATGATGGAACACGGTCGCCTCTTCCAGAAATAGCAAAAGGAGTGGGCGTGCTAATCGGCGAACAGATTTCCCAAGTACCATCCAAAAGTGATCCAACTTGCGGCACCTTCATACGTGCAATCGGCTTTGACAAGATCTCGCGGATTAGACAAACAGCAGGGTAGGACTCATTTGGCTTTGCAAAGAGCTGCCAAACTATATCATCGCCTCCAATGATGAGGTTCAAGAAAGAATGCTTGCCGTCGTACACAACGGTCCAAACTTCACCTCGTTTGACATCCAAAAAGCGCAGTTCATCACCAGGAACTCTAAGCAGCGCGTCCCAAAATTCGCCCCAGATATGTGGGATACTAGGATGATCCAATTCTGGCGCCTTCCAGTCTTCGCGAGATAAGTTGTGTACCAAAAGTCTCGCCGGCAAGATGCTTCGAAGCTCACTGATGAAATCAAAGGGCACGGTGCGTTCCAAGTCTGTCCAGCGCTCATAAGCATGAGTAGGGTTACCACTACACTCGGAGCACGCCGTGTGCGAGCATAGTGTACATTCCAATATCACTGCTCGGGTCGAACTCTGCCTTTCGCACATGCAATATCTTGCGCTGCTCGCTGCTCGCGCACGGAAACCCGGGAGATCAACGTCAGTGCTTGAGTCTAGCAGCATGCGGCTCGGTATCATGGTGTTTTCTTGAGGAGCGACGGTCTTGTACTTGAGTGCGCGAGGATCCGGTGCATGGGATACATTACCCTTTTTGAGAACCTTATGGCCGACGATGAGTGCAGAAAGGATTGCAGCGCCGACGACAGGAGAGCTCATCGCATTTCCAGCAAGGTCTTGGAGTTCGCGTTGAGTCTCTTGCGTTAGCAGTAGCCTGTCTAGCGGTAGGCCTTGAAGAGAGAGCGACTCGAGACCGCAGAGAGGCCCGCCCCTAGTCGTCATGTATGGGATGCCACAGGGTGTGATACAACCAACAATGCCATATGCGCGAGAATCAATCTCCCGATCGATCCCTTGCGACAGCTCCAGACATCTCCTAAGCGAATGAGTAAGCAGCCATTCAGTGAATGAAGATAATTGAAGAGAGAGATCTTACTCTTTATAGTTCATATCACATCCTTCCGCCAGCTTCCTCAAGAAGTTGACATCAATCGTGTCCCAGACCCGCTCCGGTAATGATTTAACCCAGGTTTGCCACGCAAAGTCCGGCATCCGACACGTTCCATCATCTTGAGATTTGCTAACGGGCCGACGATGTCCAAGGCCCTGGCTAAGTCGATAGTTCTGATGTCGAACCTGATACTTGGCCCAATTTACTATAGCTCTCGCAGACGACGCCGACGAGGTAATCTTCATCGCCATGTCGCGTTCAATCTGCTCGAGCCTTCTATCATCGACATCCATTAGAAACATACCAGCAGGCGAGCTAGCAGGACGCTTGAAGTTTGCCAGAACATCGGTCCATGCTCGCATATCCGCGTCCAAAAGCCCATTCCCATCCATGAGGCGCTTATCGACACAGAACATGTACACTCGCTCGCGGGTCTGTGGGAGGTAGTATGCTTTTGTGTCGACATCTGCGCGAATAGCAAAATAATCGATCTCGTTCCAGTGTTTCGCGATCTTTTCCCATGGGGCAGACTTCACGTTCTCTAGGATAACGAGACGAGGCCTGTAGGTCATTGCGTATCGGACGATTCCCCAAAACGTGCCGCCTGACTCGCCCTTTTCGTCGAGAGACTTGCGGTGATTGTTCAAGACGGAGAAGTCGACACACGCGAAGCCAGCGATGAGAATGTCCGCATTCTTAGGAATCTTTTCGGTGGCGCCGTACGCCGTTTGGCTGCGTGGGTTAGCAGTGTGATCTATACGATATAACATGATACCAAAAGGCCAAGAGAACGTGAAAGTATTGGAAAACATACGCGACTCTATCCTTGAGCTCAGCCACGTCTCGAAAGAGCAAAGGAGGGTGAAAGTTCCGCTCAATATACGCCTGCTTGAAGGGAACGATCTCAGCGCTGAACAGATGTTTGAAGTTCAAGGTCTTGTTGAAATGTTTCCGTAAATCTTGAGCATACGTTAGTAATTAGTAAATAAACCCTCAGGGTAAGCATGTCAAAAGTGAGAAAGGGCAGAGGCACTCACTATCCTTAACCATTTCCAACGCCAACAGCGGTGCCTCAGTCCCCGAACAAACTGTAACAACCCTCAATGGCCTCTCTCCCAGATGCTCTAAGACCTCCTCGAGACCCAAGTCCATCGCTTTATTTGCAAGGGACTTGTAGATATCGCTAAGCTTGTACAGAGGCGGGAGGCCCAGGGCAAGCTGCGTCCGAGCCCTCATGGGGCCGGAATAGGGCTGCGAGCGGGCTATCTCTGGAACATCAAGCTCGATTGCAGGGTCATTGGTGTTGAAGTTAGAAGTCGGGGCAAGATTAGAGGGGGCAGTGGAGGCCATAGCGGTAGATGTACATGTGCGCTGGGTTCTAGGTCTGCCTCTGGGCCTGTACCTGGACCTGGCGGTAGTTGGCCTTGAGCGGGAAGCGCGGGGAGTAGATCTTGCTCTTGGCCTTGCTTGAGTGAGGGGCATTGGAGAACTCTGTGCAGTTCTAATGCTCTCTTGCTCTGAGTATGTGTCATCTGCTGATGATGTGTCGGTGGACACATCATTGACAGACGCATCCCCCTGAGTCTCGGGCTCGGCTTCAGTTTCAGCTTCAGCTCTGGATTGAATCTGAACTTCAACAACAGGCAAAGACCGCCTAGAACGCTTAACAGGCCTCGGACTCTCGTCATCGCTTTTGCAATTCTTCTCAACTAAAGCTTCGCTCATAAGTGCACCAGAAGTGTCGGCAGCAGCAGCAGCAGCAGCCCGCAATCTAGTAAAGCGCAGCGTCACGATACATCTCGGTCGCGCATCAACACCGGGACGATTCTCTTCGACTTTGTCCGTCTCCTTAGCTTTGGACTCAACAGCTTCCGTCTCAGTCTGAGTATCCTCTAGAGCCGAAGTATCAATAGGCGATGCATTCTGTTGAAGCGTAATGGACCGCCTAGGTCGGGTTGAGGCGAGGGTGCGGAGGGGTAGGGAGGGGGGTCTTTTTCTTTTTGGGGGCATTTTGGGGATAACAGGAGGGCAGATCTTGAATTGATTGATTGATTTGATGGATGTGAGAGGCAAATTGCTTTTATCTGCAGTTGTAGTGAGAGGGTGTGAGGTTGTATAGGTAGGGTTCAAGGGGTCACGTGGAGGGTGAAAGGGAGAGGAGTTGAGGATGGGAAAAAGTAGGGGAAGTTCAGGGGGAGAGGGGAAAACAAAAGGAGGGGGAACAGGAAAATCTTTTCTGTGAAGTGAACACATTGCGACTGGAAGGGTTGTGTCGCCCTGGTGAGATGCTGCACTTTGGCCAAAACGTGCTCATTCTCTGTTAGCAGACAAGCAAAACACAAGGGTCAGACCAGAAATAGCATCTTCTAGCATGAAGCATTATCCGTGTATTGAAAGATGGTAACTAAGATTAGGTACATAACCAAAATAAAAGCAAAAGGGACATTGCTCGCCTTTATCCATGCATCACTCCAGGTAATGGTAAAGAAATTCAGTCCAGCCCGTTTCCAGAAGAGGCCGGAGTCGGGGTCTCTCTCCAATCTACGCTCACATCCAAGTCATCAAGGGCAGTAGAGCTAAGCGACTTCAATAATGGGTTCATGAGACGGCCGTCTCGAATCGCCTCGTAGATAATCGATATCCACGATCCAATAGTCTTCTTGGCACGGCCGTTGTGAGTCTCACTGTCGATCGTAGGATGTTCAACGAAGCCCTGGTGGAATGGAACTCCCAGATCTTGTCGGACCGTTTCATATAGAATCTTAGATCCTTCACCAAGCAGATCTGGAGTGTGTTGCTTCGAGAAGAATGCTTCGGCGGCTTCTTGGTACGCCTTATTCAAAGAGTCCCGTGCTTGGCTTTTCCATGTCTCCAGGTCTCCCAAGCTCAGGCCGCTGTGGTGCTTGAGCTTCTCGAGAAGTACTGAGAGAGCATTCTCAACCACCGAGTGCACCCGGTCGGAAGGGCTGAGACGGTTGGTTGTCGGCCATGCTTCCGTTAAGTAATTGTGGAGGGAGTTGTCCAAGGCCTCAAGCTCTAGTTCGGACAGGTATGTAGAGAAGGCGTTCGATGTAACAGAATGGAGTTGCACCTTTGCTTGCCCTAGGAAAGCGAGATGGAGGGCGCGAAGATCCAAAGCTTGACATGCAATGTATAGGTCACAGGCGCACATGAGGGATAGAACTTCGACAGCTTGCATGCTGTACCGAGCAGATACCAGCGCCATCGAGTTAATAGCTTGGTTGCGCATCTCCGCTGACTGGACGTGTGAACTGACGGGATTTGAGAGATAACCCAACTCTGCCATATATGATGCCATGCTAATATCCACTCCTTTCATGGTAAATGACAAGCTTGGATCATCTGCAACAAGGTTGGTAGGGAGACCGTTGTTTAGACTGGGATCGATCATCTCCGTTGCTTGGGAGAAGATCAATCGACCGAACATTTGCAAGCATGATCGGGTTTTCTCCATGGCAGATGTAATTGAGACAGCCTGAAAATTGCCACCAGAGAAGACACTGCTCGTCTTCACATCCACAAGTGGATTGTCGCAGGTGGAGTTGAGCTCAACAGTGACTTGCCGATGAGCTAGAAGTAGATCTTCTAGCTGAGGCCCTACCCATTGCGGCACACAGCGCCAAGCATAGCGGTCCTGAATCAACCCTGGTCGGTCTTGAGCTCTCTGAGTCTCTAGACCTTGTGCCAACTTCGAGCCCCGGAGGAAAGCGAGTAGGTTATTTGCGCACTCGATCTGTCCATCGTGCGGCCGAACAGCAGAGATGAACGGGTGAAAGCTCTCGGCAGTCCCCATGAGAGCTTCGACACCCACGGCAGAGAGAGCCTGGACAAGCACAGACAATTGGTGTGTCTCATATATCACCAAACTAGCAACTGCAGCAGACGTCGAAGTCCCATTGATCAACCCCAGTCCCTCTTTTGGCCCCAACTTCTGAGCTTGCATTCCCACAGATTGCAGTCCATCGCTAGACTTCATAATCCGGGTTTCGTCTCCATCCCGCACTCGGACATATACATCCGGATTCCCTTCAATAGTACCAGCGATGTAGGAGAGTGGCATCAAGTCTCCCGAGGCAGAGATTGAGCCCCTCAAAGGCACAATCGGCGTGATTTGGTGTTGTAGCAGACGAACCATCGATTCAAGCACAGGGAGCTTCACGGCGGAATGCCCACGGAGATTCGAGTTGCAACGGGCCACCATCGTGCCGCGTACCCATGCAGCTGGCATGGCATGTGATTCGAGTTGTGAGCTTGTTGGGCCATCCTTGTCCGACTCCACTAGGATACCAGCTTGCGTTAGCTGGAGTAGTGCTGACTGAAGTGCGACCACCTTGTCTGTCCTCGAGTCCGCGCTTCCGCCAAATCCAGTATTGACTCCTGTGCCGCAATGTTAGTTTATCATGCCCCACATTGTCATGATTGTTTAGTGTCCACTCACCATATACACTGTAGCCATTGTCAAGGTGGTCTTTCAATACCCTAATACTTGTATCTATTTTGTCGAGAATTACCGGGTCTCTAGTAATCCTAGGTATACAATGATGGCTGTCGTCATAGTAAGATTTATGTACTTCAAAAAGTATGATTGACTTACTGTGCCACCGCTACCACTCCGGGTATATCAAGCTTGGTGCCATCGAGCTCAATTTCACCATCATTGATTATCCCCTGCAATCGGTTCCAAGCCCGAAGTGCAGTATGAAGCTGTCTCTGGCATGATGCTGCCTTTACCTCCAGGTATTCTGCGGTCAGCATCGTACCAAACTAGTAGCGCAAATGTTCCTAGGGGGGGAAGTCTCGGAGAGAAAGGGCCCTGCAGCGACGCCGTCGGTCAGAATCGAAATAGTACCGGAAGTGACGAGCGTCAACAGGCAACGCGCTCAATGTCCCACAGCAGCATTCTTATTTATACTTAGTAGATCCTAGCATCCGGATCTTCTTGGTACTTTTCCATTCCTGACCCACAATGGTCAAGTCTTGTCATCCGACCATCAAAAAGCAAACAAAAAAGAGATTGTTTAGCGAAAGAGCAGGGATGCGATAGTTGGCGATTGGTGAAAAAGCAAGGTCTGGGCTGGTTCAGGACGCCACCGACCACTGGCCGAACCCAGGGGTGCGGGACGTGATCTTCCATCGTTCATGTATGCGATTTGCTGGAATTGATGATGCTACAATGATCATATGCGATCCTTCTCAGGTAGCCAGAAGTAGCTGTTTTTAACAGCGTGGTTTCAGCCCGAACTCGTCCTCTTCTTCGGGTCTGGGCGCATTGTTCGATTTGGTCATGGAGTGAAATCTGGGTGTTCTTGGCCCTCGGTTTCCCGGGGCTGGCTGAGCATTTGATAATTGACAGCGGGAGTAGGAGCCAGGGTCAGCCGTTTGTGGCTAGATCGAGCTGCATTGTTAAATTGTCCCAAGAAACGTGAGCCGGATGCTGCCGTCTTCCAGTGGCCCGTGGAGCGGCGTGGCCGGGAACCCAGTAGTGATTAGGTTGCGACACGGACTAGGATCCTGTGATGCGTTGTCAAGTTGAAGCTCGCGCTCGGTAATTTAGCAGGAGGAAACTTGTCTTGAAGCGGAAGTAGGACTCAATGCAGGTAGGTGATAGGTGAACGGATTGGTGATGAATTCGATCCCGACTTCAGGCAGGGAAGAACGAGGATGTTCAAGGCAAAGGATTGAGAGGGTGCTTATCTTGGGGGATCGGCGACGCGGGCGGGCCGCACAGTGCACTCGTCACGATATAAAGTTCAGGACTTCTGTGCAGCGCAAGATGATTGATGCTGATCGTCGGATGGGCGAAAGTTTAGTATTTAGTCTTCAAATAGTGCTATCTGGGTGGAGGGCGAACGAATCCTTGCGGAGGAGTTCCTCCAAACAGTACATTCCCCAGTTGGTGTAACCCGTAGAATAAGAACCACGAAGGATGAAGCAGTACGTAAGAAAGAAGCTAACAACAGTTATGGAGAATGGATGGATCCTTGCACGAAAATGCATTGGCTACATTGAGCAGATCACATCTATGGTCAGTCCCAAAATCCCGCGGGAACGTTGGAGTAGCTCGAGGTCAATGATAATTGGGTGATCTCTGAATCATGATCTATCCAAGGAAAACTATGTGCGACGACTCGAGATAGCTATGCTGCTATACGCATGTGTCGCAGATCTCAAGTGTGGCGAGAACCGGTGCTCGAAGGCGTACCTTTGCTTTTCAACCCCCAACAACGCCAACTCCATGCAGATGCCAGTTCGGATGGTGCGTCGTCTTTGTTTTGTCCAGTCAGAATAGAAAACAGCAGAAGATAATGTAGAAAATACACAAAAAGCATAAGAAAGATCTGCTAATGCCCAGGTATCATTCGAGGCAAATGATAAGAGACCCCAAGAGAACCGTTTGCGCCGTGAATCCGAAAATGTCGACACTGCCATAGATACGATGAAAATAGCGCCACCTGACTTATCAGAAACAAATAATGAAGTCTTCTCACCGCATTCCACCTTGCATTAGCTGCTGCCGTAACAGCATGATTTGGCTCCGCTCCATGGGAGGAAGAGCGTCAATGGCTGCCTGGGGCATACTAAGAACTTGCTGCAGCAGTTCGTCTTGCCCAGGCATCTGTTGAGGCGGCTGCAGCGCCGGTTGAGCAAAGGGCGTGTTGACCATTGGCGGCGTCGATACTTGGCCCGGAACGGCGGAAAACGGCTGGAATCCCTGTGCAGCAGGAGGGGCAGCAGGAGTCGGCGCCGTTGGCTGAGCAGCTTGCTCCACCACAGCTCCAAGTGTATTGTAGTCGACAAGGTTCAGGAGCAACAGCGCTTGGAAGATGGCATATGCAAGCTGAGGGGCCTGGCGCAGGAGTTCCGTGGCGCGTGCAGGATCTGACATGGCCAATGATTTCATCTGCTGGAGGACATCGAGGAGTTGGTTTGGTGGAAGAGCGGCAAGCGTTTGCGAAATGGCATTAGGGCAGTCCAAGTGCGGGGGTAACTCGACACCTGGTGGGAGCGGAGGAAGAGGTGCAGATAGCTGCGGGCCACCTAATTGTGCGTCCTGACCGGGCATTTGTGAAGGTTGTGAGTAATCTTCGGGTACAGAGTCTTTCTCGTTGTTGTGAGGCCAATCCACGCGAATTTTGCGGCCCATGATCTCGTAGTCGTTCAAATTGCGGACTGCAGACGCGGCAGCATCTGCATCAGCAAAATCCGCAAATCCGTATCCTTTCGGCTTTCCTGTTTCGGGGTTCATCATCAAGCGGAATTTCGTCACTGTGCCGGCGGTACTAAGGATATCTTTGACCTGTTCCTCAGTGAGGTCTAAACACTCCATGTTAGTGTCACTGGACGAAGAGCAATTGAAACGCAGAAGGTAGCATACTATAGGGAATGTTCCCGAGGAAAACACTTTTCCCAGCTCTGTCTGGAGCCATCTTTGCAGTATTGTTCAGATGCGACCAATATGCGACAAGTACGAATTATTCAAGGCGCAGATGAAAGGCCAACGAGCGAATGTTCTGGGAAAATGGAAGGGAGATTGGAAAAGAAGTATAGTAGTTTCAACTTTGAGATAGCACTTCGTTCTATAGACCACTGATACACGTCCCTCTCAAGCTCTTTGAGATTTGAATTTGTTCTGGGCGACGCAAAGAATAACGATCGTTGACGGCGGACAGTCTCGTGAGAGAGCTTGCTGCCAGGGCGGTGTCCGAATCTGAGAACTGCCGGAAATTGACGAACCTCGTAGGGCTTCTTCCGACCTCCCCATTCAGACATCAACTTCGCTCTTCACATATTCATCATGTCTCGGATCCCGAAAGATCAGTGGCAGAGGCTTCAGCTTATTCTGCAGAACCGGAACAACTATAAGTATGGGGGCTTCCCTTCCGGTGGAGGTGGTGGTGGACTGGGCGCGTCAGCAGCTGTGATTGTCCTCGGTCTCGGAGGATGGGCTCTGTCAAACACGCTATTCAACGGTAAGGACTTTCTGTGCCTCGATGGCCGTCATATGGGTTTTCTTGGGTCGCTAAATCAGTTTCCTAGTTGATGGTGGTCACCGCGCAATCAAGTACTCTCGGGTCGGGGGTGTCAAGAAGGACATCTACCCAGAAGGTAAGCGCCACTATTCCCGTCTACTCTTGCTATGATATGAGTCTGACCATGTTTCCTAATGCAGGAACTCACATTATGATTCCCTGGATCGAGACTCCGATCATCTACGATGTCCGAGCGAAGCCGAGGAACATTGCTTCCCTGACTGGTACCAAAGATCTACAGATGGTGAACATCACCTGCCGTGTGCTATCAAAACCTCGGGTAGATGCTCTTCCTCAGATTTACCGAACTCTCGGCCAGGACTTTGACGAGCGCGTGCTTCCATCTATCGTGAACGAGGTTTTGAAGAGCGTGGTCGCCCAGTTCAACGCCAGTCAGCTCATTACTCAGCGTGAGAACGTCGCAAGACTTGTTCGGGATAACCTCGCTCGACGAGCTGCTCGTTTCAACATTGTCTTAGATGATGTTTCTCTTACGGTATTATTCCTCTGCTGTCATATTCCGACCCTGTGATTCGGCTTTGCTGACATTATTTTCTCACATAGCACCTGACATTCTCGCCCGAATTCACCGCCGCCGTCGAGGCCAAGCAAGTCGCTCAACAAGAAGCTCAACGGGCCGCTTTCCTAGTTGACAAGGCTCGTCAAGAGAAGCAAGCGTTCATTGTCCGCGCTCAGGGTGAGGCCCGCTCAGCCGAGCTTATCGGAGAAGCGATCAAGAAGAGCAAGAGTTACATCGAGCTTCGAAAGATTGAGAACGCCAGGCACATCGCTCAGATCATTCAAGAGAACGGTGGCAGGAACAAGCTGTACCTGGATTCTGAAGGACTTGGGTTGAATGTGAACGCAGGATCGGACGTTGAGAAGAAATAAATGTTTACGGAGGATTAGGAACCTCGCTATGAACCACTTCCTGGCCGCCATATATTCAAGTGGCCCGGGCTGTGCAACAAATTATCTGTACAAATAGTTATTCAAGGATTATCCCAGCAACTAGGCGAATTGTGTCTCTTCTCTTAACACTCTCGAGCGTCGTGAAAATTTTCTTGCTCGTAAATCTAAAGCTGTAGGTTGCGATCGCAGTCTGCACGGTCTGCATGCCCAGCTGACATTAAATAACTGTTGCGAGCTCGAACCCTATCCAGGCTTTCTCTAACTGCGGGGACGGGAACGGCAGGCGGAAATTTTATATCTCGGCGGGGAAAAGAAACAATCTTGAACCTCTTCAACCACGACAAAATACAGCAGCATTGGCAGGATACCTTAACCAAAATTGTCTTGAGAGCGCCGGCATATTGGCTATTGGCCCAACATAAGTGCGTGCCCCCCTTCATTGCGACGGACTGTCTTCCATACTTGGAACCCCGCCTTTTTTTTTTGCGCGCGCCGCTCCCTTTTCTATCTACCTTCCAATTTCGAAGAAGCTCCTCAGAATCCATACTCACCTTTTCTCAGAAATGCAAGACCCAGCAATCGAAATCGACGTCGATCTTAACGTCCAAGAAATCCTCCTTGCCGCCTCGCAGCACGATATCCCCAAACTCCGCCGCCTTATCCGCTCAGGTGAAGCAGCTGGAAACAACCCCGCCAACGCCAAAGACCCCGAGACAGGTTATTCCCCATTGCACGCGGCCATTGCGGCATGCGAGCCCGACGAGGATGATGCTGTACCGAATGGCGAACCGAACGGCGTACAAGCGAACGGAGACCAGACTACTAGTGAGCATGAGAGCACGGTTCAGTCAGGCGTGACTACTGTGAAGTTTCTCCTGCAAGAGGGCGCCATTTGGAATGACTTGGACTTGAATGATGAGACACCGGGGTGCCTTGCTCGGCGGCTAGGCCTAACGGAGCTATATGAGATGATTGTGGACGCTGGTGTGAGGGCGGAGCTTTTATTGAACAGATTGGATGGGTACGAGGAGCTGTCAGATGGGGAAGACGAGGAGGAGGAGGCTCAGCAGGAGTCTACTGATGCTGCGCCTACAACCGAGGAAGAGTCTGTTCCTCAGCTAGTCGATGCCACAGCTACTACAGCGACCACGACAGAAGAAGCAGGTCCAAACGTCACAAGCTCACGGTATCTGACCTCGGACTTGACATTTCAGCAAGACCGACTCCTCGACCAAGACCAGAACGGGGTGATGATGGCCTGGGAATCAGATATCATGCTCAAATCCGCGAAACAACTCCTTCCCACCCCGGGGCTCCGCGTTCTAAACGTCGGACACGGGATGGGCATTGTCGACGGATTCCTCCAGGACCAGTCGCCTTCTTCACATCACATCATCGAGGCACATCCCGACGTCGTCGCCGAGATGAAGAGTAAAGGCTGGCACGAAAAACCCGGAGTTGTCATCCATGAAGGCAAATGGCAAGATATCCTCCCTGGCCTAGTGGCGCAGGGTGAGATGTTTGATGCCATCTACTACGACACATTCGCCGAGTCCTATGCGGATTTCCGGGAATTCTTCACAGAGCAGGTTATCGGCCTGCTCGAGCAAGAAGGGAAATGGAGTTTCTTCAACGGCATGGGCGCCGATCGACAGATCAGCTACGATGTCTACCAGAAGGTCGTGGAGATTGATATCTTCGAGGCTGGATTCGATGTTGAGTGGGAGGAGATTGCGGTTCCCTCGCTGGAGCGAGAGTGGAACGGAGTGCGTCGGCCTTACTGGAGCATAGACAAGTATCGACTCCCTTTGTGCAAGTACATGGATTGAACAGTTTAGATAGATCAATATAAAGTCCAATAATGACAAGTTGGATAGATTCTGCTCGCATTTGTCCTTTTCTCAACTCTTATGCTCCCTACATCCCCTACCGTATTGGCTAACATGATACGTAGGCAGTTTCCATTCGCCATCAGATGCTGACCGTCCTTCTCGACACCAAGCTCAAGGCACGTCAGAAGCACCTTCGGGGTGATTCAATCTTCATCTTCAGATATATGGCGGACCGAGGCAAGACTGAAAATCCCATTGGTCGTTATTCTTAGGACACTGGATGACCGAATAGCCTATCTTTAGCCTATGGTTCAAGTATCGCCTAGCATAGGCGTGACCAAGTCAGTCCTTGCACTGCTCTTGCGGTGGCCTTTGCCCAGGTCTTTTGCCTAGCCGGTTGTTTCATAACTGTACTTTGTGAGATCTAAGAATAGGAAGTGTGCGTGCATGCCCGGCAGGCAGCCATTGGTTTGCCGGTTCCTCTACCCAAACCCTTTTAAAAACCCAGCATCAAGCACTTCGATTAAAATATTGAAGCTCGGACAATTCGACACGAGAACCTTGCATTTGCGGTATCCATGAACGCTCACAAGACCCTTACGCTTGTATGCGCAGTTCTACAGGCGGGAACAGCATTGACTCTCAACAATAACTTGAACTCTTCGGGCTCGCGGCCAACGGATATGACTTAACCTAATGAAACCAGGGTTCGAACGGCTGGATGGATAACAGACCCCTTGCAGATCCCAATCCAGGTACCATCTGAGCGAGTTACAATCCCCCACCCGTGGATTCACATGCTGACGACAGCATCGTATCCGCAGGTCGATCTGTGCAGATCATCAAGATACACCAAATCAGTAACACTTGATAAGAAGATATTAGACAGTCACTCCTCTCATACCGTTGTTTCTCAATCAAGTCTATACCAACTCCACGCCCCGCAAACACTCCTCAACTCACCTTCTACCTCCAAAAACAATCCACCACAACACCAACATGCGCACCCACCTCAATCTCCTCCTCACAACAATACCTTTCCTCGCACCCTTCGCCTCAGCAACCTGCCCCGGGCCAAACGTGAACCCAGCAACGCTGAAGCTCCTCAAAACTTTTGAGCCTTCCAAATCCTCCGTCTCTGACAACGGCTACGGAAACCCCACAATCGGCTACGGCCACCTCTGCACCGAATGGGCATGCTCCGATATCTCAGACTCCTTCACACAGCCTCTATCCGAGGAATCTGCATCGCAGCCCTTGATGGAGGATCTTGTTGTATGTTGCCATACCCCTGCCTCCCATCCAACTAGATACAAAGTATGGTGGCTATGCGAGTGGTGCTTGTTGTGCTAACCAGCGACTAGACCTACCAAAATGCCTTAGCGAATGCGCTTTCAGATGCTGTGTCTCTGAACAATAACCAGTACGGAGCCCTGGTCTCATGGACGTACAATACTGGTATTGCGGCGATGAAGTCGTCGACGCTTGTCGCGCGGTTGAATGACGGTGGCGATGTGGGCTTGTTGGGAACGGAGAGCTGCCGCAGTGGATTTATGTGAATGGAACGATGGTAGATAGGCTTGTGCGGAGGCGGGAGGCGGAGGTTAAGCTGTTCAATAGGAAGAGTGTGATTGGGGCGTTGCGTGTTGCTTGTTGAGTTCATTTGGGTGGGTATGGGATTTACGGAGTACCTGGTGTTACTAATCTATGAGACTGGGAGAATGGAGTACGGATTTGGAGCCTATAGGGGTTTGATAGAACGGTATCAGAATCTTCTTCAACGAATCGTCCATGTACAGCCGTCATGAGCTAGTATGTGCTTTGTGTAGGTGCCAGAAAGAGCCCGGTTAGAGATGCAAATCCTATAAACAAAAAGGCAACAGTGTCCGCCTCCATAAACGCCAATCGCTAAAAGGAGCATTACCGTGGGAGAGGCCGTTGCTATATACATGTAAGAGATTATAGTTGAATAAGATCCACCTCGGAAAAGTCGGGTGGGCTGCGGCTGAAGATAGTCCGGCCCTTTCCATCAAGCGCTTGGTACTCGTTGCTGATCCAGATATGCTTGCTGAATCGCTGAGCGCGGTAAATCTCCTCGTCGCTAACTCCAAGGTCATCCCGTGGGATCCAGATGACAGGGCGTTTGGCGCGAAGTGCATCGTGTTGGAAGGCGCGCTGGACAAGTTGATCACGCTCATCAGGGGTGAGATCCTCCAGCTCGTCGTGAATACCCGCAAACAAGGCAGCTCCTTTGTGGGTTCTTGCAGGAGCCTGGGCTTCAGCATCTTCTTGAAGTTTCTCCCGCATCCGCTGAATTGTGGGAACTGCCTGCTCGGAATTTGTACCAAAGTATTTAGACCGCCGGTTGGGAGACTGAGGAGTGGCCCATGATGGTCGACGAGAGGAATTAAGGTTGGCGGCTGTGTGAGGGTCGAGGCCCTGCCCCTTGCGTCTCAGACCAGAGGCCCGTCTCGACACACCATTGGCTTCAAACTTCTTCATTTCAATGTCACTGGGATCCTGCTCATCCTGGAACTCAGCACGTTCACGAGCCTTTAGTCGATGTTCAAGGGTATCCATTTCCACTTCTGCTTCCTCCTCTTCCTCGTAACCATCCAGTCCCAGCCGTGCCCTTTGTGCGCGGGCAAACTCCTCGTCTCGGCGAACGGCCTCGTCTTCTAATGTGATCGGTAGATAACGAATTAGGGGCCCGAAGGCTTCATTCAACAGGTACTGGAACCCGACAGTGAGCACCATCACAACAATCATTGCAATTGCTTGTCCCTTGCATGCAACGGTACCCTGAACGTCGCGAACCAAGAAGAAAAGACCAACCAAGCAGAGCTCCATAACATAAATGCCGGTAAATAACTGGTTAATGGCCCGCGGGAACAGTAAGCCGCCGGTGTCAAAGCGGAACTTTGTGACATATAGCGTGTTGTACCGGTAAACGAACCAGAACAGGCTGAAAGTAATGATGTTGAACACCAAGATTAGAGGCGCGATAACCGAGTAAATCAATCCTGCACGTATTAGATATTTCAAGAAAGAGGAGAAATATTACATACCGATGGATGCAAGGGTGGTATAGACGGGGAAGAAGGTGCCCCATTGCATCTGGTTGAGATTGGTGGTCCGTGCCCATTTTCTGCGTGCTGTTGAATCCAAGATCGGAGCAAGAATGAACCAGCTCACAAGGCTGAATATCTGGACTAGAGCTCCAGCACTCACAGAGAGCGCTTGCAGAATCATGTAAGAGAAAAAGTAATTGCTTGACAAGGGGATATTCTGCGCCAGGAGATCCGGCCAGCTTGTGACATCCGTGATATTCTGGAGGATCGTAGTAAAACTGGACGAAATCGCGACGACCAGAAACAGCTGGACGAATAGGAAGGCGAAGTAGTAATTCTGCACGGTAAGCTCAATCTCCATGCCTGTGTGGAGACCCTGTGCTCGACAGAGGAAACGAAGCAGTAGTGGCAGGATTGCCATGAGAATGGCCAGGAATAGTGGAGGCAGGATACCCTGTACAGCTGAGATGAACCATTCTGGCAGTTTCGATATCCACGACAGCCACGTGAATGCGTCTTCAAGATAGGAGAGCTGAGACAATAAACCGGTGAATGCAACTGGGAAAGCCCAGCCGATCACCATGCCAATGACGATAGCGATGATTCCAAATGTACGTAGATAGCGCTCCCACCATTTGATTGACATGTTGTCCCAGATAACATCATCTGGGGAGATTTCGACAGTGCGGGGAGCCATCTGCTTGGGCACATGATGGCTGACTGCCTGACAAGCCATGTGGGCAGCAACCTGATGATTGAACTGGATAAAGGCTGAGCTCATGAGTGGGAACCTTTCGGGGTGCTGTTGATCAACCTCGATTTCCAAGTTCAAGCGAGCGACTTCTTTACGGCAATAGTCAATAGTGTCCACTTTCTTTCCCATGAGCCAAAGCGAAGGCATCCAGCTGATACCGAAGATTGGCAGTCGCATGGTTTCACGATCTTTGGGACGAATATACTTCTGCCATAGCGGCTCACCAGCATCGTCTTTCTCGAAATGTTCATTGTATGCCACCGGGTACGTATCGTCCTCGGTCTCTGCGCCGTCGTTTCGTGCAAGGTCAAAATCATTGTCTGGGCGGGCCCTCACTGGCGAGTCGTTTTCCGAGCTAGAAGGCGATCCTGGGTCAACAACAGGGGTCTCCGGAGCTGTAAGCGGTAGCTCATCTGGTTCGGTTCGATTGCTGTTTTTGGATAGGTTGGATGGCCTGCTTCTCCAAAATGGCCTTCGCGGTTGCGAGTCTCCCTCGGCTCCCACCGATACGTGAGTAGGATCCGTCGCGCCATGGGCAGCCGGGATGCCGTCGGTCGTATACTCGTTCGATATAGGCTGGTCCCCATCTTGCTGGGCGTGATCGTGTTTCATAACAGTACCAAAGACCGACTTGCCCAGCTTGCCAACCCCCTGGCCGACAGCCCCCGCTAACCCGATAGCAGGCTCCAGGGGATTTAAATGCCTGCGCTTGTCTGTCTTGGTTCCTTTTCGAGTTGATTTGTCGCCGTGCAGGATTTCCTGAAGAGTGTGGGCTTGGTGAGGGTCTCCAGAGCTGATACCAGCACCCATGGCTATTCTCGAAGCTTTAGCATCTGCTTCCTCCTTCTCCTTGCTGTCGGCATTTTTTATCCCAGCCTTTTTCGCTGCTGCTTTCGCCTGCTTCATTTGAGCCTTTTTGCATTTGATGATCAATTCGGTAAGTGCCGTCTCGAGCTTCAACGCCAGCTTGTCTCGCTCTTTGACTTTCTCGTTGAGATCATCAAAGTTACGATTAATCCAAATGTTCCGAATTCCACCGGGGAAAACGTCGTATAGATTCTCTAGAGCCTCGAGAGACAGCCATCTTTTCGGGATAGCCGTCACTAGGACGGTTGTCGCAGATGCTCGTAGACGATGTTGCGGGGATGTAAGATACGCTTGGCGGAGGCGTATGTAGCTCCTTAGCTCGTCAAAGAAGATGGCGCACACATAGATGACGACAAATATCGCTAGGATCAAATGGCCCCAGTAACGGTGGGTGTTCTCTGGAGCAACATTGCCCCACGCCAACTGGTCTAATCCAGTCACATTCCACCTGTCCCCGGTGTCCGTCCCGTTCTTGTAAGTTTGGTCTTTCCCCCCAACCTTATTCAACGGTAACAGCGTCGGCAGTATGATAATAGCGAGAGGGACAAATATCTTTAGGAGCATACGCAGGTATCGTAGGAAGAAGTAGGCGTCCAGCCCACATTTCTGGATAAAGGCGGAGCTTGAGGTGCTGAAGATTGGGACTATCCATTTAAAGAGACCTGGTGGTGACGGTTCGGATCGTTCTCTATCGGGGACGAGGTATGTTCGAGGTTGGCTGTAGAGTGATCGCACAGTTAGTGGTGTCGATGTTTCGAGCAGAGATTGATAACAGCACTTACTAAATGCGAGTGAGCTTCCCTTTGAGAAGCATGAACAGGAGGAATTCGACGGTGAAAATTATTATGGCGGTGGCCAGTGACGCCACAAACGTTTTTATTGAGATTCCCTCCGTTTTCTGGCCATTTCCGCCCGCTTGCTCTAGGGCGGAGGTCAGGTCGTTTGCCATCGTTACTGGCCTTCAGGATCGTCCTGCGACCCTTTCGGGATTGTAGAAAAAACCGCGATGCAGATGAAAGTTGCTTGGGTATTCCCAAATAAATGTTCAGCCAAGCCCAGCCAATCGGAGCGTCAACACTCAGGACATTCCGGGGTAAAGCGACGGGTACCTAGACGGTCACAGTGGTCGAAAGAGAGAAGAGGTCGAGATGATAAGGAGGTGGGCGGTGGTGGGAGTGTGTTCGGAAGATGTTGTAGAGGCGAGGAGCAACGCAAGGAACAACCAGGAGAAGAAATAAACAAGAAAATGGATGTTGCAGATGAAGACATTAAGAATAATGAGCATCATCCATCGTTCATCAGTCCTCAGCCCTTTAGCCCAAAGCGCTGCCCATTATTCGTGGGAATCGCAGATCGCAACTTTTTAGTGCATGACATCAAGCGCCTGCTGGAACTTGGCCGACCCCAACAGCGCTCCGCTCTGCCGCCGCGGTTTCACTCTCTCTTGCCGCTGGTCAAAGGATTGGCTCGGATGAAACACAGCGCTTTCACCAGGAATGTCAGGCGCTTGGATGCTCAAAATAACAACAATAATGCCCTTGAAACTCCCTGAGGGACTACCAAAGACTCTCCAAAGCGCTTTACTCCTTGATGAAGTGGCAAGTGAGTGGACCTGCAAATTTACTCGATCTGGAATAGTGTTGATCAGTCGGGTCACTCCTGAAGCTGGGACGGCACAGCTCTCTCATTCGTCAGGGCCTGAGCCCAAGTCAAGGATGGAAAGCGCTATTCCCAGCAAGGGATGGTATACTCAGCCACGTCCCACAAGTGGCGGTGTCAGTACGTCTGCCAAGCCTTTGCTGTGATCCGTTCAACCCTATGACGCAGTTTTGTGGCAGGTGCGACTCAGGTACATATCACGTGACTAAGATGTGGCTGTGCTGTCGCGCTCGCCCAAATAGGAAACCACTTTACGCGTGATACGCGTCGCAGCGCGTTGCTCGAAGCGACGGAGAATCTCCAGCAACAATTTCTTGCCGAGTCGGCCATGATTGCTGTCTCCTTCAAATCTATCACCCCCCCTCGCTACATTTTCATATCCCGCGAATCCACCTATTTTTTTCTCTCCACTTTGTCACTTTTAATTCAATTTTGTTCTGATAGATTCTGTTTGATTCAGTTCTTGTGAATAGCCGCAGCAACATGTCTTCACCGGCTGGTTCTCGACGACGGGGCCGCCCAGCGAGGGACTCGGCCACCGCATCACCAGCTCGCTCGACACGCTCCCAACAGCTGCCGCAGGCCAGCAGCCCTGCTCAGACGACACCCCGTGCCTCGCGACGTCTACGAGGAGAAGCCACCGTCCCCTCTTCGTCCCCCATGTTCTTCCAGTCGTCTCCAGCTAGAGGAAATAACAGTAGCGCTGAGACACCAGATGCTCGCATGGAAGAGCCTAGCTCCCCCCTCAGGGCTTCATCCACTATGGATGACGGCGAAAGAACACCACGCGCAAATCGAACCGCCATGAGAGGTAAAAATTCTCATGTTTGATGCTTAGAAGACAATCACTGATATAAAGAAAAAACCAGATTCCTCCCCAATCCGATATGTGTCCAGCTCTAGCCCTACGCGCGCCTTTGGCCGCCAGACAGGTCATTCAGATATTCCCAGTGATAGCAGTGGTCTATTCGTTTCCTCTCGTCAAGACCGTATTACCTCCCGCCGCAGTGACCTCAATTCCGGAGGCTTTGGGTCAACCCCAAGCCGCAGACGCAGGGTCTTTGTGGATGCAAATGGCGTTCCTGCCGCCGACGGGGAGCCTCAGTCGGATGCGACATTCTCGAACATTCACCCCGATACCTCTGAAGCAGAGGCTATGGGAGGCAGCTCAACCCGCGTGATTTGGGGTACAAACATCTCCATTCAGGATTCCATGTCCGCTTTCAAAAACTTCCTTCACAACTTCACTACTAAATACCGTTTGTGGGCCGAGGGAGCAACCGAGGATGAGACGCGCCGAATGGGGGATGCGGCTGAAGAATTAGAATACATCGAGATGCTCAACACAATGCGGCAACTGGGCGTTACCAGTCTCAATTTGGATGGGAAGAATCTCAAGGCATATCCACCAACCCTTAAGTTGTGGCATCAGCTCCAGGCATACCCGCAAGAAATTATTCCTCTGATGGATCAAAGCATCAGGGACGTCATGGTCGAATTGGCAGCGAAGGAAATGGAGCGATTGCGGTCTCACATTCAACGTAATCAGAGCAACCACCGGGATATGAGCGATGCCCCAGTTGTTCCTAGCTCTGATGCTATGAGCGAAAGTGGCCGGATGCCACAGACAGAGATCCCAGACCTTGTCGCAGAAGCAGAGACGAAGCCATACAAAGTTCTTCCTTTTGGTCTTGACAGAACAGTCAATATGAGAGATCTCGATCCTGCCGGTACGTCTCTTTTTTTTTTTCTTTTTTTTCCGCATTCTAGCTAACGAACCCTGCAGATATGGATAAGCTGGTGAGCATCAAGGGCTTGGTCATTCGGGCTACACCCATTATACCTGACATGAAAGAAGGTTTGTGGCTTGCCTTTGACCTACTTTAGCTTTATCTAACTCGTTTCGTAGCATTCTTCCGCTGTCAAGCCTGCAACCACTCAGTTCAAGTCGATATCGATCGCGGCAAGATCGCCGAACCCACCATCTGTCCCCGTCAAGTCTGCCAACAGCGAAACTCGATGCAGATTGTCCACAATCGCTGCGTCTTCGCCGACAAACAAGTAATCAAACTGCAGGAGACTCCAGACAGCATTCCCGACGGTCAAACGCCTCACTCGGTTTCTCTATGTGTCTACGACGAACTAGTAGACGTTTGCAAAGCAGGTGACCGGGTTGAGGTTACAGGTATTTTCCGATCGAACCCCGTGCGCATAAACCCTCGGCAGCGGACGCAGAAGAGTCTTTTCAAGACATACATAGATGTTCTCCATGTTCAGAAGGTCGACCGCAAGAAGTTGGGCATCGACGTGTCGACCGTCGAACAGGAGCTTTCAGAACAGGCCGCTGGCGACGCGGAGCAGATCCGCAAGATTTCTGCCGAAGAGGAGGACAAGATCAGGCGAACATCCACACGACCTGACCTATACGAGCTTCTTGCCCGATCGCTGGCTCCTAGCATTTACGAGATGGACGATGTGAAGAAGGGTATTTTACTTCAGCTGTTCGGTGGCACGAACAAATCATTCCAGAAGGGTGGTAACCCACGTTACCGTGGCGACATCAACGTGCTCCTCTGCGGTGACCCCTCGACCTCCAAGTCTCAATTACTCCGATATGTCCACAAGATCGCTCCCCGAGGTGTATACACCAGTGGTAAAGGTTCATCTGCTGTCGGTCTCACAGCCTACGTCACGCGTGATCCCGAAACCCGTCAGATGGTGCTCGAGTCCGGTGCTTTAGTTCTCTCCGACGGAGGTGTTTGCTGCATTGATGAGTTCGACAAGATGAATGAATCCACGCGCTCCGTGCTGCACGAAGTCATGGAACAGCAAACGGTGTCCATCGCCAAGGCAGGTATCATCACGACTCTGAATGCCAGGACAAGCATCCTCGCATCGGCCAACCCAATCGGCAGCAGATACAACCCGAACTTGCCCGTCCCCCAGAACATTGACCTTCCACCTACACTACTGTCGCGTTTCGACCTAGTTTACCTTGTCCTTGACCGCGTCGACGAACAGGAGGACCGTCGCCTGGCCAAGCATCTTGTCAACATGTACCTCGAAGATAGACCTGAAAACGCGAGCGAGCGGGAAATCTTAGTGAGTCAACACTGTGTGCTTTACAATTCATTCTTTACTAACCATCGTTAATTTTTAGCCCATTGAATTCTTAACAGCCTACATCACCTACGCCAAGACCAAGATTAACCCCGTCCTCACACCCGCCGCTGGCAGAGCCCTGTCTGACGCCTACGTGAACATGCGTAAGCTCGGAGACGACATCCGCTCAGCAGACCGCCGAATCACAGCAACGACACGTCAGCTCGAGTCAATGATCCGACTTGCTGAAGCTCACGCCCGTATGCGCCTCTCTCCCGAGGTAACAGCAGACGACGTGGAAGAGGCTGTTCGTCTGATCCGCTCTGCCATCAAACAGGCGGCTACAGATTCCCGTACCGGATTGATCGACATGAGTCTCCTGACGGAAGGCACAAGTGCAAGCGAACGACGAAACAAGGAGGCGCTTAAGCGCGGTATTCTCGGCGTTGTCGATGACTTGGCCGGTGCAGCAGGTGGCGCAGCCCGCTGGGCAGAGGTCTATCGGGTCTTGAGCGAGCAGGCTAGCGCTGGTGTAGATAGCGCTCAGTTCACAGAAGCCGTTCGGGCTCTTGAGTCAGAGGGTCTTGTGAATATCCTAGGTGAGGGCGCGCGGAGAAGCATCCGCCGTGCTGCCGGTGCGGCTGCATAGGTCGCGGACGATGGAACGACGAGGAAACGATGATATGGAGTACATAATACATAAATTGAGGTCGATGATTAGCCGTCAACTTGTATGGTTTGGGGTTTCTGGTGTTAGGGCATGGCTGGATGCGGGACGGTCTTGTGATTAATCAGTCAATAAGTTGCATTTGGTATCTACGTATTGATCCTTCTTTGGCAATATGCCTCTTCGTCATTCGCCTGGTCTATCATGGAGTACTTGTCGCGTCTCCAGCATCATTCGTGCATTCGTATGCCACGGTCCCTCTGCAGTTGAACTTTGTTAGGGCATGGACTTCTCAGCGCTTATTCCAGCTTTCCAATGAGCTACCCAACCACAATAGTCCTTTTTCTACGCTCGGTGGGCATGTGGCTGCATTGGTCCTGGATCATAGCAACGTCTTCCTCGAAAATATATCTTGTATGCCCCAAGATACCGAGGGATTATCGTAGCCTAGGGTTCGTTTCAAAAACAAAATATATATCATCACCCCCACCAAACTACCAGTACTACTACCGGGACAACACTCAACTTTTGAAAGGGGTCCCACACAGTCACTGACAATAAAGGAAGGCGCATCCACGGATCGCTCCTTCCTCCAGTATAAGAGACGACACCTGAGCTTTAGGAAGGAGCAACCCTGACAAGGTTCGCGGGCACCTGCCTCGTGGGAGATATTCGGTGCGGGGAAGGAGCGATCTACCTCCTCACCGATTGTGGAAGGCACTCTCTCTCCTATTATTTCTCCCATATCGGGGGGCCATTGTAGTAGGCAGCTGAGGAACGAGCGATCTAGTACAAGGGTTGTAGCACCTGCCCTGTTGAAGGAGCTAAGGAGGGAAGGCAAGGGTGACAGACGACCTAGGAATCGGATATGGATGTCATTCTGTCCATGTCGAACATAGTTGATCAGTGCCTGACCGAGAACTACGCCATTATACTACTAAGAGCCAAACAGGAAACAGTCAACGTTTGTTGGTCGGTCACTATTGGAAGTAGTTGAGCAATAAAAAAAAAAAGAAATCAGAAGCCCAACGCGGGGGTTGAACCCGCAACCTTGAGATTAAGAGTCTCACGCTCTGCCGATTGAGCTAGCCGGGCTGGTTGATATTTGAGCGGTTGCTTTTTAAACTTATATCATAAACTTAGTTCAGAATCCGTTAAATTGTTCTTTCTATATAACAGGACGACGACCAGAACTGAGAAAACTGATCTTCGGTCATCGCTATCTGGAGAAGCTTTGAGTGAGGCTAGCAGTGTCCCTTGCCAATTCGATCCGTTGAGAAAATCACATTCCAGTATCAATCATCCATTTCTCAAGCATTGAAGCATCTGCGATCGAGCTATGGCTACTTATGGAAGGCTTTTTCGACTGACATCGCCTCGCAGCTCGATGCCTATATATCTCGTACTCAAACACATATGGTAATGTTTTGTCACCTTTGTGGTAGCGCGTTTTACCAATCTTGAAGCAGTAAAGCGTATTTTGTCTTCAATGCAGCCCAACGAGCTAGAGCGAGCACCTGCTAAATCGAGTGGCTCAGAATGCTTCTCGACGACGCCAGCCCGTGTCCAGAAAAGTCCTCCGCTCGAGATAAGCTCCATACTACTATGTGGCGAGCTGCAGCCATCTCGAAATCTCATCATCTCTCATGGCTTTTCTCCGACTTGCTTGGAGAGATCGGTCAGCCAAGACACCAAGATCAAGAGTCTGTAGAGCAAAATCGCAATTGGGCGTTCAGCGACTCCGCTCTGCCGTGGCATCGCCGATGAAAGGACAAAGGAGACGGAGGTGGAGAGGCACGTGCCCGGAGACCAGCCGGCGCTAGTCTCGCCCGTCGCAGCTCCAGACTGACTCCATCATCCATGGGAGCTCCAGTGCACTATGAGACTGTGACACCCCCCGCCACTCGCGGCTAAGACAATCGCTCTCTTCGAAGATTTCATTATTTCTTCTCCCCTCCTCTCTCATGCGCCTGGGTATTCTCTTCGTCCTCCCTTTGCGCTTCTGATCCCATCGCGGATTCGTCTCAATTGCCGATCTTATCCTGACCCCGGTCCGTCTCCAATCAGCTCGTTCGGGCGCTGTTCCTGCTCCCCCGTAGGTCATCATGAGGTAAATTAGCCAACACCCGCCCAAACCAATCGTAGCTGTGACTGACAGCTTGCTTTTTCACAGGTTCGGCGAGCACCTCCGCTCGTCTCAGATTAAAGAGTACTTCTGGTACTACATCAATTACGAAGGCTTGAAGAAAGCTCTCAAGACCGGCTACGTTACCGACCCGACCCCCGAAAACACAAAGCCCGACCGCAAACCATGGACGGAGGACAATGAGCGGCATTTCGTGACACTTCTGGAGAGCGAATTGGACAAGGTCTTCAATTTCCAGAAGCTCAAGAGCGAGGAGATTGTCCGCCGGATCCAAGCGAGCGAAAGGGACGTCGACGACGTTGTAACGCGGCTGAATAGCAGCAATGACACCCGCAGCACCGGCCGCTCAAGCAGGCCTCCTCCGTCCGACGAGGAGTTCCTAATGCTTGAGCAGGTCTTGAGTGATATCATCGCTGATGTTCATGACCTTGCCAAATTCACGCAATTGAACTACACCGGGTTCCAAAAGATCATCAAGAAGCATGATGTACGTATTATCGGGACTCATTACGCTGCACTGGGAGAATCGCATATTGACAATTTACATAGAAACAAACCCAATGGCATCTCAAGCCAGTCTTTGCTGCCCGGCTCAATGCGAAGCCTTTCTTCAAGGATAACTATGATGCCTTCGTAGTAAAGCTATCAAAGCTGTATGACCTTGTCCGAACCAAGGGAAACCCAGTCAAAGGAGATTCCTCAGCAGGTGGTAGCCAACAGAACTTTGTCCGGCAAACAACCAAATACTGGGTTCATCCCGACAATATCACAGAATTGAAGTTGATCATTCTTAAGGTATGCCGCCTCAATTCCCGTGTATTGTACCGCACTAACTCGACATAGCATCTTCCCGTCCTTGTCTTCAACCCGAGCAAAGAATTCGAAGAAGAAGATTCCGCGATTTCCTCCATCTACTATGACAACCCCGAAACGTGGGAGCTATACCAGGGCCGCTTAAAGAAGACTGAAGGAGCTGAGGCCATCCGTCTACGGTGGTACGGCGGTATGGGTAGTGATCAGATCTTCGTCGAGCGGAAAACTCATCGTGAGGATTGGACTGGAGAGAAGTCCGTTAAGGCGCGGTTTTCTCTCAAAGAGAAATATGTGAACGACTTCCTGGCTGGTAAATTGACGGTGGACAAAGTCTTCGAGAAGATGCGGAAGGATAAGAAAAAGAGTGAGGATGAGATCGCCGACCTGGAGCAACTGGCTCGGGAGATTCAGTACCGAGTCATCACTAGGCGGCTGGTACCAGTCACCAGAACCTTCTATCACCGTACCGCTTTCCAGCTCCCTGGAGATGCCAGAGTCCGTATCTCGCTTGATACAGAGTTAACTATGACCCGAGAGGATAACCTGGATGGACGTCGGAGAGCCGGTAACAACTGGCGCAGGATGGACATTGGGGTTGACTGGCCGTTCAACCAACTACCACCCGAGGACGCTGAGCGTTTCCCCTACGCGGTTCTGGAGGTCAAACTTCAGACCCAGGCTGGACAGGAGCCCCCGAAGTGGATTCGTGATTTGACGGCGAGCCACTTGGTGGAAGCAGTGCCCAAGTACAGCAAGTTCATCCACGGAACTGCCACACTATTCCCCGACCGCATCCACCTGCTGCCGTTCTGGATGCCCCAAATGGACGTTGACATTCGAAAGCCTGCAACGCGCCACTTTGGGATTCAGCGCCCAATGACAAGCACGTCTCTTTCTGCAAACGAGACACCTGAAGATGATGAATCCGAAGACGACGAGCTTGACGCACACGAAGGGCGCAATGGGGCCCCGAGAGACCGCTCCGGCCGAGAAGCGCTCCGTGAAATCGAGCCACATGCTCTTTTCGATGATACCGACGGGAATGCGCTTGATATCGAGGAACGGATAGCTGCACAACCACTTCCCGGAGACGAAGACTATCCGCTGTACGACTCGGATGATGAGTCCGTCGATTCAGATGAGCTGGAAGAGGCTCGTCGCGTGGGAGGCAGATACTACTATGAGCAGCTGGCCAAGTACTACAGCCATCGGTTCAAGAACGGAACGATCAATCTCCTCAAGGCGCTCATTCCTAGGCCAATGCCCACAAACATACCGGCTCCCGAGTCGAACGGAATCACTGTCATGGGCAGTGGACGGACTGTCAAGCGATTCACGGCTCCCAAGGGCAAACGTAAGCATCATACTCCCTCCTCTCTCGGTTGACAACATCATTAACAAATCTCAGGTATCCACGTTCCTGTCCGCGTCGAACCTAAAGTCTACTTCGCCGCCGAGAGAACATTCCTCTCCTGGCTAGAATTTTCTATCCTTCTTGGAACAATTGCCGCTACCCTTTTGAACTTCGGCGACGACTACATCACATTCGCCTGCTCTTGGGCCTTCACCATCCTTGCCGCTGTAGCCCTCATCTATAGTCTCATCCTCTACATCTGGCGCGTTGACAAGATTCGCAAACGCCGCGACGTGAAGCGTGTGTACTACGAGAAATGGGGGCCTACAGTCGTTGGCGTCGGCCTGGTCGCAATTATGCTGACGAACTTTGCTTTGCGTGTCCGACAACCCGGGTTTACGTCTAGAGACGGTAACAATTCCACCACACCTGGCCGCGACGATCTTTGATGTTGCTTCATGCGTCTGAAATGCGTCATAGCGTGTTCTCTTGGATATGCGTTATCTTTTCCCTTGTCTTTTTCACTGTTTGACCTTGGGTTGTAGAATGACTACTGGATAGCCGGTGTTTGGCTAGAGGAAATTGGCTTGTACAAAAACCACCTATATTGTGTACCCATTACTTCCTTGTGATATGATTATCAGGATGATGACTCGATGGATATTGTATATTGGCTAGCCAATGGATGATTGAAAGTTTATGCGAAAAAGTTTTGGCCTCGAACGCTTCCTCAAAGTAATAGTAAGTGTCATTAATATACAGTCAGTAGAAATCGTTATCAGCGCTCTCAACTAATATCAAGGTCCAAGTCTATAAAGTCCTTATACGAACTCATACAAAAGCCCACTTCGCACACAGGAGCCCTGCCCGACTGACCAGTTATGTTATGTAAAGGGTATCTGATAGTCAATACTCAATCAATACTCGAAATCATCATCAACCCCACCCTTGCTGGTCCCATCCTTCGCCACAGCCTCTTGCTTCCGATACATCTCCGCAACAGCCTTCGTCGTAGTCGCCTGCTCAGCCTTCTTATCATCACGACTCTTAATAAACCTCGGGAACCGCAGCGAAACACCCTTGGCACCAACAAACTCATCCGCCGCAGCCTTGTACCTCGGACTCAGGGTAAGGTCGGCGGTCTTGACTTCCCAAACGAGGCGGGGCTCGAGCCAGACGTCGGGCTGGTCCTTGGGGACCGTCGAGTGTGAGTAGAAGGGCTTGGCGCGGTCGATGACGAGCGGGGAGAGGGTTTCGTGGAATTCCTTGAGGATTTCGTCCGAGAAGCCCGTACCGATGTTGCAGATTGTTTCGTAGGTTTGTGTATTGGGGTTGTAGGCGGCGAGGAGGAAGGCGCCGTAGACGGACGTGCGTTTTCCGCGGCCGTAGTAGGCGCCTAGGACGACGAGGTCGAGGGAGTCCCCGACGCCGGAGAGATAGTCTTTCTTCACCTGATAGAGGATTCTGCTTAGTTTGGGTACCTAACATGTATGTATATCAGGTTCCGGACGCACCTTGAGCCAGTTACGAGAGCGTTTGCTTGGTTCATAGCCACTCTCTTCTGTGTCGAGCATTTTCACCATGAGGCCTTCGCATGAGGCTTTGACGGAATCGTCGAGGAGGTTTTGGATCTCATCTAGATCGTTTGTGTCTCCGTACTGGGCGAATTGGAATTCGCCTTCGACCGCTTGGAATGATTTGTGTAGCAGTTCGCGGCGCTCTCGGAGGGACTTCTTAACTGTAGCCTGCGCCTGAGTTAGCAGAATTCGAGCAAAGCGAATTTCAGAGAGAACATACCTCATCATCCAGGAAAAGAAGATCGAATGCAAAGACGCAGACTTTGACCTTGACGTCCTCTGCCTTGACATCTTTCCGCTTCCGCGTCATCAACTGCTGGAAGGGAAGCACTTTCTTGTTGACTGTATCCCATGCGACGGTTTCGCAGTCTAGCACAAAGCTTCCGACACCGGGCTTGATCCAGGTCTTAAGCTTTTCCAAGACATCAGGGTATTTTTTCGATAGGTCTTCTGAATTTCGAGAAAAGATGGCAGTGAGTCCAACGTCCTTCTTTTCCAAGGTAAGTTGAGCCCCAGGATACTTCTTCATGTGCTCGGGAGCCACATAGTGGATCTGAGCTCTCTCGCCATCGTATTTGTATTCACACGTGAAGTCCTTGCCTTCAAATCGATCGAGGACTTCGGTGATAGACTTGGTTGGCTTTGCAAGCATAGGTTTGATGGGGATCCCTGGCTGCAGCTTGCAATGTTGGCCAAGCTTGGACAAGCCATGTTCCAGTAGGGCTGGAATGATAACTTCATAGGCTGGCAATTCACTGTATACCGTCTTCAGTATTGCCTCCCCCTCTGCCAACTTTTCCGCAGAAGGAGTTTTTTCGCCTTCGAGAGTAGCCTCATGTGCGACCACTGCTTGAGCAAGGGCAACGAGTACGGTCTTCTCCGCCAGCCCTAGCCGTAGTTTGCCTTCTAGGAATCGTACAAGATATTTGGCTTCACTCGGACCGCCCTTATCCTTGGTAATATCGATTCCCTTGCTGCCCTTTCCAGTAGTGGCGGCGTCCGCAGCGGAAAGGAGTTTCTTGATTCCTGAGATCTTCTTGTCCTGGGCACCGTGACCCTGAACCTTGGCAATCGCAAGTAGGCCTTCATGCACTCCTCTAACAGTTAATGGCTTCGGTTTGAACATCGTGGGTTGATTTGACCTGCTCTTGGCAGCTACCAGGCCCAAGTCTCCGATCTCATGCTGATCTGCTTTGATGACTGATAGACTACGGCCTGTACTTTCACCAATAGCCTTCATGATCAGAGACTCACCGATACCCAGCTCGATTCCGGCATAGTCAGCGGCAAGCTTGTTGATCATGAGTTGGACTGTAGGGAGGAAGTCTTTAGGAGTGAGGCGTAGGACTTGTCGAAGGAAGAGAGAGCAGTGGGCGAGGATTTGGAGACGTTTCGTGGTCATCTCAATGAGCGAAAATGTGGTGCATAAAGCGGCGTACGGAACAGGCTCGCCAGGCTTCCAATCAGGATATGGATCTTTCCCGCTCCCTTTTAGGGTTGCCTGGACCTTCTCAAGCTCTTTTTTCTTCAATTCAGGCTTCTCCTCGGCCTCTTCTTCGCTAGCAGACAGCTCTTCCTCGACATCGGATGCGTCATGATCTTCTGGTGTTTTCTCTCCGGATGCCTTCTGCACGACGGGAGGTGAAGTTACCTTGGCCTGTTGTTTTGTGGGTCTTGGCTTTTTCGGCGAGGATTTGGGTTGCGCTTTGGAGACGGGGGCTGCCTTCGCTTTATCGGGGCCCCTTCGCCGTCTCTTACTTGAGGGCTGAACATCACTCTCTTCACCATCGCTCCCTTCACTCTTATCTCTCTTCAAAGATTGACGATCAGCTTCACCGTCCTCGGCTACCTCGGGCGCAGCTTCAGAAGCTTCTGACATATCAACATCCTTGCCGCTTGTTTCATCGGCTACAGGCTCAGCCTCACTTTCGTCCCTGGGCGCTTCTTTTTTCGATTTGTTTGCGGAGGCGGTCGACTTGTTTCGATTGCCTCCAAAACTAAGGGTGGTTTGCTTCTTTGGGGCGTCCGAATTCGAACCGAAAAACCTCCTGCAAAATGTTATAAGCATGCCATTGGAAAGGTGGTAGGGGTGTACTAGACTCAGAACAGTCCAGCCTGACGCACGCGAGGGTCAATTGAGAGTCTTTAACATACCCCAGAGTTGCCTGCTTTCCTTCCTTGGGCTCAGGCATTTTCAGCGACAGAGACGGGATAGGATGGAGGACGAAAGGTGATAGTCTCTTTGGGCGACGTGAGTAGGACTGAATGCCTCTGACGCGCGGGACTGAGACAGATAATGCGGCACGGGGATCGGCGCGGGTGCAGCAAGCGATTGGAGATGGTCTGTTGCGAATCGGGGCCCAAATCAACGATAGCTCGGAAGGCGCAATTGAGATTGCGGAGTTGCGGAGGAGAACCATAGACGTTTATAACATGACTAGCCACTGCACAGTGGCATGCTGAACGTTCCTGGGACGATTGCCTGACGCAGGCTGTATCTAGGCTGCGTAGGCGGCAAAGCCCAAGCGCCGCCTCAGGAACGCGACGTGACGCGAGTCGCACCAAGTCACGTGCTAAGTTTATCGATAAGACCGACGACCACTTCACCGCCATAGAAGAGCGGCAGAATAAAGAAGGGCGGAGAACCAATAAAATGGCAGCCATGATGACCCATTTTGTCCTCGACAACCATCGCTTTATCATTCGATATCTTACACCGTGGCAATTTGCTCAGCATTACAGAGAGCTTTGACTTGCTGGTAGATCAGATGGACAAGGATCCGTAGCTCGAGTGTTACCGCACCGCGTGCCGAATTGCCAGATGGATAGCACAAGGCAGGAAGCTTTCCAGAAGGTATATACTACCGAACTCGTTAAGAATATGGATTGCCGGGCTGACTTATTGAAAGCTTCGAGAGCCATGTGTCGAGTTAAGCTCTGTTGGCTTGAAATTTCGAGGGCACCAAGCCAGCTCTAGTGAAGTTCTCAAGGCTCTTCGGTCGGTGCAGAATGCGCTGAATGAACTCGCTGGGAAGCATGCGCTGGACGAAAAGCTGGCTGAATATGCCTTCTTCCCCTTAGCGCACATATTCAACGAGTCGAAACGGGCTCCCGTCAACGTTCTCGAAGTCGCCGTCAACTGCCTGAAAGTGCTTGTAGCGGAAGGATGGAAAGCCCGCTTGTCTCCCCAGATGGGAAAGCAGTTGGTAATTCTACTGACATTGATCGTGGGCGGTGCCCCGAGTAACAGTAAAGAGAGGGCAACTGTACAGACATCCTCTGTCGAGCTGGAGATAGCGGGACTCGACTGCCTCTCTGCAATATTTGAGGCACTGGGCGGGCCGGTGGCGGAACGTACAGTTTATCATGAAATTGGTACTGCAACGGTAGTTGATCAGACCGTGTATATTCTGCTTGAGGGTATTGTGAGCGACCGTTCAGATGAGCTTTGCGTTTCTGCGGCCCGAGCTCTTCAAGCTTTATATCGCCGTGTTACCGATCGCGTTGTGCTTGCTAGTATAATGCCCCGAACAGTCTCAGCACTCACGAAGGTTCTCAAGCCGACGACTCAAGTTAGGCGATCATATAGGTTGATTACGACATGCCTGGCCATACTCACAGACACCCTGAAGGCGGTTCTAAATGATCAGGTCAACTCGCAGCTCCCAGAGAAGGCCGCCCAACCAGAAGGGGCTGACGAGAAATTGGTGCTGGACGAGTCTTGGTTGCAGGCAACGACTACCCAGATCAAGCTCGCACTGACACAAGTCATCCAACTCAGACGCCATGAGCGGCAGGAAGTTCAAGACGAGCTGTTGAAACTCTGCATCATGGTCGTAGAGGATTGCCGCACCACATTACAGGAATCAATTCCGGTGTTGGTCGAAACCGTTGTTGTGCTCTCCAGAGTTGATGAGAACCAAATGCCGAACGATGCTTATTCGTCGTTGAAACATCTGGCTACGACCTATCCAGCGCTGCTGGACTCTCTCAAGAATTCCCTACATACTTGGCTCACTGCATTCCCGAGAACAATGCAGAGTAACGACGAAACGACTAAGCAATGGGCAATCAAGCAAATAGCTACTGCCTTCCAAGTGCTCTCTGAGGTCCAGTCGGAGTCTGATCTGCTCACCAACAATCTAACATCTGGACTCTGCGACAGCGTCGCATTTATTGTGAATCAAGCAACGAATATGCCACGGCCAATGAACCCAGACCCCGCAGGAAATCAAGCTATGGATATCCTCGTACCTGGAAACCAATCCTTGACGTTTTCACCCGTTCTACTCGACCATAAAAGCCAGCAGCAAACCCTCAGCGACTTACAGGACCTGATTGCACGATTAAACTTATCCAATTCTTCTAATGATATCACGCGCTTGATCGTCAATCGGATACATCACGAGCAGGGGAATTCAGTTATTGCACCACTGTGGCTTGCTGTGTCATTCCTCAAAGGTACAACAATTTTCACGAGCGGTTTCGATGAGTTCATCTCCTTTGACCAGCTTGAGCCATCACGCCCATATTCCACGAGGGCGAATATGATTGAGGAGCTATATTATATCTCGTTACCAATTCTAAACGAGCTCCAGGTTGACGAGCCGAGAGATTGGCGCGTCTCAGCACTAGCGCTAGAAGCAATTGCCCTCCAAGCAGAAGAGCTGCGGGAAGGCTTCCGCCCTGAACTCATGGACGCACTATATCCTGTCCTACAGCTGCTTGCATCGAGCAACCCAGACCTCCAGAGACATGCAATGGCGTGCCTTAACATCCTGACACAAGCTTGCGGCTACCCTGACACAAGTGCCATGATCATTGAAAACGTTGATTACCTCGTGAACTCCGTGGCCTTGAAGCTGAACACGTTCGATGTGTCGCCATATCCACCTCAAGTCTTGCTTATGATGGTGAAACTATGCGGGGCGCGGCTGGTACCTTATCTGGACGACCTGGTAGACTCGATATTCGGGATCTTAGACCTCTATCATGGTTACCCTAGACTTGTCGAGCTGATGTTCAAAACACTGACAGCGATTGTGGAAGAGAGCACAAAGAACCCAGCACTACTCGCTATCGAAAACGGAAGTAATGGGGCTGCTCCCGATCATCTCAAAAAGAGATATCAAGCCCTAAGAATTGCCACTCTTGCAGAAGATTTCGCCCGTCGCAAGGCGAAGCGTGCCGAATATGCCAACTTAACAGAAGAGGACGAGAAACAGACTCACCCAAAACGACCCTGGGGAGAAGAAAAGAAGGGCGAAGAGAAGACACTGAATAATGACCCTCTCTCAGAACTACTGGGAGAAGATGAATCAGACGAGCCTCTACCTCCGCCTAAGGAGCCAGAAGATGCAGAGAAGCCTCTAAGCAAATCGCACTCACTCCTCCTTCACATCGTGCAGTCCCTACCACTACACCTCTCCTCACCATCTCCATACCTCCGCCGGTCCTTACTAGCCATTCTCACAGACGTCCTTCCCATCCTCGCAGCAGACGAAAAGAGCTTCTTACCTCTCATCAACGACCTCTGGCCAGCCGTCGTATCAAAAATTAGCTTCCCATCGTCACTCGGCACAACATCATCCTCGACAGCCCTAATGGGAAAAGATACATCAACAAGCAGCAGACCAAACCGGGGAACCACCGACTCGGACTTTAAAGAAGAAACCTTCGTCACAACAACCGCCTGCAAAGCCACCGAAGCAATCTTCAAAACAGCGGGCGACTTCACAGCGTCGCGAGTTGAAGCCGAGTTCCCACGCTGGGAGCGCTTCTATAACCGCGTGTGGGAGAAAGTTCGCCAGGATACGGACAAGATACTCGAACGACAAGCACAGAGTCAGCTTGCAACACCCGACACCACGACGAGTTCCCTCGCAGATTTGAAGCTCAATAGTACCCCTGGATCCCTCGAAAAGCCTTCCCAGCCACCAGCACCAGCATTCATCCAAGCCCTCTCCCTCACCAAACCCGGCTCCGCCTCTGGTTCCCGCGTTTTCACACCCCACCACACCCTCTGGCGAGCCTTCATCTCGCTATTCCTCACCCTCCTCACGCACGTGCGCCTCCCGCTCCCAGTCGGTGACCGGATCTGCCATATCCTCGGTGAATGGATTGCGCGGTACGCGGGACCAACGTACTACTTCTCGCACCAGTTCAACTCATTCAAATCCACATCTACATCTACACATACATCCCCACCAACACATCCAGAAGAAGATGAATCAATCCAGAAAGTCATCGAGGCTATGGAGACGTGGAACCCAGACCTGACGTGGTTCATCTTCCAGCAGCAGCGGGGTGAGATTTCGCGTGCGCTGGGGAAGAAGAGCGGAATACAGCGGCAGAGATGCCAAACGGGACAGGGGGAGGTGCCGCTGGGGTCTTTTGCTGGAGGGAGGATCAAGTTTGCCGAGTTGAGCTTCTAGCTAGGATGGTAATCTAGAATTATACTTGTTGTTTGTTATTCGACGGTCTGAGTAAATGTAGATAGTGATAGTCGGCGGAAGTTTGGTAAAGCTATATTTGGTTGGGACCTTCTGGTCAAGCTGATCGTGTCTTCATGTCGATGTCAATACACAGAGCAGGTTACAGCTCGACTTTGCCAAGACCGTCCTCATTAGCCATGGTGTTGTTTAGGGGCGTGAGAGAGACTGGCCAGGTTAATCCACGTAGTTTCGATTATGATATTGAGAGAATATTGACAGGATTTTGAGAAAAAATGAAGAGAATATTCCGAGAATAAAGAGGGTCCTTGTGTATGCTTATTGGCGGTGGCTTTCTTGAGTGGTGTGCGTTGGCCGTGTAGGATTTAGGTAGTGACTCGTGAGCGAGCTGTCCACAGGCAGACATCGACACGGGCTACAAGATTGAGTTTACGAGAAGAACGTTTTGAGCGGAGATTGCTATTTAGAGCTAACACGAGGCGAAACTTTGCGACACGCAAAGCAACGACAACGACAAAACTAACAGACTGGCAGTCTGATTGGTGCGCATGTTGAGAAAGGAGTGACGAGGGTCAGAAACAGAAACATGAGATCACGAGATACCCTTCGAAAGAAATAGGTCACAGCCGACAAATTTACTCGTCGTCTTCCTCGCTCTCCTCGTCACTCTCAGCGCTCTCGAGCCACTGAAGGAAGGGCTCGGCAGCCTTCCGGACCTTCTTGCTGGTGGCCGAGTCGACGTACTTCTTGCTGGCCTTGGCGCACCAGACCTTGAGGGTTTCCTCAGAAATAAGGTCGTTCTGGTAGTAAGCGAGAAGGATGGCAGGGACCTGAGAGATAAGCTGAGGGCGGTCCTTGCCGACGAAGCGCTCGGTACCACCGAGGAAGGCCTTCTCGTGACGCTCAGAAGTGATCAGCTTCTTGAGCAGGGGAGCGCGGCCCTCAATCTGCTTGGCGATCTTGTCGTCGAAGATGGTTTGAGCAAGAACAGCAAGAGTCTTGTGCTTGGACTCGATGCCGTACTCCTTGGCCTTGAGGTAAATTTCCACATCCTCAACATTGGTGACGCCACCCTTCGCTTCGGCGGTGCTGATGATCCAGCTGCCGAGTTCATCATAAGCCGAAGGGCCGTCGGCACCCTCGTCATCACCCTCTTCAAGAACGAGAGTGCGCTTCAGGTCGTCGGGAAGTTCCTTGGCACGGGCCTTGACGGCCTCTTCCGAGACATCGACGGCCCAGCTGTCGTCCTCGATTTCGTCCTCGGCCTCAATGTTCTGGGCCGCGGAGTTGATGCGGCGAGTGAGCTCGTCATCGCTGTGAGCTTCGGGGGAATCGCCATTCTCGCCATCGCCGTTGTCAGAGTTGCTGTCACCGGGGCTGCCGTTTTCACCGTTCGTCTCCTCCTTCTTCCGGTCACGGCGAGCTTTCTTGGAAGCCTTGTCCTTCTTCCCCTTGCCCGAGGTGTTGTTGCGGAGGATAAAGGTGCTCAGCTTGAGACGGGGATCGACATCCGTGCGCTGTCCACAGGCTTTGCAGTCCAAGATGATCTTCTCGTCTTTGATGATGACATCGGTTTCCGGGTTCTTGCACTTCTTGCAGAGGACGAACTTGGAGATGAATCCGTCAAGGTAGTCTTGGAGCTTCCTGGCATCATGGGCACCGTTGATGATCCAGCGGTCATCGGTAGGCTTAGCGTTGGCTTGGGCACCGAGTTCGAACCCAAAGTACTTGATGACATAGGCAGGGGGACGGCTCAGCGATCCGGCAACCGAGTTCAGGTTGACGACAACGGTTTTGATACCATTGCCCTTGCCCTCGATCTTGGACTGCAAGGGCTCCATTTTGTAACGGTAGAAGGGATCGGTGATATCCCGACGGATGTTGATGTTGTTGGGAGCCATGATGACGGTTTATTGGAAGTTGTTTTTTCGACAGAATTCAAATGGTGGACGACAGACGAGAGAAGAAGCGGGAGGGAACCTGGACGAAGGATGTTTTCAAGAGACAAGACATACGCCGCGAGTCTCTCTATTTTTTGTTGGTGGTGGAATGGTGGCGGTTGTTCTAGACGGAGACGACTAGTACAGTGCAAAGATGGCAGCAAGCCTCAGGAGGTCTCAGCCACAGGACTTTGAGTAGAAACTACAAGGTTTCGATATAGAGCGAAACGTTTGCAGCTTGAGCGGCAGGTGGTGGTCGAAATCTCTGACGCAGGACGAATACATAGACAGCTTTCGGATATTCCTAATACTGTGGCTTTCTCGGGCAGCTCGAGAGATAAACCAGCGAATGGTTCTTCTGTAAACGCGATCGGACAGCGTTCAAAGCTGATGGGTAAGAGATGAAGATGGACTGAAAGCAGTGATGTGTGGAAGCGGTGGTGAGAGCAGAGAGAAAGAGAGAGAGACGAAGAAAGGAAGCGAGGATGGAAGAAAAGGCACCGACCGTTTTGCCAAGCATTCAGTCCTGCCTCCTCAGTGGCTTAGTCAGGGCGAAAAAAAGGGAAAAAAAGGAAAACTCGACTCCACGCTGACTCAGCGCCAGACGAGTGAGAACTCAGGCTCGGGACTCGTGCCGGCCAAGCTCCGTGTTATATCCGCGCCCTCGGTTTCACTTTCACGATAATCGCCTTGTTTCTCAGGCCGAAACTCTAATCGTCTCCCCCGCACGCCGACTTTCCCCGCCTCCGAATAGTACTTCCTTATCAACCTGGACCCCCTGTACCTACCTGATTCTTCGATTGACTCTGTCTTCACTTTTCCAGTCCCTCGTCTATTCAACTCTACACAATGGCCGCCGTTTCAAGAGCTTGTCGTATCCGTACGTTCTCCCATTCCGGAACACTCAGCGGAAGCAATAGGCTAACCACTCCGCAACAATCAGGAAACCCAGCAGTCTTGTACCTCGCCCATATCAATCCGTAACCTACGATAGTACATCACATACTGACAGAGCCACCAGCGTCTGCGACATCCAAGAGAAATTCACCAAAGCAATCTTCGAATTCCCCAGACTGTACGTTCCCTGCCCCCTTTCCTCCCTCGACTCCCAAAACCACAGCCACAGCCACCGGCACCACCACCACCACGAATAAACCCTAAATCTAACACTTCCACAAAAAACAGAGTAACAACAGCAACCAAAATCCTCCGCGCAAGCAACACGCTCAACATCCCCATCTACATCACAACGCAGAACCGCTCCAAGCTCGGCCCGACAATTCCCGAACTGCAACATCATCTCAACGGCCCCAATGTCCGCGCCGACTTCGACAAGACCCTCTTCTCCATGATAACGCCTGAAATCGATGCTATGCTCCCGGTACCGGCCAAGGGCGAGAAACCCATTGATGCCGTGATCGTCGGGCTTGAGACGCACATCTGCGTTACGCAGACGACGCTGGATCTTCTGGAGCGCGGGCATAGGGTTTATCTGCTAGTTGATGGGGTGAGCAGTATTAATGGAGAGGAGAGGGGGATTGCGCTGGCGAGGTTGAGGGATGCGGGAGCGATTGTGACGACGAGTGAGAGTATTCTGTTTGAGATTCTGGGGGATGCGGGGCGGGAGGAGTTCAAGGCGATTACGGGGTTGGTCAAGGAGACCAAGGAGGATACAAAGGAGGCGTTGGAGAAGCTTTCGAAGATTTAGAAAAAGAGATAGATGTGTGTGTGTCATGTATGCATTACTACGCTACGAAATCAGTCATCACAGAGTGCATCCGAACACATGAGAGTAGCTTCATCCAAAACGTTCACTCAATATCAGCGTGTGAAGACGAGTGCCAATGCCGAGGCCGAATCATCCATAGAGGGTGCTCTGATATATTTCATTCAGGGCACACTCAGCCAAAGCAAATTTCAGGATGAATTAAGCCAGGGAAAGGCCGACGCACCGCCAATCGGGTTAGGAGTAAGCGGCTTCGGACCACGACTTCCGTCAGGCGACGTGATTGCAGAACCGGGCTGCGAAGACGACGGCCCAGTTGCCTCCGTACTGAAGCTGCCAGGCCCGGTAGTCGACACACTGCGATTCGACGGTTTGGACGGCCGCAGCACCTTCATCGTGCGTGGTCGAGAGGGTTTCCCCGCTCCAGTAATCGGATCACCCTTCGGGTCGCGTTTCCACGAGCCCCAAACCCCAGCTGGCTCCGCCTTCGTAGTACCGGTTGTTTGTGTATCGACCGTCACCGGGGGTCTGGATTGCAGGGGCGGACCGCCGTTTTCATTAGCGTGCTCAGAGTCACTTGAGAACCGCGTGGCTCGATAGTCAGACTCTTCAGCAAAGTCGCGACCAGCAGACGGGGCCCGAGGAACCTGCCGAGAGGACTCGGTGGGTTTGCCGATGATACCAACACTGGAATGACCATCCTCACTCTTCGATTCCAGCGAAGTCCGGGATAGAGCACCCAAGTCGCTCGACACCGTTTGCAGAGACTTGAACACAGAATCGTTTTCAGGCCTTACAAGAGGAATAGAGACCTTGTTCCTGTCGTCATCCACCATTATGATCTTGTCCTGCGAGAACAAGATGTCGGCATTGTGAGCACGGAGGACGTCGCTTCCGAGAATGATCTGCACAGAGTGATCATTCGGGTCGGCGTGGTACACGAGGAAACGGATAGTCAAAGTAGGCACTTGAGGTTCAGGACTACTTGAACGTGACGAAGCTTGGTGCACACTAGCCTCGGGGAGGTACATTGGTAGCTTGATATACTGCGAGTCTCCTTCCAGTACCAGCTGGTCCCCTAGACCTAACTTCTGTACCATGGGATACGCCAGTAAAGACCTATAGGAGCCACAGCACGCAGCGGCATACAGGAGGGAGTCGTTTGAGAAATTCGTGGTCATCCAGCATCTTATGATCGCTGGGACGGGTCCTAGGAGAAATAGCCCAGGTGGAGGTATAAGAGGCGAGTCGCTCATTATAGAGTTCATCATTCTGCTGGTCGTTTCTAACCCCAGGCTGCTTGTCCGGGCAGAGTGGTGCGAGTGTCCCGACGAGCTCTGCCTCCCATCAGACCGATGTGAAAGCGACCGCTCGGTCAGAGGAAGACTCCCCATCCCACTTCCAGTCCGGATTGGGAGCTCACTGCTGGACCGATTGGCTTGTCCGTAATACCCGTGGATAGCACTCTCGTCGAAACGAACGCTGTTCGCTCTTGACGTGCCCCGTCTCGGCTCATACTCGCCCTCCAACCCCATAGTACCCACACCTTGGTGCTGTCCTTGATCAAAACCTTTGAATGTGTCGACGGCTGAATGAAACACAGGTTCTATATAACACAAGAGAGACCATTAGCCACCATCTACCACCCAAATAACACTGTACGCACAGAAAGGAGAAGACGTACCGGTAGGAGCCGATCCACCAACAGAGCTAGGAAACGGCGACAAAGGACCCCAAACACTCTTCAATCTCGCATCCTCGTCCCTCCTCCGCTCAAGTCTCGCAATGCGTTCCGCCTGCTCAAACTGCGCAGCGTGGAGCTCTTTCAACTCTTCGAAAACGCGCCAGATATCGTCGCGTGAGGCAAAGGGATACTGAGCATCCATTGTCCGAGTTGAAGCGGACAGGAAAAGAAAAGGGCAACAGCAGAGCACAGGAGCAGCCTTCTGCTAGCGGGGACAAGCAAACAAGCGATTTCACTCAAAGACGTTGAGAGCAAAGAGTGAGTGACCTGCACGGAAACGCTTAAAATTATATTGAAGTAGCAGACATACGCACCAGGCTCTGAATCCCTGGTTATGTGGTGGTGCTCTCTATCGTTGCCGGAAATTGTAGTTGTCGTGTTGTATCCTCCGTACGTAACCTGTCGGACCACTTGCCGCTCGAAACTCCTCCACCCTCAAACACTGTGAGACGGCCGTACGGCCGTCCACCCGGATTTCTATAAACGAGTATGTGTGCGGTGTTGTCAAATCATATATCTATCGCTAGCGAGAATTCGAACGTGTAATGAGGACGGTGTAACTGTAGAGCGGCGATCGAAGTGGAAGAGGCTCGGGAAGGATACGAATCGAAAGTGGAGGGTGGGTTGATGATGAGAAAGGCGGTTCGGCGTAGAGATACACGTGGCCTGGTCAGGTAAATAGAACGGAATAAATCCAGGAGAGACTGTTCAAGCTGCGTTTAATTTCGCGGAGTATTTTTTTTGCAACACTGCGAGGGGAGCACAGGCTCAGAGAGGAGGGAGGTTGTTGCGGGAAGCGGGATGGAAGGGAGGAGGCAAGAGCGAATTCTTGAAGCGGATATAAGCAAAATTTCGAGGACAGACAAGCACCAAGAGCCTCTAGTTAAGATGAGCGCTGAGAGGTTCGGAAGAAAAGAGGAAGGATAAGTGGAAGGGAGATTGAGAGGCAACACGATGTCGGACCGTGGACAGTTGAACAAGAAATCGTGAGGGGGATCGTAGCATTGACGGCTACATCACAGGCTTGGCGGCATCAAATCCCATTCTAGACCGCTTTGATTCTATCTTTAACACTTGTTTTACCCAACTTCTTTGCTAAAGAATGCAGTCTACATTGCTATTGTTTCTAATTCGGCCAAAATATTTAGCCAATTGCTGCAGCCGCCCTTACGCCATGCCTCTCACGCCGATCATTTCGGAGCCTCCATCCACGCCGGGAAAACCTGGGGAAGTTTCCCAGGCGCCTCCTCCGGCCAAGTCGTCTCAATGGCCTTGATCACCTCGTCATAAACAACACGATACCCATCCGCCGTCAGATGCAGCCCTTTACAACTCATTAGCCCAATTCTCCCCAACCATACCGCACTGACATTAACCAGAGAAGGGGAACACTCACCATCCGTAAACAACCCCGCAAACCCTTCATGATTCGGCGCCTCCCTCGACCCGATAAGCGGCTCCCCCTCCTTCCACCCAGCCTTGGCCATAAACGCCGACCAGAGATCGACAACCGGAAGGTTCAGCGACTCGGCGACCTCCCGCGCAGCCTGCGCATATAACCGTGTGTGGGCGTTCGTCCGCGTCGGGTGCACGTCACCCTTGCTCTCGTCGAAGCCCTGCAGCTGGTACTCGTTTATGGGCGTCGGGGCGATGATGAGGATGTGTGGGTTCTGCGCGACGGTTGCGGGGTGCTGCACTAGCCAGGTGAGGTTCTTCTTGTAGACGTCTAGCGGGATGTGCTGGTTGTTTTTGGCCTCGAGGAGGGAGGCGTCGTTGGCGCCGAACCAGATTGCCTTGTAAGATTGTTAGTTTCGGGCTCTCCCGGCGTTTATTGCCTTGGAGGGAGGGTAGCCATACCAGGAACCGCACGGAGGCAGTCTCCGGCGCCGGAAAGAACTTCGGAAACACTTTGACGGCGTGCGCAGTGTTGTACCCACTGTCGTCAAGCATTGTTAGTAAGCCAGGCACCGTGCTACGTGAGAGCTGGGCAAGCAACCATACCCAAAGCCGCGATTAATCACGTCCAGGACCCTCTGATACGCTGCCGCAGTGTCAACACGAAACATATCCTTCATACAATGACAGAAGAAAAGAACGAACCATCCTGCAACGCAGGCTGAAACCCAAACACTAGGTCCGAATTCGATGAGCCTTGCGTGATCGAGTCGCCAAAGAGCATGAACTGATCGTAGGGCTTGTACAACGGGCGATCCTCGGCGGCCGACATGGCGAGTGACTCGTGAGTGATGGTGAGACTGAATTGAAATTGGAATTGTTCTATCGAAAAAGCAATCTCTGCTCACAGCACAGTTCTAGGTCCGCAATCAAATACCCGCCGGCTGGAGGGATGAAGAGGTGTTTATATAGCCCCGACTAGCCTATAGGTGGATAAATCGGGGGCAGAAACGGCGATTTCGGCGCTGCGAGTGAGATAAGCTTCTGCTTTGATTTCACACAACCATTCGTTAGAATTCGTACCTAAGTCGTGACCTCGGATTTACCCTCCTGTTGGTCTGTGGAATTGCCTTGCTGACTATCTTATCTTCTGATCAAGAAAAGGTCGTTGATGGGTCGTTGCTGTGGTTAAACCTGAAGAACCTAACCCCGCCTCCACAAACATCGACCCCTTCGGGTAAATTTAGTGCGCATCATTGTTGCTTATTTTGCCGATCTCTTCGGCCTCTTTAGACCCGAAACGCAGTTGTTTTAAGGCTGGCATAGATACATGCATTGTAGACTTCAAATCTGAGCAGATGAATACCCATGGGTAATAGCGATGCGCTGCTGCCGAGTAGCACTGTAAGTGGCAGTCCGTAGAGTCGGCACCAACTACTATAAGAGGGCTCAAGAAGCACGGAGTTGGAAATGGGTGCTACGGAGGCTTTTGAATTCAGTGGGAAGACACTTCCACCTGGTATACCAAAGCAGGCACTTCCAGCCTGTTGGTAGATATATAACTCACAGCCTTACTATTCGAACGCGAATGTGCTCGGTCTTCAAGCTGTTAATGGGCAACATGGGCGCAGGGCTGGTGTTTCGTGTACATGGTATATATGCCTCAGCTGGAAAGTCTCAAACAACAATCGTCTCCGTGGCGTAGCTGGCTAGCGCATACGACTGTTAGTTAGCTGATCATCGTAAGGTCGTCAGTTCGATCCTGACCGGGGACGATATCTTTTTGGATTTTTGATTCTGGAGGTGGGAGGAGACCCACATTGCGCACAGAACAGGGTTGATTCATGATTGCTGTAGTATCCACTTTCTAAGATAGGTTAAAAGTTGACATCTCTTGAAGCGAGAGAGATGGCTTCCATGTGGCATGAGGCGCTCCAGGAGCTTAATAAATTGTCCCTCGAATCCCAAGTCTTTGATTAAACAAGAATACTTTGGGATATTGGCCTTTAGGTCTGGACATTCCCGCCTAATGTTCCAGTCACCCTATGTATATATTTACATTGGCACGCTGATATACATGGAAGGATCTTTATGTATCACTTTGTCACCCTTAAAGCCCTACAACAAGAACAAAAAGAAGAAGGATGGGGATTATAGGTACTTAGTAGGCTAAAGGAACGCATTGCTTATCCAGGAATCAAACAGCCACATCTTTTCCCATGGCGCTTTAGAACACGTGGTAACTGCCTAATAAGTTCCATCTGCGCTTACCCTAAATGCCCTTTTTACTTCACCATTCTTCTCTGGTCAAAGAATCCCTCTGGTAGGTCACACCTCTCCTAGTAGTGATTCACCTAACCTCTACTAGGAGCATGTTTAGTTCCTAGAAGTATAGCAAAATACAGATTTGGTAGGTACTGTTAGGGCCATCATGAAAGGGTTCCAAGGTTATAAAAAAGGAGGTAGACCTTAAGTTACTATGATTCTGATAGATCATTAACTGATGGCTCCCTGCGGAGTACATACACAAAGCATTGCATACATATATCAAGTACCCAAGACATGAAGCTGCAGAGTAACCACAGCGCCCTAATCGCGCCACCTGCTCCCAAAGACATGAACCGGCATGATAAGCAGAAAACCGAAGACGAACATCAGGGCGCCCGCAACCCCCGAGCTAGCAGCCACGCCAACATTACTAAACATGGCCGGGAACCTACGTAGGACGTCGTCAGTTATTTATCCCCTTTCTCTAGAAATTCGAGATAGAACGCTAAAGGGAATCAAGGATAGATGGGGGAACAGAAACATACCAAAACGGCCCAATGAACCCCCAAATCTGCCTGACAAACGTGACACACACCCCGACACTCCCCGAATCCAGCGGGTAGGAGTCAACCGCATACGTAACGAGAACCGTCGTAACAAGCTGATTCCCAAACGCAGCGATGCCGATCCCGATGATCGGCTGGACCTGCCAGTGTCCCTCGGGCGCCTGCTGCGTGCAGACCAGGAAGACGATGACGCCGACGATGGTGAATATCACGCCGGGGTAGGCGAGCCAGAGGCGGAATTCGGGCTCGGACTTTGCGCCGCGGGTTTTTCGTGCGCGGCGGTTCATCCATGTGTCGGATAGGGAGCCGCCGATTTGCTCGCCGAGGATCGTCCCGATGATCACGCCGAGGAATTGGAGGCCGAGTTGTTCTTCGTTGAGGCCGAATTTCTCTTGGAAAAGTTGGGGGACTTCGACGGTGATAAGCACGCTGCCGAAGAGGAAGACCATGGCGTATGCGAAGGCAGGGATGGATACCGTGGGGCGGAGGATGAGTGCGAGGGGGTGGTAGAATTCGTCGACTGTTAGGGGCGTTGGGTCGATGCGGCGGAACGTAAAGCGTCGGGATAGGAAGGTCGAGGATGGCTTTGAGTTTTCCTCGTTGCCGGGGATGTAGCGGGTTTCTGCGCCGAAGAGGAGGTATAGAAGGCATTGGACTCCGTTGATGATGGCGAGAAGCCAGAAGATCCAGCGGTAGCCAGCGCGGGTGGCGACGAAGCCGAATATCAATGGGCCTGTATCAGCCAGCATTAGCGAACAGTCTGTGTTGGGTATGATCCGAAAGAATGGACGCACCAACTGGGACACCGAGCGTAACCATGAGTGTCCATACCCCCAAATACCGACCCCTATCCTTTTTGAAGAATGTCTCGGTGACAACTGCACTCCCAATAGCAGCCGCGGGGGAAATGAACCATGCAGCAAATGCTCTGCATATCATCATCGACGCATAACTCTGACTCTTTGCACAACCAATATTGAAAACCAAGCATAGAACCGTGGACAGGATGAAAATAGGTCGACGGCCGTACCGCTTCGACAAGGGCTTCCAGAACAACGGGGCAACTCCTAGGACGGCGATCTGGGCCGAGGTGAGGTAGCTGGCATCTTGGATCGAGACTCCGAAATCGACCGAGATGTCGTGGTACGCGGGAATGATGGAGGCTGTGAAGGTGGACATGAAGGCGTGGAAGGCGATGAGGATGAGGTTTGTAAGTTTCTAGTCGAGGGATAGACCTGTTAATGATTGAAGTACACATCAGTTCTGATGTTTTACCTTCCAGGTTGGCCAGTTGTATGGGTCGTCGTCGGAGGCGCTTGGAAGGGGGTCCAGATCAAGCGTCCCATGGCGGTTGAGGAGGTACTCGCGGTGTGCTTGCGAGAGGCGAGAAGCATTCATGTTGGAGACAGAAGGGCTGCCTCCTTCACCCTCTTCGAGAAACTCGATGTCCTCATGTTCCGAGCTCGGGGCGTCTTTACCAGAAGGGGGCGAATGAGACTTGAGCTGCGTCGCCTCGGAAACCATGATGAGCAGCCTTGCGACCCTAGACAGAAGAAAAACGAGAAAAGAGAGGTTAGAAAGGTAGGTATTGTAGGTGAGCGATGATCCGGGGTAGTCACAGTGACCCATAGGCTGGGGAAAGATCGGCTTTTAAATGCAAGACCTACCCCTGGGGCAGCATTTACGGTATTGATGTCTCCAGACCTTGAGTAAGACCGCCTAGGCCGGCCCCAAGAGCCAAGTAGCGAATAAGCTCATCTGGGGGCGCCATTGTGGGAACCAGGAGACTGGCGCGCAACGCAATCGTGGGGAGTCGTGGGGATCTCCACAAGGTTGGCTTATCAACCATTTCCATCTGACGGATCCTTCTAAGAACACTAGTTACTAGTAGCATAATAATGTTAGCACTAAACACCTATGTAACCTGGTGGCGAATCCACACTCCACAGTGACAAGTTTGTGGGGACGTAGCCAGCGCATTATGGGGTGTGGGAGGAGTCGTCATCTGGACAGAGTCTGGGGAAGTGGGTTTGCGGAGGAAAGGAGAAGACATCCCTTGCCCCGAGCCTGGAGAGAAGATAAAAGTACGGAGTATGTTTAACAATGGCAAAGAGAAGGAATTGCTAAGCTTTCGTGTTGCTGAGCCACAAGGCTTGGGCAAGCCGAGTTGGTGTGGGCGACGAGGATTCGTGGAAGATTTAAAATTATTCCGTTTTATATATAGCCTCCATTCTGCCCTTACATTGCTCTTTGGATCCTTAGAATTATCTTTCCATAAAGGTTAATGGTTCTATAAACGGAATGTGTATAACGAACGAGTTGTTTCTAAACTCCCGACTGATACTCCCCACAAAACACCCATTTCAAGCAATAGCGCTTAAGTTCCTTGACTGACCGTCTCTCCAGGCACCTTCCCGCCCGCATTACGAGGCACTAATAAAAGAGCCCCCGGATGCTCACTCTCCTTCTTCACCCTCTTCTTCTCCAACCACATGACAACCCCCGGAACAGCAGCCGCACCACACGCCAACCCAACAAACAACCCCGTGGTCCAACTAGGCCGGGTAAACCGGTTCATCGCCCACATACACACAGCAAGGCAGACCTGGAAGACCGTGTTGAGCATATTGCCCCAGACGACGATATCGAGTTTCCACGGCGGAGTCGGTGTACTGCTTCCTCTTTCTTGGCTCTCGTCTTGGCTAGCCATGTTGTCTGATACTGGTAGCAAACTGCCCTCGGTACTCCTGACAAACCAATTCGAGTGAATCTTCGCAAGTCGCTCCAACCCCCGTTCGCGAGCCGCTCGTCTCCAACCCAACCGCCAACAAGACCACAGGTACAAATCCCTTATCCGCCAAGGCGCAAGTCCAAATCCCGTAACACAGAATAGCGCATTAAGTATCTGAGAGTCAATCTCGATCCAGATTCGTCGGGCGGAGTAGTCACTGTTGCAGTCTGGGCTGCACATTTGCGGCGCGGCGTTGCAGAGGAGGAGGAAGAGCATTCCGCCCCAGGCGATGATGTTCAGTCCGTAGATTGTAATTAGGAATCAGATGGGCGTAAGTGTCCACCGGATGAAGGAGCGGAGTTTTGTTTTCCATTGATGACCGGGATGGGGTGGGTTGACCCGGGGGTTGGACTGTGATTCAGGTTAGCTTGGTGGGTAGGAGTACGGTGAGCTTGGGGACAGACTTGGGCATTTTCGGGCGAGGGTGATTTAGCAATGTAAGTAGCATCTGCTTGCGCGTCCTCATTGTCAGCTGCCAGGCTGTGATATGATGTACTGTTGCGTAGAGCATTCATGGTATATCTAGATGAGGCTGGACGCAAATAGGTGGTGTCCAAAGGTCGCGAAGAGGATAGAGAGAGAAAACGAGAAAATCATGCAAAAGAGGAGGAGGAGGGGAAGTGAAAATAGGAACCCGAATTTCTGCGCAGACCTCTGTTGATCTCATATGCAATAAAAGATCTTCGGGTTTCGTATGTACTGGAATAGACATCGGACCCACTTCGTATCTGTACCTTTGCCCTAATTTGTCTCTCCCAGCCACGCCTCCAGGCTGCTCGATATCTATGCTTGCATCATAGAGGGCTTTAGGCTGCAAAGAAATATCAGCATAGTTGAACATGCGTCTCTCCTCTACTATGATTACCACTTGATAGTAGTAGTTTGCACATTAGATAGTGGAAAATTTCTGAGCATGATTATTTCTATGCTCTCCGCCTGGCCAACCAGTAAAGCCACTATCTTGGATCATCGTTTAATGAGATTTCCACGGGGAACCAACAGCCTGTTAAACCTCGTATCTTTAGCATAATAGGAGCCTGGGCTTGCTACAATGCTCTTGGGGGCACGGTTTCAAGAATTGTAGAAGGGTCGTGCCAGAATCTGTATGTTCTCAAGGAGGACTACAAGTATAATAGTGATCCTCTCGGCACTGTTTGCTCGCATGTTTTAGATAGAGAAGTACCCATTTCAAGGCCCCTCTGCTCTACATTGCTCAACTTAACCCGCACGGCGCGCGCAGACTGATCGATAGCTAATAGCCTCGTACCTCTCAGCCACATCAGCACCACTCGGCGGGCAAATAGGTGCGTGAAAGAGTACAGCCAGAAGAGACGATTTCCACAACATGATGCCCTGGCGTCGAGTGGGTAGGATGCTGAAGAGAAGAAAAACTGCCCTAAGAGCAACTAGCGTACCCTGGAGAGCAACCCAGGTCCAGTTCATTGAGACGTACGCCTTGGATGCGTATATGGTGCCCTGGACTGTTGTGTTGCTAGTGGCAGTTCCGGCATTTGTGTAGGTCTTTGTGATGTCTTGAATAACTGTTTCAAGCCCGGCTTGCTTGATATGATGTTGCAAGACTGTGCTGAAGCCGCTGGGTATGCGGCTATCTGCGAGAGTATTGATGTTCCACCATCTAGAAGAGTCTGTGGTTTCCGTGTAATTAAGGGGGTAGCCAACCCCTCCCGAAAGGCACATTGAAGATAGATTCCAGGTCCCAGACCCAGAATCTGAATTGGCAGAGTATAAATCTGGACGACGCCGTATCCAAGGAAGGGCTATGGCGTGGTTTCCAGCATACCTTAAGTGGATAGTTAGAATCGAGGTTCCAGATCTCGCTGTAGTCAATTGTTTGACATGTATCTACGGACAAGATTCCATTCGCGATGGAGATGTTACATGATCCGGTGCGATGGCTAAAAACACATTATGCGCCCCTATTTACTTTGAAATTAAACACACAAAATAGATCACTGCCTCCCAAATTGAAATATCAGCATATCTTCCTTGCTATATCGAAACTCGATCCCATCTACCTATCTGTCATGGAGGGATCCGAAAGTTGTCGATATAAGCTAATATTTCTATCTACCTCACTTATATCGCGACGAGAGACAATCCAACTTGAAACCCAATGACGAGTAATATAATGGCAGCCCTCCCCATTTTAAAGACCAACGGCCGTTTCTCAACAAGTGTAAAGCGAATCGAATGGCGGCCCATCTCCAAATTGTAGCATAGGTCAATGAATGTGGAAAGCTCGAAATTAGCCAGGCTTGTCATCGTGGTGGATATGGGGGTTATGTGCTCTGGGACGTGGGATATCTGGCGATCAAGCTGCACATCAACCTATTGGCCCCCAGTCAATCACTTATGATGGAGGTTCTGGGATTCACCTTTGAAATAAGAGTGCTTGAAACATGGAAATCCACAAGCCCTAACTCGGCAAGAACTCTTTCCTTTAGGCTCAGGCTTCGTCGAACAGCCTTCCAGAGACTTTGACTCGCATTCCCTTTTGTACCCTGAGTGATTTGAAGTCGATTGATACGTCCCTTGCGATCCTCGATCTGCACATCCCAGGTTATTAATGAACTGGCTCGAGCGCGGAGGGTTGGTTCCACGTCTTCGGTCATTGCTGGTAATGAAATTTGACGACATCGACGAGAGTACACAGATTGAACTGGGCGGCGATAATGGAGCAATGACTCTCACGAACTCTCCCGATCATACCGCCCTTTAAATAAAGACGACGATGACACACCTCATCGGCCGCGATATACCCCAGTGGCTACTTTCAGATCGTTGCCAACCTAATCTCTAATAGCCTCACGATTGATTGGGTTGATAATGGTCCTCTCGCCAGCCGGCCACGGCTATACAGCTGGCAATTCAAGACGAGGAGTGCAGCGAAATGGTCCTCACGGCACGATTATGGTAGAAGGCATGTTGGGATTGGAGTACAGGGGCGCCATCGATGAAGCAGCGTTTATCGCTCATTAATTTTTGGTACAAAAATCAGAATTGTCCTCACGAAATGGTCCTCACGAAATGGTCCTCATTCGGTGGGACTCATTAGATGCGGATAAGACAAGGGTTATTCATGAAAATAACTCCATGAGGACCATTTCAAGGGGGCCATGGGAAAGATGCGACGAAAAGGTCCTCAATAAGTTATGCTTACCGGATTGCCCTAGTCGAATTGTCCTCGCGAGAAATGGTCCTCAGTGCCAACATAGGCAAAACTGACCACCAGCGTACCATTAAAGGCTGAAGCAGAACAATCAGAACCCCGCAGCTTTTGTCCTCAATAATGGCGCAGCTTGGCCAAGCCCCGTAGGGGGTTTAGCTGGCAGCCTGCAGTTGGGCACCAGGCTCTCAGCCAGTCAGCGCGCAGGAAAACGGGCCTCAGAGGCTCAGATCACGAACAAATCTGCAGAGTGAGCTCAATGTGCCTAATGATAAAATACCTTGGCTGAAACCACCTTACCTTAAGTACTCGGCAGCTCCCCAGCCAGCACCGACTTTTCCTCCTTCCTTCCCTGCACCGCGATCGCGTGGCGGGCTGCTTGCCATACTCATCTACACCTGGGTTGCATCTGCGGGTAAGTATCCCATCTCCGAAACACTACAAGAAATATCTTCGTCTCTCTACGGTCCATTGGGCTGTTGCTGACAAGCCTCAGTGACGACTTGATACACTGCCTGGAGCGTGCGCGGGATAGTCGTCCCGCGCGACCTCCATTCAGGGTAACCGCGATGATCATCACATAACGCATACTGGGCACTGGTCCTCCCACGGGGCTGCAAGCTCCCATCTATGCCCTGGAAGTTACGACAACTTTCCTGTCCAGTCGGGCCTCGATTCGCGAGTTTTTGACGATGTGTTTGATTGGGGATTGTACAATAGTTCAACATCATGCGGCACTAGTTATCCAGCACCAGATTTTGACAGTTTTCAGCTGTCCGACACTTTCTTCTCTACAACGATATCTTCGGTGCTTGGTCCAGTGACGCGCGATATGTCACCGTCAGTGTTCGTTCCTGATGATTCTCGAACGACCTGTGTTTCCGCCCATCATTTCACCAATTCCTCTCGTCCAGAAAGCTCATCGCTCTCGACTGATCTCGATACGAACCCTACGTCTTCATTCTCGGAAGTTTTCTCCTACCCTACTATATCAAGTTCGGCTTCGCCGTTAAGCCGCCGGAGCTCCTCATCGCCGCGGTCGGAGTCTAGACTGTCGAGTCTCTCCGCAGGCCATGTACCAAAGCAGCGTTCTACTCGCCGCAGCCTACTGCCACACCCTCTGACCCAAGCCGTTTCTCACCCTCGTCTCCAGTGCACTTTCTGCGATGGCGTTTTTGAGGATTCGGCTAGACTATTGTAAGCCTTGCGAGCCCAGGTCCTACTCTGTACTTACTAATGCCACCGCACAGGTATCACAAGGCCAGAGCACACAAGTACCTCTGTGAGCTCGGTTGCAACAAAGGTTTCCCTACCGAACGCAATAGAGCCAGACATTACGGGTCCAAAGCGCATGAACAGAGCCGGTTCATGTTTCAGTGTGGCAGCTGTGGCGGGAATTTCCAAGGTGAGCGCCGTGACAACTACCTTCGCCATCTGAAGAGCTGCACGACAGGATATAATCTCCCTTATATCTGTGGCCGTGACTCTCACCAGACCTCGGATAGGGCCGCTCACATTGACCATGTTCGGAGGTGCAAGGTAACTGTGGGAAGGAAGAAGAAGTCTCCGCCAACTACTCAACTTCCGAAGTGAGGGACGTGCTTAGGTGTATCTTTTCCTTGAGGTGTCTGCTTCCTGCCAAGCTCTCGCATTTTTTAGCGATTACAGTACAATACGTTTCCTTTGTCTCTCTTTTACTAAGCTTGCAGTGGAGCAGGATCTCAAGGATACAGTGCAAGTACTCGAGCAGTTCTGTTGTCTTTCATCCTAAGCTAGATGGGGTTGCAGGTTCTACGGTTGGACCTGGCTCTTTTGGTTTTTGATGGTCTTTTCTTTTGCTGGGGCTTGCTGGAGTTTCTGTTTTCAGGATGGCAAGGATCATTTGATGGCTATATGTTTGAGGGATGACCTGAAAAGGTTGGATCTGTATGGAATTCTCAGGTTCTGTGTTCTGGGTTCTAGGAGTTCTAGGAGTTTCGAAAATTCTTTCATCAGGGCGTAGAATGCATTCCTTTTTTTTTCTTCCACGAAAGAGACCTCCTGTTTGCTTGCCAGCCCTGCTAAAAGAAAGCCCTAGGCTATAAGTATTAATTTCTCCACCCAGACGTCAAACAGCCGGTCTGTCATTATCTTGCAGTTTGATAGTATACCTACTTCTCTTGGAGCTGGGCACTCCACTGTTCCTGCCTCATCCGCAACCTTGTTCCATTTCTCTTCCTCTTATGATTATAAACTGCAGATCAAGCCAGTCTCGATTATCTGCTAGCACCCGTTAAGCTTGAACCTTAGATAGCGGGTTTTCTACGTCGTCGGCCGTCTGAAATAATTGCCCCATGTAGCTTATGTGAAGCTTGCTCTAAATTCCCCTGTGAGCTCCTACATACACGCTTCTATTCCATCTATGATATTTCTCGTAACCAAATCCATGATGTACCAGCTGGCAACGAGGGTACCAATCAATCTATATCAGGCGGCCTTGTACATACTGCTCCAGTTCTAGAAGAAAGTCAGCCTTCGATATCTGGGATACCTCAAAGTATTGGATAATCAATCAATGACTCACCGCAGCCTCCCTCGGTTCAACACAAAGCACACTCGCCTCCGCAACCAGCCTCGACGGCCCTTCACCATTATCCTCCCCATCCCCATCTACACTCATCGTCTCCATCCTCCCCCTCCCCCAAACCTTCCTCCCCTCAACCCGAACAACCTCCGCCCACATAACAAGCAACGACCCGGCCAGAACGGGCTCCCGATAATCGATGTTCAGATTCGCCGTGACACCAACCTTATGCGGTAATGCCCCGAAACAGCACCGCGCGAAGCCCTCATCGAATAGCGTAGCTATTATTCCGCCGTGCACAATCCCTGGGTGTCCGCATACGTCGCTTCCTAGGTGCATTATCATCGCCATGCTTCTGGGTTTCCTCTCGTCTGTCGAGGTGAATATGTATGGCGGGATTGAGATTGCGTGCGGGCCGGCGAGGAGACCTGTGAGGAGGTTTTGCGTCTGGAGAGCATCGGGGATCTCGGTGGTTGCGTGCGGCCGGGACTCGGTGTATGTGGGATTTGAGCGGAGGGAGAGGGTTAAGGGGTGCGATTGGACGATGGCGTCGATTTCTTGGGGCGATGGGCTGCTGGGTGGGGAGGGCTTGGCGGGCCCTGGAGGCGGGGTTGAGTGTTCGGTGGCTGAATTGAGGATGGCCATTACATGCAAAATGTGGTTGATGGTGAGGAGACTAGTGTGATTCTTCCCATCGTGAGACTGTGTTGTTGTTGCGCCGTCTCTTAAGAGGTGGATTCGTATACCTCGGCAATGGGCTTCGTCTCCGTTTCTCCGTGCTCTCGATAAGCAGCCATCGCAGCCAAAAATAATTCTTGAGATGGCGCAGCCAATCTACAATCCTACCAGGCCAAACTGCTTCTCGCCTGACCTCAATAACGGCGTCATTCCAAATGGAGCCTACGGCTCGGTATCTTGTCCTCCGCCTGAAACTCGGCCGGGGTCCAGGCGCTAATAGCAAGTATTGGAACGGACTCAGGATCGGACCCGATCCGTCTCTCCACTTGGTAAGCCCCAGGGCCCAATGCCTCAAGTCCATCGGAGGGTAAACAGGGCCCACCCTGATACTCGAGGCATTGAGCCTTGACAAGGGCGGATTGGGGAAATCTACAACCTCTCAAACCCAGGACTATTAACTATATTTGGGCACTACGAGGAAGCCAAATTGAAGAGACAAAACACACTGAAGGTTAGCTCTGTCCTTACCTGTTCCACAGACTACTAAGCGAGAATGACAATCACCGTCCCAGCACTCCGCGAGCTAACTCGCTTACGGGTCCTCGACAGCCTTAGAGCAAGTCAGTCTACAGCCCCAAGGGTGACAGCGCTATCTCCGAGAAAGTCCCCATGAGCGGGCCCAATATCTACCGGGCCAAAGCCGTTTGGCTGCGTCGGGACTGTTACTCCAGAGAAAGCAAGCCCTAAGCTATAAATACTCATTGGCTGAATCGCTGGCTGGGAGTTTGAATAACGACCGTACCACTCAGCCAAAAAGGTGTCCAGTCCCTAGTTGATCAGTGCGGCCAGCACATTAGCTCACGGTAGGTAGGTTACTCCGGTTGACATTGAATGACCCTCGAGCTCGCAGCAGCTGTAGCCATCCGAATTCTCATCGCTCAGGAACAGCTACTGGAGCATGCAACCCGCGCTAACCAAGCAAGCCACCTCCCTATACACCTCCAACCACCGCCCCAACCCTCTCAACCACCCGCGCAATCCTCGCCACCAACATCCCCGTCTGGCTAAGCATGGGCGAATGCCCAGCCCCACACGCCTCAACCCGCGCCCCCGCCAAAGCCGCAAACATCCTCTGAATCTCCGGCGGAACCGCCCGATCATTCTCACAGACGAGATACGTCGACGGGATATACTCGTACGCCGCGCGGGTGACGGGCGTCGTCTGCACTCTGTACGACTGCGCGATGAGCCGCGATTCCCAGAGCTGGGCTTCGGCGGAGGGCAGGTCGCTGTATAGCGTGCTGGAGCCGTTTTTTATGAAGAAGCGGCCGTCTTCCTATATTCGGGGTTTGGTTTATTTAGCTTTCGTGTCCATGGTGGATTGGATTGGATGGGACTGGACTGCTACGTCCACAGGTGTGGTGTGGTGTTGCAGAGCGAAAGGAGAGAAATGGAAATACCCTAACGTCGTTATTCGGCGACTCGCCGAAAGCCCCGAGGACCGACTTGCCCTTCTCGAGCAGGACAGCCGCGAAATAGAATAGATGGAGCACACCACCGCGCTGCCCGCGCGCCCGACGCGCCGTATAGCTAAGGCTCTCGGGGATGGCTTCGCTGCCGACGAGGCCGCCGTACGAATGCATGACGACGACGACCGTCTTTCCGTCCTCGACGAGCCGCTCGACGACTTTCGTAACGGCATTCGCGTCGTCTGTTAGTGTGCGGGTGGGGAAGTCGGCGGCGTCTACGTCGGAGCAGCTTGGGAGTGGTGGGAGGGTGACGGGGTATCCGAGGTCGCGGAGACGAGTCACGGCGTCGTTGTAGACTAATGGGGTCTGGAACGAGCCTTGGACGAAGACGATTTCGGGCCTTTGTGAAGCCATTTTGGCAAGCGGGGGAGGGAGGAGGGAGGAGGGAGTCGAGTATGCGCGCAGTCGGGAAATAAAAAGATTGTGGTGGGGTCATGAGTCTGCTTTATATACCTGGCTCCTTTGATGTGCTGACCGTCAGGCTGCCTGCTTATGTTTTCTTTGTTCAACGAGCGTGGGGTCTTAAAATCGAACACTTCTCATTGGAGGCCTCGACTAACAACTGACCCTCCGGTTAGCTCTTAATCAAAGTTGAGCATAATGAAAATAGAATATTATTAGTTTGAAAAGTATTTACCCAGGGGTTGGTTCAGGTGGCATACAAAAGCGCCTTTAAGAGCCATGCATGTTTTGTTAGTTCCGTCAGATAGCATTCCCGCATTGCCATAGCTATAGCCAGGCTCTTTACAAGGGCATAGTTAGTATATCTCCAGGTAGTCAAGACAGCGTTGGATGGACTGTACATAGGGTATAGTACGTATAGTACTAACCGTACTAGGGAGATTCTTGGGTATACAGACCGATTTTCGCTATGCAGAGCGTTCAATTCCTGAGAAGCAGGGCTAAAGTGCGTAAATATACAAGCCCCTTGACTGTATAATGATCAAATGCGATAGCGATTTCTTCCACTTCTTGTGGTGGTTTATATGAATGCTGCCCAAGCAATACTGCCCTGATTCTTGGCACGAGTGGGCGTCTTATAGCGGCTGATTCTATGCAGCCTTGAAGTAAACCCGGGAGCCCGTTGAGGGATACGCCCACTACTCGAACGACAAACAAGAGTAATATAGTATGCATGCCGGTCTCACCAAGATAAGGATAATTAAGTAGTCCGCGTATGCGAACAAAAGGTACCAGCATGTTTCTATAATAATCATGGCGCAGAATATATCAGAATCTCAAAGGCTAGCTCCGTCAACTGTTGTGTGATTGGACGCGGCTGAAACATAGATCGGACCGATCAGATTCAAGGTTACAGAGGGGAATGGAAACTTGACGTTTCAATAGGCTCATATCTAGCAGATTAACCTCACAAGTCAAAAAACTCTGATAAGCTTAGAGAAACTTTTTCCCATGTCACGTTCCTTGAAAGATCGTGGGTCAACTGACCCGGTTCCCGATGATCTGCGCGGGGGGTGCGCGCCAAGTACGTCATAGACAAAGGGAGACATCGCATACAATAACCCAGACCTACCACGGAGCGGACATTTCAAGCGACCTTCCCAGGGGAAAATACTTCCTCTCCTCGATATTTTAATCTATCATCGGGAATGGTCTCCACCCCGGACCCTTCTGGAGAACGAACCACGTGCGCAGACATTCCGAATAAGGGCTAACTAGAATCTGCTACCCGCTGCCATCTATAACCACCACATAATCATTATATAATCCCGACTTTTACTATATTAATACGGGACAAAGGTCCAGAACGTCGTCGGCGGCCACGAGCACGATGGCACCGAAAAGCAAAATGAAAAGTAGCAGCGCCCGTCCGTTCCGGACTTTCTTGCAAAGTCATTTCGAGATGAGGCCGCCAGACGACGACGAGCCGCAGGACTGGTGGGTTGCATCGACGCTGATCCCGCTGGCGGCTGCGACGACGGGGCCGCTGGCGAATCTGATGTCGGTTGTTGCGCTGGTGATACCGTGGCGGAATGATATTATCTGGGATCGGGATAATGTCGATGGGTCTCCCGTCGAGGTCGGGTATAAGGATCCGACGTGGTGAGTCAAAACCTAACTCGACGGACCTAGGACGTATAGCAGTACAGGAGCTGTATCCAGACTAACCTTGCTGCCAGGTGTATTGCGCTGAACGCCACCTCGCTTGTATGCGGGATAGTTGGAAACATCTTCCTGCTGTGCAACTTCACCCGCGTGGTGCGGTACATCATCGCGCTGCCAATGTCCATCTTCCTATGGCTGATGTCGACTGCTATCGTGCGTATCCACCGAGTGTTCAAGCTGCATAACCCCAACCTGACTTGCTGTCTAGCTCGTCGGCCTAACCGCCTCAATGTCCATCTACGAGTCCCCAACAGGCCCAAACCAGACCTTCTCCCAGGCCTACTGGAGCGCCGTCATCTCCGCCGCACTGTACTTCCTCCTCTCCATGATGCTAATGATCAACATGCTCGGATACTTCCTGGGCCACTACCCGCAGAATTTCGTGCTGACAGACGACCAGCGGACGCTGATTCTTCAGACACTGGGATTCATCGTCTGGCTCGCCATTGGCGGTGCGATCTTCTCGCAGGTCATCGACATCAACTATGCGGATGCCGTGTACTTTTCCAACGTTACGATTCTGACGCTGGGGTTTGGCGATATTACGAGCCCCGATCCAGTGGCTAGGGGTCTGATCTTTCCGTATGCAGTCATTGGAATGGTGATGCTCGGTCTCGTCGTCTCGAGCATCCACCGCTTCGCGCAGGAGATCCACCGCGACAACGTCGTGATGAACCACATCAAGCGCAAGCGCAAAGCCGCCGTCCGGCGCTCGGAATCTCAGACCCAAGAGGATTCCCAAGACACACAACTAACCTACCGCCAACGACACAGCCGACACACTCCCATAATAGCCCGCATAACAAACCCCCTCCACCAAACCCCACACACCCGCCTCACACACCTCCTCGAAGAAAAATCCCGCTTCGCCGCAATGCGCTCCATCCAAACCGAAACCGCACGCTTCCGCCGCTGGACCAGCCTAGCAACTAGCATCGCCGTCTTCGGCGTCGTGTGGACCTGCGGCGCGCTCGTCTTCTGGGCGCTCGAGGACGGCCTTACGTACTTCACGGCATTGTATTTCGGGTTCTGTTGCCTGCTGACTATTGGGTATGGGGATGTCACGCCCACGACGAATGCAGCGAGGCCGTTTTTCATTGTTTGGTCGCTGCTCGCTATTCCGACGATGACGATGCTGATTTCGAGGATGAGTGATACGCTTGTTCGTGCGTATAATCGCGCCACGGGGGTGGTTGCGACGTGGACGTTTGTGTTGCCGACGCAGGGGCAGTGGGGGGTTGTGAGGGGGTGGGTGCCGAGGGTTGGGAGGGGTGTGGCGCATCTCGCCACGAAAAGGCAATCGCACCAAGCTGCGCTTGAAAAGAGCGCAGAGATGGAGAAGAGAAGCGCGGAGCTGGAGAAAGGTACAGTCCAGCCGCAGCGCGCTCCATCCTCACATACTACCGAACCCAACCCCCTCTCCCTCGAAGACCTCGCGCGGAACCCAACCCCGTCATCGCGGGCCCTCGCGCAACAACTCGCGCAAGCGATCCAGCGAACCAGCAAAGACGCATTAACGGGCGAAGCGAAGGAATATACCTACGAGGAATGGGTCGGATTCACGCGGCTGATCCGGTTCACGAGTCCGCAACGAATGAATGAAACAGAAACAGACGGTGCGGGTGGAATGGTTCTTGACGAGGACGAGTATGGTGTCCTGAGCTGGGATTGGATCGGCGAGCAGAGCCCCCTCCTTGCGGAGAAGACGGAGCCCGAGTGGGTGCTTGATCGGCTTTGTGAGAGTTTGGTTAGGTATGTTGCTATGCAGGGGGAGCGGAACGGGGAGGAGGAGGGTAAGGAGGAGGGTAAGGTTGACGGGCTGGGGTAGACTGGGGTGGTGGAGGTTTGGAATAGATGCAGTTTTTGGATCGCTGCATCGGGGATCTTTGCTGCGTGGCTAGCTAGACCATATGAAAGAAAAATAATTGTTTGGAGTGAATGAGACAGAACTGGTAGATATGCATCTACTTTACTTACCATGTTGAAAAGAGATACTTATATTCTGAGGTAGTACATGAGATATTAAAAAATACTCTTTGGATTAGCTACTATTGCTAAGCCCTAAATACCGCGTACTAGACTCCATACGGGAAAATATTACCAGGATCTACATAAGCTTTCCATGTCGGATCCATCTAACCGACCAGGAAGAGGAAGATGAAGCTGGGAAATAGTCTCCGAACAGCAACCTAGGGCACGCTTCCCAAACTATTCATATCACCGTATGGCAAACGGACTCACCCGGAGGATATACCTGGCAGGCCCCAGCCCTGGACGGCGCCCGTAAGGAGCGGCAAACACAAAGTGGCTGGTGTAGCACCATGATAGATTTCTCTCCACAAATTCATCGAGCGATGGAATGCGCTGGACGAAACTTTCTCGAAACATGCCACTTACATGTACTTGCAGGAACAATCAGAGCCCGTATACGTATGGGAGGCGAGAAGTGGCCGGGAACCTCCAGGGCTGTTTGGAGGCGCGAAACCGGGCCAATCAGCCGCGCAGGGCAGGTGAAACATTCGGCCTCAGCAGTTCAGGATTTCCCGCGCCACGTCACAACCAACGGAACAGAGCAGATATTATTAGATCTATTGCCGCATGATGAGATCAGAGAGTGAATCGGTCAGGGAAGAGTCAGCTAATATTCTGCGAGAAGTGAAGGGAAGGGTATATAAAAGTAAAGGCGAGAGTACCTTGCTGATCTGTTCTACCATACCATACTTCTCTGCCTTCTAGCGATCAATCTCAACTCGAGTTCGCTATCCTTATACCTATCTATCCTTATACCTATTATCTACTTATTACTCACTACTCGGCCACTATCATCATGAAGCTACACTTTGCGCTCTCACTTTTCGCCCTAGCACCAATTGTCTGGGCGGCCGATTACCTGTCCACATGCTCCGACTGTCGCCTGGCCTCAAGCAACCCTCCAAACCTCTCATGTGAATGCCAGAGCCTGGACAGCGGCCACCGAACAGCGACGATAAACCTCAATACATGCATCATCAATGCCGGCGGGATTCTGCGGCAGCAGAGACGGTGAGTACATAAATACATACCTCTCTGTGGAATTTACATCCATACGATTGCGGTCGTGGTTCTGATTACCTCTTGTAGTGGGAACTTCGCCGGAAGTTGCGAATCCATTACATACTCGGCGAATGGTGATCTGAAAGCTCTGTGTCTGAATGGCGTTAAAGAGGATAGCAATAATTGGATAACTATCAATCTGAGTATGGTTCCCTTGCCAATACTACTGGGCTGCTACCAGTGCTAAGGCGATTGCTAATCTTGTCGTTTAGATGACGTTCTCAGCAACTTTGATGGAAATCTCGGCTGCTGAAATGATTCCGAAGACGAGTCCAAGAAAGCATACTAGTACTGCCCGGCCAGAACCTGGTAGCTCGACTCTACGGATTGATGATGATGACGACCATGACATGACCTATTCTAGCAAGTGTATATCGGGACCAGCTAGATAGATTAGATGAGATTTGCCCCAAAATGACCCAAATGACAAGTAATAGCCCACACCTGAACTATCATTTATCTTATGATGTCTCCAGATAAAGCATGAATGCTGATCTCCATCTAGCAGCTTTAGCGTACCATCCCGGTTCTCATAGAACCTTAGATTCAGATTCTGCCCAAGGGTGATCGATCGATCTTCGTCGCTCCTCCTCGGATCTATGCAGAGCCGCTAGCGCCTCGTTCCCTTGACCAATCCTTCGTTTCCGTAGCCAGCCTCTAAGCCGAAGCTACTTATCCATAGCTAGTAGTACGACTAGGCTGAAATTGGACAGCTACAGAGGGACTAGATGATAACTGGCCACAGCAGAACCTCGCCCGACAATCATCCGAAGCCACGGCTCCCACGGCTAACAACGACGGTTACATGGGGTACACGCACATAGTCAGCCTGCGCGTTAGCGCTGATGTGAGCGCCAGCCGCAATGTAACGATGAGCTGTCCCCGAGCTTTCAAATACCCCGACGCCCCTCTACTGCAGGCTCCCAGATCGTCTATTTAACATCCACAGCGACCACCCCGCTGAACCCGCACCACCTCAATCCATCTCCCCGTGCCACACTGCCACTCGTTCAAAATGCCCAACCCAATCACCCCACCACCCGGCTTCGAAATCCGCAAGCTCGAGCAGGAGCACCTCGAATGGGCAAAAGCAATCATCGCCCACAGCAACGTCTTCAGCTCCCCCGTCTGGTCGCAAATCTACCCGGAGGACCAAACCGCGCGCTTCTACGCCGCCTTCGACGGCGCCACGTACCTCGTCCAGCACCAGATCGACTCCGGCCTCTCCTACGGCGTCTTCGACAGAGAATATGTCTTCAACCGCCCCGAGTCCGCAGCATCCGGCGGCGCAATTTCCTTCCAAGACGAATCCAACCGCAACCCATCCCTCACCGCCGCCGAAGTCCTGCACGAAATGGACTTCCCCCTCGCATCCATCGCGCTCGCCTACGACGCCGCAAACCCAATAGACATGGCCCGCGTCGCGCCGCTAATCCGCGCACTGCCAGACTTCGCGACATTCGCGCCGCGCCTCGAGGCGCGCGACACGCGCGAGAAATCTTCGTGGGAAGCGACGGGGCCGGCGCAGGTCCTGAAGCGCATGGGGACCGCGACGCGCGTGGATTATATGGGGCTCGGGATCACGAAGACCATGGCGCATTGGCTTATGTATCATGTGAGTGAGAGGGGGTTCCGCGGGATTAGTATCGAGTGTTATCATGATGCGGTTAATCATATTTGGATGCATCCGCCTGAGCCGTTTCGGGCTGAGGGGGTTGCGGTTTTTAGGGTTGATGAGTATGAGTATGAGAAGGAGAAGGAGGGGGAGAATGGGGAGGATGCTGCTGGGGAGGTGGTGAGGCCGTATGGGCATGTTGGGCAGGCGCTGAGTAAGGTTTATGTGCATCTGAAGTGAGATTGCTTTGCAGCCGTCGTCTGAGATACTAAGAGAGACGATATATGATTGGTAATCGCCCTCAAGGAGCACCTTCTATACTAGCAGAACTATTTCTATAGATACGGTCGGTACAGGCATTTTTGGAAACCATACCAAGAGAAAGCCACCACCGTACATTTAGGCTTCTCATCGATAGCAACCTCGGTGCTACACCATCTAGCTCTCCTCGTTATACAAAACATACCGATACCGCGGCAGTCCCTTGTGCAAGTCGACAATCGCCTTGTTGGCATCCTTCATCGGGACCTCCTCCACCCACGCCTTGATCCCCTTCTCTTCGACTAGAGCCAGCATCTCCCTGATTTCATTCGGACTCCCAATAAACGACGACCCAGCCTTGAGCTGGCGAAGAAGCTTCGTCGCAGGAAGGTTCAAGTACCCATCATCCGGCAGACCAACCTGCACAAACGAACCCTGCGTCGCAAGGAGGCCGAGATATCCGTCCAGTGGCATCTAAACTCCACAGTTAGCCCAGTTCGCATCGAAAAGAGCACGAAGTTGACAAACCTTCGCCGAAGAAACGGTACTAAGCACAATATCCAACGACCGTGCATACTTCCCCTCCCAACCCTCCTCATCATCCGTCGCAATATAAGCATCCGCCCCGAGCGCCAACGCATCACTCTCCTTCCCCTTCTTCCGCGAAATCGCAACAACCCTCTCAGCCCCCAACGCCCTCGCAAACAGCACCCCGAAGTGGCCTAACCCACCTAACCCAATAATGCCCACCCTCTTCCCAGGCCCACACCCGCTATTCTTCAACGGCGAATAAACCGTCACGCCCCCGCACAGCATCGGCGCCGCATGCGCAGAAGGGATGCCCTCGGGGATCTTGATGACGAAATGCGAGGGCGATCGGTTGTACAGCGCGTACCCGCCATAGGACTTCGAGCCGTTGAGGAACGTGTCGTTGTACGTTCCGACGAGTTTGCGCGAACAGTAGTTCTCGAGGCCCAGGGCGCACTCGGCGCAGTCGCCTAGGCGGCCCAGGCATGAGTCGGATTGTGCGCCTACGCCGACCCGGTCGCCGACTTTTATCCCGCCGACGGCCTCGCTTCCTACGCGCACTGCTGTCCCGACGATCTCGTGGCCGACGCAGCAGGGATACTGCGAGGGGCCCTGTGTAGATGAAAGTTAGCAAAGAACCCCAAACATAGTATCAGTTTTTCGTGGAGTTGTGTGGAACCGGAACGTACCCATCCACTCCGCAGCGTATGCAAATACGTCCCGCAAACGCCGCAGTGGCTGATTTTAATGTCGATGTCGGTTTCTTCCCAGGTTTTCGGCTCGAATTCTTGCCAGACCATTTTTCCGTCGGCGGCCGAGGGGTCCAGCGCCAGCCAGCCGGTGAATTTGTGGACTTGATGTGTCATGGTGGTTGGTTGGTTGATTGGAGTAGTATGTGTAAAGAGGAGTGGGCTGGTAGAGGACCTTGGAGGGGGATTGTTAATGGGGAGATGGGGTCTTTAAGTATTGTATCATTGCTGATATCTGTATTATAGCTTTTAATCATCATTACTGTGATCAGAACTGTTGGATTTTGCGATTAGTTGACAATCGACTTAGTTTCTCATCTCGAGTTAGGGTTACAAATCCCAAATGACAAATCGAGCATCACAAATCGTAAAACCATCGAACAACCCCCAACCTGTCCCAGGAACAGCTCGCTAACTGGTCAGTCCCGATAAACTTTCCACCTGGCGGACTAGTTCCACTTGGCAGTTGTAGTTAAACCGTGTCACTGGACCCAAGGCTGAGATGCGCAGTCACGGCGGCTGCATTCCTCACGTCCCGTAGTCGTATGTGCTTACTTCCAGAGTTATCGGGACTGTGATGAGTAATAAGATATTAGCGCGTGGCGAGAGTCCCTGTACGTGGTCACCTAAGTCTCTACAGTGTCGAGCGGATTCTCCGACATCAGTGGTTGAGGATCGAACAGACACGATCGATCGAGGAGTCGTGCGAGGTGGAAACGGAAGCAGGGGTGGCGAATCTCTAAGGTTCCTATGAGTATTGCGCGGAATGATACATTTGCAAGCACAGTTGTAGAGTTGCTTCGAACGCCGGTACCTGATTGTCATTTTAGTTAGAGGATCTTTTGTTTGGTTGAGTGTTTTGATTACCATGCCTAGAAACAGACTGAGAACTCAATCGTAAGTCCCGTTTTCCATAGTGGATTGCAATACCTCAACCTCATATGTAAGCTCTGCTTTCGTGCAACTAGCTCATATTATGGAGAATACCTAGCGAAGAAGGGCAGTCTGACGTTGTTGTCTTAAACCCCTGCTACGGCGACACAACCACATCCATACTATTTTAGTACTAGCAACACCTCTCCACTCCTAACCAACCGGGCAGTATAGGCACAATGTAGCATGAGATTTCGGAGATGGATAAGCTGTATATAAAACTATGAGTGAAAAAAAAAACAAACAAGGACTCGAGGGTTGTGCGTGAGCTCTTCAAGGACTGACCAAACCCAGTCGCAAAAAACATCCCTGATCGCCCATCGAGCCAGGGACATCCCGAAGATAGAAGGTACGGCTAGGGTCGGACGCCCCCGGGCTGTGAATCGCGCCTTCCTCCTACGCGTTACAAAACTAGGAGCATTGGAAGGAAGGTGCGACCGTTGCGCCCTCCTCCTTGTGGGCGACTCTTCGCAAGGAAGAAGCGTCGTTGCAATGCACAGCTTATATGCGCAACTGTTTCTAGTTGTATAGCGAGCATGTGGCCGAGTCGGATAGCTTCAGAGGCCACAGGTGCTGCAAGGCTGGCTGTTATTAGGGCTTGCACTCCGTCGATGGGGAGTTAATCCGTTAGGGCTAATCTTCTCTTAGTTCAAATGCCGCTCACTGGTTTCATACTGTCGGCGCTCGTTCCACCTACAATCTATGCAACTCTTTCACTCCTTTTGGCATTCTTTTGAGAACGGATAGGTGAATCTCGAGTCCATTCTGAGACTGCCTGGTATACGCCATCCCTCGCTGGGAGGGGAGTAGACAACTATGGCGCGTTGAGGTAGTGCTTGGGACCACCAGTCAACGGAAATATCTCGGCGTGTATAATCTTATACCATGCCTCTATCCATGCTCACTAGATGATACCAACTACACAACATCCCGCTCCTCCCCCCTCCAAACCATCCAAGCCCCCGCAATCCCCCCCTTAAGCAACACAGCCGTCCACAGCGCCCCCTTAAGTCCAACCTCACTTTTCGCCCAAAGCCCACCGGCCAGAATCCCCGCAAACAGCGCCAGAACTGCGCCGAGCCGCCTCCACTCGTCGGCCTTCTTCCCCCTACCACCGCCACCAGAACTTGTCGTCGTCAATGCCAAAGCCGGGTACGAGAATAGGTCGCAGTAGATACTTGTCAACACGACGCTCGTCAGACTACTGTATCCAACGACGCGACTCGTGACCGCCTGCCCGCTACTCTGGAATGCGACGAGGGAGAGCGGAACAGCGATTTTCCAAGTCAACGGATCCGATTTACTCTGTTCCTCAAGCGTAACAATCGTCGCCGCGCCAGCGACGCAAGCCATCTGGAGTACAAATGAGAAGACAAGCGCACCGCGCTGCCTCGGGCTCCCAAAGAACCAGCGAGAATGATGCAGCAGCGCAAAGAAAAAACTCCCGATGCAGAAACTCGCTATCGAAATTAGAGACTTCAGCCACCGCTGGCTGCGCCCGCTCTCGTCGAGGCCGGAGACCCCCAACCCGAGGTAGACTGTGTTTCCTGTTTGCATGCTCACGAAGGAGCCCCAGATGAAGACGGCGGAGGAGTCGAGGAGGCCGGTTATTGTGTAGCAGAGGAGGAGGAGGAGGTCGGCGTGTTGTGGGTTTAGTTCGGTTTTGAGGTGCGTGCGTAGGCGTTCGAGGGGGCGTGCGGAGTGGGAGTGGGATGGGGAGTCTCTGTCTCTGTTTTCGTGGCCAAGGAGCGGGGAGGTTTCGTTGGTGGTGCGTGCCATTTTTTTCTTGTTTGGTTGTACTTATTGTGTGTGGACAGTGCTGCGTCTAAGTAAATAATGAAAAAAAAAAAGGTGTCTGCAGTCAGGGGCCGGAATAAATGACGTATGCGGAGAGGCCAGATGACGTGGTGATTTGTAGGGCTGAGCGGGTCCACTCCCCACTCCACCAGCACTCAAGCTTTCTCAAATCTCCCTCCAAGTGCGTCGACTGGCTGCTCGGAAGGATCGGATGAGCTAGAGATCATGATGCGTAATAGAAGTATGGGGTCATGCTTGGTAACGCCAAGGCAGGCAGAAAGATATCCCAGTTCAGCAGGGCAGGGCAGGGCAGCCTGGTATAAAAGAGCTCCCTTGCAGTAAACACCCCCCTCGATCATCAATCAATCAATTGCAAACATGCACTCCCCGGGTAAATCCCTACTCGCCCTCGCGGCCCTGTCATCCCTCATAAGCCAAGCCTGCGGCAGCCCAGTCCTCAACGACGCATACCAACAACTCCTCCGCATCCCCGCATCCTCCCCATCGGTATTCTTCCAAGATGGTTCCTCCACCCCCGAATCTGAATCAAATGAACCATTCACACCGGCAAACCGCGATCCGTACGACACCAAAGTCGACTCCGTTGGCCAGAACCTGCACCCCCTCCCCTGGCGCAACGGCGACGGCGCCACAATCCAAGGACCGCGAAACAAAGACCGCGAGCGCCAGAACCCGGATATGATCCGCCCACCCAGCACAGACCACGGCAACATGCCGAATATGCGCTGGAGCTTTGCGGACTCGCATGTGCGCATTGAGGAGGGTGGGTGGACGCGGCAGACGACGGTGCGCGAGCTGGGGACCAGTAAGGAGCTTGCGGGCGTGAATATGCGGCTTGATGCGGGGGTTATCCGCGAACTGCATTGGCATCGCGAGGCCGAGTGGGCGTATGTACTTTCTGGGAATGTCAGGGTCACGGCGCTGGATTTGGAGGGCGGGAGCTTTATTGATGATCTTGAGGAGGGGGATCTGTGGTATTTCCCCTCGGGCCATCCGCATTCGTTGCAGGGGTTGGGGCCCAATGGGACGGAGTTTTTGCTCATCTTTGATGATGGCGGGTTCTCCGAGGAGTCGACGTTCCTCCTTACAGATTGGATGGGTGTGTTTACTTTCCATCCCCATATAACTCACCACTCTTCCTTGAAGCTGTGATACTGATATGAATTTCCAGCACACACCCCCAAATCCGTGCTAGCCGAAAACTTCCGCCTCCCCCCGCAAACATTCAAAAACATCCCCAGCACCGAAAAATACATCTTCCAAGGCTCGCCCCCCTCCTCCATCCCCCAAGAACGCCCGCCCGCCTTCCACCCCTCCCCCCAACGCTTCACCCACCACATGCTCGCGCAAACCCCGATAAAGAGCACCGGCGGCTCCGTGCGCATAACCGACTCCTCCAACTTCCCCATCTCGCAAACCGTCGCCGCCGCGCATTTGACCATCCAACCGGGCGCCCTCCGCGAAATGCACTGGCACCCGAACGCCGACGAGTGGTCGTATTTCATCCGCGGCCGGGCGCGGGTGACGATTTTTGCGGCGGAGGGGAATGCGCGGACGTTCGATTATGTTGCCGGCGATGTCGGGATCGTGCCGAGGAATATGGGGCATTTTATTGAGAATCTGAGTGAGGAGGAGGGGGAGGAGGTTGAGGTGTTGGAGATTTTCCGGGCAGATCGGTTTCGTGATTTTAGTCTGCTGCAGTGGATGGGGGAGACGCCAAGGCGCATGGTTGCGGAGCATTTGTTTGAGGGGGATAGTGAGGCTGCGAGGGCGTTTTTGGGGAGTGTGGAAAAGGCTGAGAAGGATCCGATTCGGGGGGGATAAGTTGGTGTAGGGGGGATTGGGTTGCGCCTTGCGCGGCTGCTGTATGGAGGGGAGGTGTTTTGGTGGTATTTCCACCCATGTACCCATGTATCGACGTAATTGCGGCTGAATATGAGCAGACGAATGAACCAGCCAGTCAGTTTCCACTACGTGCGCATCGACTCCCGTCGCAGGATTCAGAGGCGACTCTTAGCTTGTGAGCTAAGATTCCCCCCTCCAATCCTGGGCGTTGCTTAGTATCACCGACTCGACGACGTGTACAGCTACTAGTAGTTGCGGTCAGCCTCAGCTTAGCTCCGGTTCTCCAGCCAGCTGACTCTTATTTAAAGCCTAGAGACAGCCTACCTAGTACCCACGGCAGATCGATCTCATTCTCCACTACAGCTCCCTCCCACAATGCCTTCTCAAACCCCGCGCCCCTGGGCCGACGGCCCCTGGGAACTCATCGAGACTCCGTCCAAAACCAAAGATGTCGTGCGTCCATCCATCCATTAACTCCCCCATTGGACCGAAAACGAAAGGACCCCAGCCCAAGCCAAAGACTAGGGATACTAACCCTACTTCACTTCACATCCAGACCTCGCACCCCGCAATCCACATCGCAAACATAATGGCCCACACACACAACGCCATGCTCCGCGGCCTAAACAGCATCTACCACCAAGCGCCACACCTCACCACATCGCAAGACAAATCCGACTTCCTCTTCTTCATCCGCGCCTGGGCAACCTGGGTCTCGCACCACCACGACCTCGAAGAAAAGACCATGTTCCCCGGGTACGAGAGGGTCCTTGGCGTCGAGGGTTTCTTGCAGGGGAATATCGATCAGCATCGTGCCTTTGAGTCTGTTCTGCGGGATTTGTTGGAGTATAGTGAGAAGACGAAACCCGGGGAGTTTCGGGAGGAGGATGTACGGGGGCTCGTTGAACGGCTTGCGCCTGCGTTTCGGGAGCATCTGAGTGGTGAGATTGAGACTTTGCTGGCGATGCAGCGGCATGCGGAAGATGGTGCGAAGCGGAAGGGGTTGTTGGATGTGTATAAAGCGGCTGAGGCTGAAGCGGGGAAGCAGGATAAGGTACTTACCCAACTCCCGTTCACCTAGCACACGTGAACTCGGTGGTTTCAAGCTAATCCATCATCCAGCACGTGGTCCCTCCAATGGTTCTAGGCCTGCGAGATGTGACGTTCGAAGGAGGGAACAAATGGCCGGAGATGCCGCCGCTCTCCGAGTGGTTTGTGCATTACATCTTCGCGAGGAGGCATGCAGGGTCGTGGCGGTTTCTTCCGTGTGATACGTGGGGGAAGCCGAGGGCGCTGGCGTTTGGGCCTGCTAAATGAGTGAGGGCTGCAGAGGGAATTGGGATTACTGCCTTTCGTAGGGCTGTTTATTGCAGTGTCATTTCTGTATGTGGCTCGTGCTTTGCGCTTTGTAGAAAACAGGTCTGTTCTTCAGCAAGTGCTCCTCGTGCTCAAGGCTGTTCTTGTTCCACGAGTATTAAAATATTCGGGGGGCAGGAATATGCACTGGTTGAGCTGGTCTTGCCCATAGTGCTAACTGCAATCAAAACGGAGTTGTGGAGCGAGCATAGAACAAGCTACTCGTCAGGCGGGCCAGAGTTGCTCCTTCCATTCTTTTTACTAAGCCTTCAAACAGGAAAGGAACGAAGGTTGTGCCTTCCTTGTGGCGTTTGATTCAAGCGAGGGAGCTATTCCACGGGGACGAGGATCGTGGTGTTCTTTATTTTCACCCTCCAGTGTAGCCAGCGGCCCTACCGAACGCTGGGAAGCCACAAAATGCTCTTTTTCTACGATGCCGCCAGCGGAAATCCGCAAAAAGGAGATATGCGAAGAAGATATCGCCGCTCAGATGACGTGTATAGTCTCGGTGTTGTGTTGTTGGAACTTGCGACTTGGCAAGCAGTCGGCCACCAAGATGCCCCTGCGAGACAAGCTAATGTCCTTAGGATCGCGAGGGACAACGTTGGAAAGTACGTTGGGGAGATATACCAGCAGGTTGTGACGGACTGCTTCGATGGAATGCAGTGCGCGAACTCGCCCGACGTGCAGAATAATGCCGCGGAAAAGGGCCGGCGATATGATGGTACATACTCTGGCAAAGACCCACAGTATGGTCCCGAAAGCGGACTGCTGTGGAAGGTCGTCTAATGTGTTCGCTCCGTCTATTATTCATCCAAGTCCCGGCTGAAAGTGAATGGTATATCGATCGACGATGGATGCATAGATGGTGAACGGAGAGAGCATTTAACACTAGGAATGATGACGGTATAGGGCTCTGGGAGGGTCATGGTCTCGTCGTGCAACTGGGAGGCTGTCAAGCCGTCAACCAGGCAGAGACGAGAGAGGAGAGATGGTGATCACCATTGTGTGTTTGTAAGAGAGATCCGGGCAGGCAGAACGGCTTTCCTACAACCTTCGAGGTACGTTCTATCAATCACATCATCCATGCGTTAGATGCTGTCAGCGTGGCTTGTGTGTATAAAGCCGCTTCTTCTCCCCCTCCTGTCGCTGTCTCGCTCCGAAGCTCCAGTCCCTATCCTCTACATGTGCATTTTCAGGTTCTGTTTGGGGCCAGCTCTCATCCATCCATAATCCCGCGGGCAGGCCCCATTCCGGATGACCTGCTTCAGTCCATGACTCGCTAGTCACCACGAGCAACTCGTCTTTCGGGGATTCTGCTACTCTGGGTGACACTGAACTGCACGAGCAATATCCATTTGCCCTGGTAGCCTGCGATGAAAGGTTCCTCGGAAGACGACGCTAAGAAGTGTGTCGTTCCCAGATATCATAGTACCGATAAGACATTCACCTGAAAGTCAAACAGCATCGTCCGAGGCGCCTACAGCGGAATAATCTCGGACAGAGGCCGTGAACAGGAGGCTGGAGAAGTTCGAATCATGCCCGAGAGCGGTCGTTTCAGACTGCTATCCCATATCCACCGTTTGCTGAGAGGTAAGTTGGTTCATGACTCGACAAAGGGATTCTAAGCTTATTTTTAAGTCACCTCAAAGTTAGCTGATCACTACTGCACCCAGAAAACCCCCGAAGGGGTCCGACTTTGTCTCTAACCCGAGTGTTTCCCGCGTTGGATGTTGTTATTCTGAAACACCGATGGTTATATCCATCCCAGACTGCACAGCCTCCTTGCCAAGACGACTCGCACGCGGAGCGGTGTGAACAAAACTTCTGCACATGGAAAAGGCTTCTTGGCGATGCTTACTCGCAGGCTGACGAGGCAATTTTCCGCGGTGGAAATATTCATGCCCTGTGATCGGCATCGCTGCTCGTGTTGGTTGTCCGGATGGGATGCGGAGCACGCGGGGTGCTGCTCTAGTGGACGGGCTAATCTGAGTGATTCTGCAGGTCGCGGCTCTGCATGAGCAGAAAGGGTCTCGGGGTGCAGGGGCTGGTGCATGGCTACGGGGAACCCTGTTTGACTGGAACGAACGGGGGCCACCCCTGGATGTGGGGTGCTCCGAAACCCTTGCCCGTCACCGACCCCTTGAGGTGGTGGAGAGAAATTGCCCATTCTTTTCGGCAAGTGCACGCCTCACCAAAGTGTGGCCAGATCAGGATATGCTTTTGCCCATGGGCTCGAGTAGAATTCAAGGAGCTAACTTGATCCTTCTGCTTCGGATAGAGAGCCCGAGGGCTTGGGAGCGCCACACTCTCCGAGAGTCTCCTCAATTTTTCACTCAAGATCATCAAGACACAGCCTGCCGAGTCATGACAGGCGCCACTTTCTTCACAGGTGGAGTTGCAACTCCGCCGGAATCCATCAAAGCAGGATAAACTCCGATTTTCCGAGGCCCTCCAGCCACGCAGAGAGGTACTGACTTGAAGAATGCTTGCTTGGCATCCAATCTATTTGACGTTCCGCTGGGTTCCAGGAACTGCCGGTGGCGCAGATTACGCTCCTCTCATTGTCCATGCCATGGTGTTTTGCGCCGTTATTGGAGGGAACACGCGGACAGCTGCCCAGCCAAGACAAAGCTCTCCCCCTGCAAGGGATCCCTCGTGATTATGAAACAGGGTAATCGTTCAACTTGTTCTTTCTTCATTGATCCACCAATCGAGACGGATACCCTGGGCGCAGAATGCCCTTCCTTGGTCGAGGGAGACGGCAAGTATAAATGTCTCGAACTCCCCGATCGACATGCTTGCGCAATCAGATTGTCATCCAACGTTGATCGTCCGTTTCATCCCTGCAACCATGTTGTCCAAGATCGCTCTCGCTTCTACGCTGATCCTACCCACGGCCCTTGCTTGCCTTGGGTACGAGGGAGGTGTCCCCACCCCTACCGCCCATTACTCCAACAGCTCGCCCATTGAGATCGGCGAGGGTGAGGTCTTCGATGCTGGCTGGGCCAAGTATGACCGCGGATCCGGCGCCTGCAGCGACGGCGAGGGTGGCAATGACGACGCCGTCTTCATCCTCCGATCCGGCGCTACCCTGAGGAACGTTATCATCGGAAAGGACCAGAAGGAGGGTGTTCACTGCGAGGGCCCTTGCACCCTGGAGTTCGTCTGGTTTGAGGACGTCTGCGAGGACGCCATCACCGTCGTAAGTCCCCCAATTTCTCTGCTTTCTCTCAGATCGGTAGACTAATGGATGCTCGCAGCGTGGTGACTCTGCAGGAGACCACACTTGGATCGTCGGCGGCGGCGCCTATCACGCTTCAGACAAAGTTGTACAGCACAATGGCTGTGGAACAGTGAATGTGAGTATCTCATGTCTCTATTCTGGAGATTTTGAAAGGAAAAAACCGCCTCGCTGGCTGATGCCTCAGGCCACTATTCGTCGACAATCCCCAAGCCCTATCTGCAGCCCACCCTCCACATACCTCCTTCCTGACAGTCACTAACCTGGGATGCCTCTTAGATCATCAACTTCTACGCCGAGGACTACGGCAAGGTCTACCGCTCCTGCGGCAACTGCAGCTCCCAGTGCAAGCGCAACGTCTACATCGAGGGTGTCACTGCCCGCGACGGAGGTGAGGTCGCCGGCATCAACTCGAACTACGGTGATACCGCGACACTCGTCAACGTTTGCACTGATGCTGATCATCCTTGTGTGCTCTACGATGGCTGTGCCGGTGGTTGTGAGCCTGAAAAGATTGGATACTGCTCTGGTTAAGCATGTCTCTGTCGGGGGAGGCTGGTGTAGGCTAGGTGCGAGCCAAAGCTCGTTGTGTGCCAGTCCGGGACCCCCGGCTTCATGTGTAACACTGCCAGCCTTATTATTCCCATTATTTCGTGTGTTGGATGCTCTCTGGTCATTCTTTCTCTTTCTGTACATATCAACCCATTTTATAGCTTGCTATGGCATAAAAATTACCTCCTACAACTACCAGTAAAATGGGTAAGAGGAGGACGAGATATATAACGAGAGATAATGACATAGCCGCATTACACGCGTTCGGAGCTGCTGGGAAGCCGTATCAAGGTCAATTTTCAGACCTCGGTAGGCCTGGAAACCCTAACTAGTGGAACTCTACAAATAAGTCTAGTCTGTGCCGTTGGACAACTCTAGTAAGAATTTGGCAGACTAGAGAAGGCAGCACAAGTCGTCGTATGCGGGAATGACGTTCCAGGCTATGATCTTCTCGTGCCCGGAAGCCCACGGTAACAAGCAGAGTGTTCGGCCTGTGAGTCCCGCTGTCTGACGGTTTGAGGGGCTAGGATACGGCAGATAGACTCTTCGTAAGCTCTGTGCAATAGGAAATGTATATATGATAGATTCGTAAACTCAGCGAGCGAGCAATGACTGCGAGGGACTTAACGCCGAGTGGTCCGCGGCGTAGTTGGGGCGCCGATGAAGCATCAGGATTTTAGACATCTCTATAACAGTGTTTCTGTATACCAGAGGTACAAATAATCTACGGCGATGTCAGAGTTGAATGTCAGCAGGGTCATACTGTAGTGAATGCTCAGACAAGATTCCTCGGGCTCACCAGAAGGCTGGGGAAAGCACTTGTGAAGTGATTCCTTGACGCGCCTTCGCATAGTGTCTTCACTGCTAGAGGTTGAAAATGAAAAACGTGAAGTTAGATGGTTGTTGCTTACTTGAAGGAAGCTAAGGTAGCTGGAAGCCTGATACTGGATTTGGATCTTAGTCTACGCGTGGAGTGAACAGCCCATGTATTTGCGGTAGCCCTAGCTTCTATAAATATGGCTCTCGGTCCTCCATCCTGCCATCCTTTCTTGCCTTTCCAAATATTCCTTTCCACGATCTCACTTCTATTTCCGTCTGTTGTCTCCTCACTGCGTCGAATGTAAGCCGAACCTGGACCCACTCTCCCTGTCCATCACATCCATCTTGCCATCGCTCGTCGAGGGGTCCTGTTCGACACTTCGAGAACCGTGTATCTACCAATCAGCAACGACACTTAGTCACGGAGATTGAAGAACCCTGTTCATTCGCACACACTATCAGTAGCAATACCAGCAGCTCGTGACCCAACACCCACAGGCAGAAGAGAAGCTATCCGATGATGTCTCCGACGGCGAACCCTTCTCCGGGAAACAGCGTGCAGACCATTCAGCGGGCTTACAGTCTCTTCCTGGGGCCATGACTATTATTGGCCCTGGCTCACTCTCAACCAGTCCCCCGCATTCCATCCGCTCGGAGGACGGTTTCAGGGCCCGCGTAGCTGAGCTTCCCATCCGAGACCTCGCCGAGAACTACGCTGTGCATTTGCACATTGGGTCAACCAGCCACAGATGATGGGATTATCCGCCCTTTCTCTCGACATGGCGCCTGGCGTCCAGCATCCGGCGTCCAGCGTCCGGCGTCAGATCAAATCGCGTCCCGGGGGACATCAAACCGAGCTGGAAATGGAATAGGCTCTATGGTCCGGCTTACCAGAAGATCGGACTGAGTACCGACATCTGCTGAAGGGTTATGGAAGGCACTCGCGGGGAACGAGGATAGGGAGAAACAACGCCGAAGCCTCCATCGCCAGTTCATGGCGATGCTCGTGCGTATGTCCATCGACGAAATTCCTATCGTTGCGTACAAGGTACAGCGTTTTTGGTTGTAAGGATGGTATGTTGTGCTGCGGGCTCAACTAGATGACACCGAGTCTGACTCGCGTAGTCAACCGCCAGGCCGCAAATAGCGGAAGTTACCGAAACACAACAAACCAGGGCAGGCGTCTGAGGTGCCTTCGGGATAATGGGGAATGCAAGGAACGCCGTCGTTGATAATTCGAATATTCTGCAGCCCGGGATTCGTCAGAAGACTTAAATCAGTACCGCCAGGTGTTACCCTAAACCAGGTTAACTGGGATATGCGGCAGCATGGACCAGGTACGGTTTCATTCGAACCGACCTCGAGCTGGTGGTAATTCGTCGGTTGGACGAGCGCGGCAGCCTAGAGCTATCGAGGCTATTGCTGAGATCCAGCTAGGGATGCCAGAGACCGTTCTGCTATTGTCATGATCAGGGAGCTAGAGCGGCTGGGGATTTAGGGCTATGCTCACGTTTGCGTACGTGATAAGCTCTTTTGAATTTGTTTTTGTTGGGGGATGGGGGATATAGAGGGGGAGGGGTGCTCTTTTCTATTAATTCTACGCGATGATAGATGTACTTTTTGTACTATTCTTAGCCAAATTTATTGCTTAGATATTAATATATCATATCTTCATTTAGTCTAACTAGGTCTAGAACTATATTAATCTAACCCATGTCGATATCGTCCGATAATTCATTCCTTTCCTTGTCTGTCGCTCACGCCCTACACTCGTCCAGGCGTCTCACAACATCCCAGTAGAAGGCATTCTGGTCCCGTAACCGCGCCGCACTAAGCTCGGCAATCGACAGTGTCAAGGCCTGCGACTGAGATGGCTTTCTTCGTTTAGACCCTAAACACGCCACAACGGCTCCACGATATATCCTCCCCATACTAAGGGGTAGGGCATCCACAACTCCCGTGACCCTGTGCATATCCAGCGGAGTCCGACTATTGAGATCGACACGGCCCTCGATCGTGACCAGGGGCTTCCATAGCGCAATCTCAAGCAGCACCAGTGAGAGACTATAGAAATTGTCTGATGCCCGAGACCTTCCTGGCGTAGTTGGGCCCTGGACCTCGGGATGGCGGTAGAGATGGTCTTCGGGTGACTCCAGTGTGCGCTCGTGGAAGGTGATTGTACCGGTGTCGTCGGGCCGGGAGAAAACGAAGCATCCAAGGTAGGGTGTGTCGAACACGGCGGCATTTGTGGCGCGGTTCTGGAAGAGGATGATGTTGCCCGAGCGGATGGACTCGTGCAGCCAGCCACTGCTGTGCAGGGGGTGGACGGTGCTGGCGAGTGACTGCGCGAGCCGGAAGCGTGTTTCCTAGGTCCGGCATGAACTCGCAGACGAGGATGGAGCGCAGCGTCAGGGGTATGCTGGGGCTGATGTCGCGCGGGAACGCGTAGAGCAGACCGTTGCCCTGGCGAGCAAGGTCGTCAACGTAGCCGGCGCAAGTGAGCACGTTGAAGTTTGCCGGTCGCGGGTTCCAGGAGCATAGCAGCTCCGCGAGATGAGCGGTGCGTTGCTTCAATGTGTTTGCGTCTGCGGCGCTCCTGCTAAACATGGTCGGATCGTAGGGTGTCCAGTTACCGGCGAGCACGCCCCATGTGCGGTCATTGGACTGGTATCGAGCCGATATCCTCACACTGTCAAAGTCTAGCTCGAGGCCTAGCGATGGTATTTGCCTGCCAGCGGACTGCTAATGCTGCTCTACACGCGTTTAATCTTAGCGAGCTTGACCGCGTCGGCATTATGCAAGCCCTACATGACCTCGATGACCGCATCCAATTCTGCGTCATTCGAGTTGTTTATAAACGCATATGCTGTTGCTTGCGATAGGGGTGCTTTATTTCGCTGCGGCAGAAGTTGGTGGAGGCCGTTGCTGAAATCGTTCATGTCACGCACCGTCACTTTGAGGGTGGGGCTTTGTCGTGGAGAGCCCAAGCGACTCTCAGGTAAGCAGCGATCCAGTCATAGTGCATAGGGTTTTGGAGTCTTTCAACAGGCTAAAGATCTGAGAGAGCGCCGTTATTCCCCGCGTGCCTAATATTTCTCTCAAGAGTCCCGTCGGTGACATCTCGAAGCCGTGCTGTTTGAGCTGCGTGTCCTGTCGCACCCGCCACTGAAAACCCACCCGAACATTATCTCCCTCTTAAATCTTATTTGGGAACCCGACCCTGAGCTTCTTGATCACGCATGGCTGATCCTCGTCCTCGAACACGCAGCACATGGCACACAGCACATTGGCTCATTGGCTCATTTCCAAGAAGACCGCCCGAATCTCGCCTTTGCACTGAAGCGGCAGATCTGCCAAGATGTTGGAGAGGGCGCCTACTCGCGCTACATGCGTGCGGCATTGTCCACAGCTATATCAAGTCCGAGAATATCCTGCTTTGCGAAGGTGGAGGTGGACCAAACGACGTCGTTGCCGGGCTCGCCGATTTTGGATGCGCAATCGCCGATATCGACGCGTCCGAGAAGATTAAGCTGCCTGCATTCACTGCCAATTTTGCAGGCATGATGGTGTCGATAGGGTGTTCGTGCAAGCCGTCCTCAAACGAACTCTTCAACTCGAACCACATGAGCGCGATCTACCGCACGCAGTCGCGTTCTTGCGTCCTGCAAGGATGTCGCCCATCAACTACCTAAGAAAACGCCTTTCACGGGATAACCTGGATCACGTAAGTGCTTCAAGCGACGAAAACCCATCACGGCCTTGGTAACTGTTCAATTACTGTTCCATAGCTCCACGATGTCCCGTTAAGCCTAATGGCTGGTACCTCATCGTGGGTCTAGCGAGCGGCGTATACCAGTCTCATCAACGCTACCAGGGGAAGCAGGGCAACAGAGCCAATTCGCTGGCCGCTAACCGAGTAGGGGCGCCCCTAACGTACCCCGGGGCTTTCCAGTATGTGATTCGCCACATTCATATGTAACGTAAGGTATGAAAACACTACGTGTCTGCCACGCCTTCCGAGCCGTGGGTCCGAGAAAACGAACCATTTTAGTTCCATTGCTTTCAGCAGCTAATGAAAGAGGCTCCGCCCTTCCTCGTCGCTAGATTCGAGACAGGAGCCATACTTGAGGAGCAGACTGGCTGTCTCGGGGCAGCCGTGGGCCACAGCCCCGCAGAGTGCCTTCACTCAGATGGTGGAAGGCTGATTGAGGTGCCTTGTTCCAGGCACTTGAGCACGGTCGCTTCCTGGTTTTCACGCACTGCCCATAGCAGAGCCGAGCTGGCTGGGTTCAGAGTCTGAGACATAACGATGAGACACAGGCCTCCGCCTTGTCAGTGCGAGGGAATGGCTTCCACCAGAGACGGCGACTGTGTTGATGCTCTAGGGCACACTCGCGGCAGGCTGGGGGATAATGTTCGAGAGTAGCTAGGACAAGGCGTTCATTGCTTACTATCGTCCTCCTCATGGCATTCGCAGCTGATTTGTAGTAGATTTGCAGCTGATTCACGATGCGACCATGGACACGACTGCCCAGGGGCCAATGCCATTTCGTTTATAACACCTCAAGCATCCAATAGGTAGCTTGTCTTTCTTAATAAAATCGGCCGCATTATGCGTTTAGGATCCTCTTGCATAAAGTTAAACCTTGTTGCGTAAAGTCAATGGGGACAACAGGAGGCCTGAAGTGGTGATGTTGCCATGTGACGCTCGCTTATCCAGCTCCCACAGGCTTCCCCACGGGGAGGAAAAGATGATCTGCCGGGATCTCGCGGGCGCATCCTTGCTTGATGGGAAACACTCGGGCAGAATAGGGGCATCGGACCGGAAATACTTTGTCGCAAGTCAAGCTGTTTGGTATGACGACAGTTGCTGCACCCTGGAAGCACATCAAGCTCTCTTCGTTGAAGATCTACCTGACAGGGTCCTCGACGCGAATGATCAGACTGCCTTTATCTCTTGGCCCCAGGTTATGATGACATGCAAGCGATTGGCGTTTGACCTTGTTTGACAGCAGCCGAAAGGATGACTTTGTTTTTTTATCAGATGATGGCCGGAATACCGCTTTGGTCGAATGGCGGGTCATCTGCCGCTAAGGCGCGATTCCCTCCCACTCCCTGACAACTTGTGTGTGTCTCCTCCCTCTCACTGAACTCTCCTCGCCATCTCTCCCCTGCCGTCGGGGTCTGTATTCTGTATTTTTTGTGGTTCCTGCGTTTTATCTTCTTTCTTTCTGGTTCACCCCTCGTTTCATCCATCCTTTGGTTCGTGGTTCACAACTCTGATACGTCGGGTATCGCGGTCCCAAGCTCCGCTCAACATTGGGCCTGAACCTAATTATTGTCCTTCAGAACAGTCGCAGGGGGATCATGTTCGCCTGTAAGTGCGAGCGAGCTCGCCTTCGCCTGCTACTTGAAACTAACTACTTTCATGATCACATAGTTTAAGGGGAAGCAACCACCGCTTCATCGAAAATGCCACGATCCGCCCCCTCCTATATAACCTCCGCCCCGGAGGAAGACGCAGACCAGCCCTCCGAAGATGTCGGCCCCCGACATACACCCCGAACCGCTCCCCCCTCTCCATCTGCCATGCGACGAAGCTATAGCATATTTTCAGGGTCACACACCGGTTATCAATCGCTAGAACCACCGCTAGAGGCCGGTGAGACAACCAGCCTCCTCGGAAAGGCCAAGGAGGGCCTCCGTGTCGTACCCCAACGCTCTTACACTACCTTTTCTGCCTCCTCGGGGCCCGACGCTGCATTCAGACATACGCTCATGGCGAGTAGTCTCCGTCGGTCACGGCACCACAGTCGGGCGAACTCGACAAATCGGCGGTTTAGTCGTCGGCCGAGTTTAGATGGAGCGGATCTCGCTGAGAGTGCACCCGGATCGGCCAAAGATCCGATGACAGCTTCTTTCATGGATGACCGGCTCTGGTATGACCAGTTCACGTCCACCGACTGGGTACACGATAGTGTTGCCGATGGAGTACGGCTTCGGGAGCTGCGACGGCGAAAGGACATCCGCGGTCGGATTCTGGCTTTGTTTGACGGTGCCCAGGGCTGGATCCTGGCCGCGCTGATTGGATGCATTACGGCGGCGATTGCTTATTTCGTGGATGTATCGGAAGACTATGTTTTTGATTTAAAGGAAGGCGTGTGTACGACAAACTGGTTCCGCAGCCATCAGCATTGCTGTGCGAATGGCGAGGACTGCCTGGCGTGGCGGTCGTGGTCTGAGTTGATGAACCACCGTGCCGGTGGGAGTGTCTGGGTCGACTTTGGGGTTTACGTCCTCTGGTCTGTGGCCCTCGCGGTCATATCTTGTCTTCTGACGTTGACTACCAAAACGGTCGTTCCGTCCTCGGTTTCCTTGACTACCTTGGACGAGAACTTGGCTGCCGGGTGGTCTCGTGGTTCGAAGCGTGGATCGGATGATGTCTCGCCTGCTTCTGGGAGCGGCTCGTCACCGATGCCGCCGCTTCCCACACGTCCTGATATGATCTATTACTCTGCTGCTGGTAGCGGTGTCGCCGAGGTCAAAGTCATCAACAGTGGTTTCGTTCTCCACGGGTACCTGGGCTTCAAGACCTTGGTCATCAAGACCTTGGCTCTTGTTTTCAGTGTCGCCTCTGGTCTCAGTCTCGGCAAGGAGGGCCCGTACGTGCACATTGCCACATGTGTTGGAAATATCTGCTGCCGGCTGTTTACGAAATACAACCTCAACGACGGTAAGCGGCGTGAGGTTCTCAGTGCCAGTGCCGCCAGTGGTGTCGCTGTAGCCTTTGGCGCGCCAATTGGCGGCGTCCTCTTCAGTCTCGAGGAAGTTAGCTACTATTTCCCGCCGAAGACCCTTTTCAGGACATTCTTCTGCTGCATTGCCGCGGCTCTATCCTTGAAGTTCTTGAACCCCTATGGCACCGGCAAGATCGTGCTGTTCGAAGTCCGCTACCTAGGCGACTGGGAACTCTTCGAGCTGGGCATCTTTATGGTCTTGGGAGTCATGGGCGGCGCTCTGGGTGCTCTGTTTATCAAAGCCTCCAGCATCTGGGCCAAGTCTTTCCGTCGCATTCCCGTCATCAAGCGGTGGCCACTCTTCGAGGTTGTCCTTGTTGCGTTGCTGACCGGGTTGACTGGCTTCTGGAACCGATACACGAAACTCCCCGTCACGGAGCTGCTGTTCCAACTGGCTAGTCCGTGCGAGAAGGATTCACTATCTCCGGACGGACTGTGTCCGCATCCAGAGGGAATCTCCGAGGTTATTCGCGCGCTTACAATAGCCTTCGTTCTAAAAAGCTTGTTAACAGTGGTAACTTTCGGCATCAAGGTACCCGCGGGTATTTACGTGCCATCCATGGTAGTCGGTGGCCTGATGGGCCGTATCGTCGGCCACGCTACTCAGTTTTGGGTGATGAAGTACCCCAACTTCTTCCTGTTTGGATCGTCATGCGCGGCTACAGCCGGCATGGAATCTTGTGTCACGCCCGGAGTTTATGCAATGGTCGCTGCAGGGGCAACCATGTGTGGGGTTACACGACTATCGGTCACCCTTGCAGTTATTCTCTTTGAGTTGACTGGCAGTCTGGACCATGTGTTGCCATTTTCGCTAGCGGTTCTCTGCGCCAAGTGGACTGCTGATGCAATCGAGCCTCATAGTATCTATGTAAGTCCTCGCCGTCTTTGCATGAATTACTGCTGACTCTCTAGGACTTTTTGACTGAAATGAATTCCTACCCGTTCCTCGACAACAAACTACAGCCCATGTCCGATGCACAACTCGGTGATATCGTCCGACCAGTCCGACAGAGTCGCATCATTGACATTACGGAATCCCCTCTTGTCCCGGCACGAGAACTGCGCTCGAAGCTGCAGCATCTCTTGATGGCGGGCGAACTTGACAGCGGTCTTCCGATTCTACGTGACAACATTCTGATCGGGCTTATTCCCGCCCCGGACCTCGAGTACGCGCTCGATAGCCTCGGCGATGAGGATAACTCGATCTGTCTGATGGCCATTGACACGTCTTCGGCTATCGCTGACCCCGACGACGATGATACTGTTCAAGTAGACTTTACTCAGTTTATAGATCCGGTAAGGCCCCCTCTCTGAAATCTTTCCATGATTCCTTGGTACTGACCTTGCAGGCTCCTCTTGCCCTCGATATCCATTCGCCTATAGACCTTGTTTACCAATGCTTTGTCAAGCTTGGACTGCGTTACTTGTGTGTCAACCACGATGGACAGTATGCAGGACTGGTCCATAAGAAAGCCTTTGTGAAGTACATGAAAGAGCACGAGTGACTCCTTCACTAGAATATTGCATTTTGCATCCCCCCTACCTGTCGTTTCTGAATATACCCGTTCTGTTCGGATTTTTTGTTAATTAGACGCATTGTCTTGTATTTTAGCGCCCCCTTCTACTACTGTTTTGCTTAATGGCTTTGGATTTCGAATCGTCAGATCAGAAGAACGTATCTCTACGGCATTTATTGAATCAAGGGTATCTCAATCTCTCCCAACCAGTGCGGCCCAGTACTATCTAGTGGAATTATGCATCCACCCTCTCATACCCAACCATCCTTACCCTCACATCGCCCTCCTCAATCCACTCCCCAGTAACCTCCTCGCCAACCCACTCCGTCACCTCCTCCGCTCTGACCTTCCTCCACCTTTCCCCAGCAAGCTCCTCTCCATCAACCGGGAAAAACGTATCACACTCAAACACCCCACCATCAACCTTTTCCACATCCGTCATCACAATCCGCACCTTCCTCTGCGCCGCCTTCTCACCCTCACCAGCCCCCGACGAAGCAGCCCCATCCAACCCCAGCCTCAAACTCGCCCCATAGATCTCTGCACCCCCAATCACATACACACTCCCAATATCACCCCTCTCCGCAGCGGAATCCAGCGTCTGCAGCGCCTCCTCAAGACCCGACGAGACGAATGCGTCCGTCTTGCTTTCCTCGACTTCCACTTTCTTCTCTCCCTGCCCAGACACAGATTCAGCCTCTGCCTTCACCTTCGCAGCCGCAGCCTCCCGTTCCCTCTTCTCCCCAAGCTCCCTCCCAACCCTCTCCCGCACCTCCCCACCCACATCCCTCGAAATAACCACACTAACCCTCTTCCCCAACGGCCTCAATTTCAGCGGAACGGAATCATACGTCTTCCGACCCATAATCAGCGCGTTTGCGCGTGCGCTTGCGCTGTCGCCTGTATGCCCGGCTGTGTGCGTTGGGAGACGCGCCGTGACGCGCGCGAAGAACGACATGTCGGATTTGATGCGCGGCCAGGGGAGCGTGCCGTTTAGGCCGATGCCTAGGAGGGTTTTCCCCGATTGTGAAGGGGAGGGGTGCGGGGTTGTTGCGACGATGAGGGTTATTGGGACGGAAAGGGGTAGGGGTGTTGTTGGGGGCATTTTGGCGGGGGGGAGTGGTTTGGGCAGGTGTGGTGGTTTGTAAGGTGCTCTGAATGGAAGAGAGTAAATTGTTGAAGGTTTTTTTGACGCGTTGTTTCGGCCTTATGTGTGAGATGTGAACGTCTATCTAGTCAGTGCAAAAGAGAGCTGGAGAATGACTGGGTCGAGGTTGGTCCGACGGGGCGCGCGCGGGGAGCGTTGGTTTTATTTTTCTTATCAGGTTCTGATAGCGACGGAGTCTCAGCTGCGAGCTCCAAGCTCAAAAGAACCGCACGAAATAGACTAGATGAATCCAAAGGGTATCATATTGAAGACTATCTTTTCAGACGAAGAATGCAGCAATGCCATAACGCCATGCCCAAAATAACGAAATGAACCCACCCAACACCAAACCCAACGCGCCTCACCCATCTATGCAGTACCCAAACATCCCATATCATTTTTAGCCAACCAAGAAACCCCAGAGAAAACACCAATAGTTTACTTCTTAGCAGTCTTCAGCACGCCCCCATCCTCAATCGCCTTCTGGAGAACCGCCGCGTCCCTCTCCAATTCTTCCCGTCGCCTGGTCTCGGACTCGTCTTCGCCTAGTGTGTCGAGTTTGCCGAAGAGCCAGGTTTCTTTCATGACGCGGGTGAGGGAGAGGATGTCTTCTGCGGCGCGGATCTAGTGAGGCAATTGTTAGGAATGGTCTGTACATGTGGTTGTTCGGGGGGAGACGTTGTGTGTGATGAAATCGGTTCGTGCTCGGGGAATCGGAGACTAGCACGGCGGGTTGGGAGGAAGAATGCTACGTACCAGAGCAGTAGATTCAACGTCAAGCTGGTACGTCTCGACGGCGGTCGTAGTGTGGCTGGTACTTTCGACCTAGAAAGAGTCCTCCAGTTAGCGATTCGGTTCCGATACAGGTACGAATATCGTCGCATCGGCGCATGGGAAGTAGTGAAACATACCGTAGCCGTGGCCATGATATTCTCGAAGCGCTGCAGCAATTGCGAGATATTGTTGTTTATGCGGACTGGCTCGGAGATTAGCGGATTCGAGGTTTCGTCCATTGGATCGGGGAAGGGCCGATTTGAGGTCGGATATATGGCACGTACAGTGTAGCGCTTTTGAGGTCGGCTGTGAGTCCATTTTGAGGGTATTGGGACTATTTTTGGCCCTTGTTGCTAGATCTAGGAAGTCGTTGTCGATGGGATAAAGATGTTGAGATAGCGGGGTGGTTGGCGGCGGTCGTTTACTGCCGGCACTATTTACCAATCCCTCGGTATAGTTTGGCATGGGAGACGATTCAAACATGTATACATGACGTTCAATTCTTGGTTCCTATCGGTTTAGCGCTCCGGTAGACATCTTGCCAACTGTGATAGGTGAAGGGTTGCTCTTGAGGAAGGCCTCCTTGCTGTGAACACTGTCATGCACAATAGGCTGGAAATATATATACTATACTACACTACGAAGTATTCTACATCACCAACGACAGTATACATGAGACACATGGTATTTAGATGAATTAAAGTGAGTTTATGAAACTTAACTTGGATGAGTCTATAAGCTATCGCACGTATTTCGACTATGCATTGTTAGCAAGATTCGAAGTTATAAGAGGGTACACTACTAGGTGCACTTACCATGAACTTCTTGTGAAAGTCCGATCGAAGCAGGTCCTAAAATATTGGGTTAGCCTCCGTAAAGATCGTGGAAAAAGTCGCCTTACGTTAACAAACTCCTTTCCTCGCTTGTCTTCTGTGCCTCGAGCCTGGTTCTTGAATACCACGTCATCATCCCACCGCCGCTTCATGTTCAGTTCTGTCGGATTGAGCAGAGGGTTGCCTCGCGCGATGTCGTACTCTCGTTGTTCCTCCTCTTCAGCCGCACGTTCGCGTTCCTAAGACCATAAGTGACTACCCTTCGAGTACTGCTAGGGCTCCATACCTCTTTCTCCTTTTGAGCGAGTCTCTCCTTCTTGATCTTCTCCAACTCCCTCATCAATTCCGCAGCTTCATCTTCGTCATCACTGGAACGTGTTAGCACAGCCTCCAAGCCTCGGATCGAATGGCTGACCTTTCTTCTTCACTGCTCTCCTCCTCCGACCCGTCAGAATCCGCATCTATATCTCTCGATTCCTCCAATATCCGCCGCCGTTTTGCCTCTGGGTCTTCCTCGTCGATCTCCGCATCGCCGGTTGAGTGGCCTTCTAGCTGGCGCTTCTGTGTCGCGCTTTCGCTGTGTGTCTCGTCAACGGGAATGCCTCGCTTCTTGGCAAAGTGATTGGCCTCCGCCTGGAGCAATTCCGCGCGCAGGTCGCGTTGTTGCGACTCTCCTTCGGTGCCCTGTCCGAGTTGACTGGTCTAAATTAGTACCTGTCTGATGGGCCATTGCATGGCAAACATACCGAGTTTTAAGGTGTTGATGTGCGGGCAGGAGGCGCTGGTGGTACGCCGGGCCGCGGAGGGCCTCTTTGCCTTGTGCCTATATCGTGTGAGTGCTTGTTGCTAAGACGACTGAGATGGGACATACGGGGTCGAAGGTGGGTCTGTGGGCTGATTTCTGTTAGCAAGATTGCACGCGAGAGAGAGCCGAAAGCGCTGCTTACCGGTAGTCATGGTGCGTTGTAGGTAGCGTTAATCCTCTGGTTGAGTTAAGTTGCTGAAAGAGCTGTCGGCGAGGATATCTCGATCAGAGCCTCAGGCAGAAGCTGACTTAGCAGCACACCGCCCTTATCTCAAGCACATGATTGGCTCAAGACCTACTTTGTATGACGCTGCGGAGTGAATTTTCCAGGCGCAAGTCCTCGTTTATTCCCCCTCACAGGGCCCAGTCTGCCCGCAATTATGAATAAAGAAGCAGTGCTATCGATCGCTGAGCGCGACTTTATCCTCGATGCGCTCCGTGAAGACGTGAGGCTGGACGGCCGCGCGGCCGACCAGCTGCGTCCCCTCAAGCTCTCATTTGAAGAGGAATATGGCCATGTGAAGGTACAGCTTGGAAAGACGAGGTGTGTTATTGTCTTCTTTTCCTGTCGGCACTACTAACTATTGTACAGCCTTATTGTCCGTATTTCCGCCGAAGTTTCAAAGCCACATGATGACCGACCGTTCGATGGTATCTTCAATATCGCGATGGAGTTGACTGCGATGGGATCTCCAGCCTGGGAGAATGGCCGGTATGGATGTTGAATATATGTTTCAGGAGCGAAAGCTAATTTTCTGTCTTAAAGACAAGGAGACCTTGAGACGTACGTCACGAATGTGTTAGACCGGGTCATTCGTCACTCGAACGCCTTGGATACGGAATCGCTCTGCATCCTCAAAGGAGTCAGCTGCTGGTCCATACGGGCAGATGTACACATTACGGACTACGATGGAAACTTGATCGATGCGTCTTGCATTGGAGTCATGGCCGGCCTGCAGCACTTCCGACGCTCCGACGCGGTCGTCAAAGAGGGCCAGGTCATAGTCTACGGCATCGACGAAAAGGTCCCGGTGCCATTGAACATCACCCACAAGCCGCTGGCAGTCACGTTCCACACATTCGACGAAGGGAAAATAGTCATTCTCGATGCGACACGGAAAGAAGAGCAAGCGTCTGAAGCGGATGTTGTCATCGGCCTAAACAATGCTGGAGATGTTTGCTACTTGTCGAAATTCTCGGGGTCCCCGGTGGACGCCATGGTATTTGTGACGAAAACCACGGTCGCATTAGAGAAGGTCAAGGAGCTCAACGGCATCATTGACAAGGCATTGCAAGTTGACCTGGCGAAACGGGCCAAAGGTGGGCTCGCAGAGCAAGCAAGAGCAGAAAACGATCGATTAATAGGATGAACAAAATACCACTCGCCGGAAGATCGTAATGTACCAGTATGATAGAGGAAGCCCATGACTGTCTTTGCGACTCAGGAGTCCGTAAACGATCGATGAAAATCCTCGCGGCCCGTAATGAGGATTGACCACGCTCAGGTCAACCTTTCCTAACAGGGAACTGGATTTGAGACATACAAAGAGCTCTCTGTTTGGCTCATTTTTGAGACCATCCAGGCAACATTCAGGGATGAAAATAGGCGAAACAATGCTTAAGTCGATTTATAAATTGACCTGAGCATGCATTACCCCGGATATCTAGATATAGTGCATTGTTACTGTTTGGCCAGAAAAATCTATAGCTGCCAGCGCGCTAAGATCCTTCGCTCGATTTAACTGGTAGAGTCAAGCTCAGCAAGATCAACGGGGCTGGAGAGGCACTGCCGCACGCCAAACCAACCACGAGTGCTTAGCGCATCCCAGAAACTCTCACTCAGTTCTCACTCAGTCCTCACTTTCAGGCAGTCGCCAGATTTCTGCTTTTTGCCAGCATTTCTCTCTCTGCTTCTTCATTCTGATTTCTCTCTCATCGCTCTCGCTCCCCTTCGTCCGACCATCGGTTCCTTGCATCATCCTCGTGGGCCATCCCCCCTTCCAATCAACGCAAAGAACCAGCTTCGCAAGTCGATCGATGCTCCTCCTGGGGCACACCATCACACTGCCGGTGTCTGCCCTCCGCGATCATCATGGCCAGCGGTAGGGCGCCAGGTCGTCATCCCGCCGCTGGCCGGGATGATGACCTGCTGCAGCTAGAAGATTCGGGACCCATTTACAACACAGGACAGCCCCCGCCCGTCAACGACGAGCGTCTCTTGCGACAGTACGACATTGACGACTCCGACCAACCTCAACCTCGCCCCTCAGTTTCCTATGATAACTTTGTTGGTGGACGAGTACAACCGCAGTATGGTGCCCATGCGACGAGCTCCGCGGCCCCCCCGGCGGAGGCCGGGGCATACATGACCGATCCCTACTCTGGGCACGATGTATCTCGAACATACTCGCAGACTTCCGGGCTGAGCAATTACCAGCGATATTCAATTGACGAATATGACGATGATCGGGCAACGCACGGCTACTATGACATGACAGGGCAGGATCCGATGGAGTCGGATTCGCGTATGCGGCAGGCCAAGGAGAGGAACAGTATACTCAGTCTGGGCGGCGGCCTTGTGGGAAAAGCAAAGCATATGCTGGGAATGAAGCCTGATTATTCCGAGATGGACCTTCCCCTGACCGAAACCGGAGCTCGCGCCGCGCGAGTCGATAGCACCAACACAGAGGACGGGCCTGCGCCGAAGAGATCCAGAAGACCGTCCTTCAAATTTGGATTCGGCAGAGGAAAGGTTGACCCGTCTACTCTCGGACCCCGTATGATCATGCTCAACAACCCTCCGGCCAACGCTACGCACAAGTTTGTCGACAACCATGTTTCAACAGCCAAGTACAACATCATTACCTTCCTCCCGAAATTCTTGTACGAACAATTCTCGAAATACGCCAACTTGTTCTTCTTGTTCACTGCAGTACTGCAGCAGATTCCTAATGTCTCGCCGACGAATCGGTATACTACGATTGGACCATTGTTGATTGTGTTGATGGTGTCAGCCATCAAGGAACTGGTCGAGGATTATAAGCGGAGAACATCCGACAAATCGCTAAATTACTCAAAGACCCAAGTCCTCAAGGGGTCTGCGTTCCAGGAAAGCAAATGGATTGACGTGGCCGTCGGAGATATTGTCCGCGTCGAGTCCGAACAGCCATTCCCGGCTGACTTGGTTCTCTTGGCCTCCTCGGAACCGGAGGGTCTGTGTTACATTGAGACGGCGAATTTGGATGGTGAAACCAACCTCAAGATCAAACAGGCCATTCCCGAAACTGCGCATCTAGTCAGCCCAGCTGACCTCAGCAGACTCAGTGGTCGGATTCGTTCTGAACAGCCGAACAGCAGCTTGTACACGTATGAAGCGACGCTGACTATGCACGCCGGCGGCGGCGAGAAGGAACTTCCTCTGGCTCCGGATCAGCTTCTTCTTCGAGGAGCGACACTCCGCAATACGCCATGGATTCACGGCATCGTCGTCTTTACCGGACATGAGACCAAATTGATGCGAAACGCTACGGCAACACCGATCAAGCGCACAGCCGTCGAGCGCATGGTCAATATTCAAATTTTGATGTTGGTCAGCATTCTCATCGCACTTAGCGTGGTGAGCTCAGTCGGCGACTTGATCATCCGGCAGACCGAGAAAGAGAAACTTGTCTACCTGGACTACGGTAACACCAACCCCGGAAAGCAGTTCATCATGGACATATTCACATACTGGGTGTTGTATTCGAATCTTGTCCCGATTTCTCTCTTTGTCACCATCGAAATCGTCAAGTACGCGCAGGCTTTCTTGATCAACTCAGACCTGGATATCTACTACGATGTAACGGACACTCCCGCCACGTGCAGAACTTCATCATTAGTTGAAGAACTTGGTCAGATTGAGTACATCTTCTCCGATAAGACTGGTACCCTGACTTGCAACATGATGGAGTTCAAGCAATGCACGATCGCTGGTATTCAATATGGAGAGGATGTTCCCGAAGATCGACGAGCAACGGTTGAAGACGGCGTCGAAGTTGGTGTCCACGATTTCAAGACGCTGGCTAAAAACCGGACTTCTCATCCAAGCAAGGATGTCATTCATCACTTCCTCACCCTTCTTGCTACGTGCCATACTGTCATTCCTGAACGCTCTGACCCAGATCCGGATAAGATCAAGTACCAGGCTGCATCTCCCGACGAGGGAGCCCTCGTCGAGGGTGCAGCGACTATGGGATATCGGTTCACCAACCGAAAACCCCGATCTGTTATCATCTCGGTTGACGGGCAAGACTACGAGTATGAGCTGTTGGCGGTCTGTGAATTCAACTCTACAAGAAAGCGCATGTCTACGATCTTCCGGTGTCCGGATGGCCGAATTCGCGTTTATGTCAAGGGCGCCGACACTGTTATCCTTGAGCGTCTCCACCCCGACAACCCCATGGTCGAGTCAACGCTGCAGCATCTCGAGGAATATGCCTCAGATGGTCTGCGGACCCTCTGTCTCGCTATGCGCGAGATCCCTGAGGACGAATTCCAGCAATGGTACCAGATTTTCGACAAGGCTGCGACGACAGTTAGCGGTAACCGTGCGGATGAGCTTGACAAGGCTGCGGAGCTTATTGAAAAGGACTTCTATCTCCTCGGTGCTACCGCTATTGAGGATCGACTCCAAGACGGTGTTCCGGATACCATCCACACACTGCAGACTGCAGGCATCAAAATTTGGGTCTTGACTGGCGACAGACAAGAAACTGCCATCAACATTGGCATGTCCTGCAAGCTGATCTCTGAGGATATGACTTTACTTATTGTCAACGAGGACAACGCCCCGGCTACTAGGGACAATCTGACGAAGAAGCTACAGGCTGTTCAGAGTCAACCCGAGGCCGAACAAATGGCTTTGGTCATTGACGGTCGATCGCTAACATTTGCACTCGAAAAGGATATGGAAAAACTATTCCTTGACCTTGCAGTCATATGCAAGGCGGTCATTTGCTGGTACGTTCTTACCATTCTTCAATGGAAAGTAAAAGCTAACTTTAGCAGTCGTGTTTCTCCCCTTCAAAAGGCTCTAGTTGTCAAGCTTGTCAAGCGTCATCTGAAATCCTTGCTCCTGGCCATTGGTGATGGCGCCAACGATGTTTCCATGATCCAAGCTGCCCACGTTGGCGTTGGTATCAGTGGTGTCGAAGGTTTGCAGGCCGCAAGATCTGCAGATGTTTCAATCGCACAGTTCCGCTACCTTCGCAAGCTTTTGCTTGTCCATGGCGCCTGGAGTTACCACCGGATTAGTCGAGTAATTTTGTACTCATTCTACAAGAATATCGCGCTTTACATGACACAGTTTTGGGTAAGCTCGCACAAACCACTTCACATGTAGTTCATGCTAACATCTGCAGTACTCCTTTCAAAATGCATTCTCCGGTGAAGTTATTTACGAATCATGGACGCTCTCCTTCTACAACGTCTTCTTCACAGTTCTCCCTCCATTCGCGATGGGTATCTGTGATCAGTTCATCTCGGCTCGACTTCTGGACAGATATCCCCAACTGTACCAACTCGGACAGAAAGGAATGTTCTTCAAACGGCACAGCTTCTGGTCTTGGATTCTTAACGGCTTCTACCACTCTCTGCTACTGTATATTGTCTCTCAGCTGATCTTCCTCTACGATCATCCCCAGAGCGATGGCAAGACGGCCGGTCACTGGGTTTGGGGTTCCGCGCTCTACACCGCTGTTCTGGCGACGGTGCTTGGCAAAGCCGCGCTGATCACGAACATCTGGACGAAATACACTTTCATCGCTATCCCTGGTTCAATGGTCATCTGGCTCGGCTTCCTCCCAGCCTACGGATACGCGGCACCGGCAATCGGCTTCTCAACCGAATACTACGGCACGATCCCCCGTCTATTCAAGGATCCGGTCTTTTACCTAATGGCCGTTGTCCTCCCCTGCATCTGTCTGCTCCGTGACTACGCCTGGAAATACGCCAAGCGCATGTATTACCCGCAGCACTACCATCATGTGCAGGAAATTCAGAAGTATAATGTGCAGGACTACCGACCGCGCATGGAGCAGTTCCAGAAGGCGATCCGGAAGGTGCGGCAGGTGCAGCGGATGCGGAAGCAGCGCGGATACGCGTTCAGTCAGGCGGACGAGGGCGGGCAGATGAGGGTTGTCAACGCTTACGATACCACGAGGGCAAGAGGACGATATGGCGAAATGACCAGCTCGCGGAATTTGGTTTGATTCTCACTGATGTTTACATCTTATTGATTTGTACTTTCTGTATCCCTTTGCATTTGCATTTTACTTACTATTATGTTCTATATTGAGGCTCTTTTGAGCGTGTCGTTGGTTGATCTGGAATGTATTCATGAACCCGAACTCTCCCAATCACTGAGCTATCCTTGACCTGGTTGAAAATGGAAGGAAATGGAGCCCCTGAAACCCGACCCCGGAGTTTGCGCTTCCCGGTCTCTGCAGATCCGACCTGCTTTAGGCAAAGACCCTGAGCCCTAGTCCCCAATACGGAATCGCAGCAGACCCCGTGGACGGTCTTGGGAGTCCGACCCCGACCGCGTCGTCGAACCTGAGTCAGCCAACCTCTGCAGAAACACCCACAGCTTCCCCAAACCCACAGTAGAACCTTCGCCTAAGCTTAGTTCCTCGCCAGCGTGTTCATTGATAAAGCCACAGTCATCGTGTGTGGCGTCTTAGCTTCACAAGTATGCCTTTGTTTGAAATATGACCGCAGACAACGCCTGCTTGTCATGTTCCCAGAAGAAACGCCGGTGCGATCGAGCTGTCCCCGCTTGCTCCACATGCCGACGGTAAGGGATCATCATGCAGTACCAATGGGCTGAATTACCTGGAAGATCTTTGTTTGATGAGTATCTAGGCTTGGTCGGGACTGCCATTATGAGACTCTCCAGCTCGCCTTGCCGTCGCGCATCTCCTATCAAGAGGTCCCGCACAAATTACCCCATCGGCCTCTCCCAGTGGTCCAGCACAACCATCCTGCTGCGCAAGACACCTTGGCGCTCTCATCAGATGGCAAGGCAACGAGAGCGTGTCTAGCGTGCAGAGACGCAAAGAGGCGCTGCGACAAGCAGCCGCCATTCCCTACCTGCAAGCGATGCACCAGGTACGCTTATCTTCCACCCCCTGCTGCAGTGCTGCAGCCTTTCGGTTGATGCTCAAAACTATATCCCTGTCTAGACTTGGACTTAGCTGCATCTACTGGAATGGCCCTAATGCGACCTTCACGCACGATACGGCCGTGCCAGCGCTCGCTGTGCAACGACTAGATGCCGGACGCAACATGTTCTACCCCGTCCCAGAGCGCAAGGAGATGCCCATGCTACTGCATTCTTGTAAGTCTAGTCTAATCTGACCTCACTGACCTATCCTATACCCAAGTGGTTATGCCATTCTAACCTCCCTGCCAGTCATCGAAACCTTCGGACTAGCTCCTCTCCCCGTCGACAAGGGCAGCCTGGCCTTCCTCCTCCGCACATCCTGGGCCTCTCACGCCCTGTCCGACCCATGCTCCTTTCACGCTACAATGTTCTCTGCCTCGGCGCACCTCGATGCGTTCCGAGGGGACTGGAACAACCCCATTACAACGTACCATTACACCATGGCCCTGCGACTGATTCGCGAGAAGCTCGCCGCGCCTACTATGGCGCTTGATGAGGGGACGATTGCGTGTATCCCCACGATGGTCTTTTTCTCCGTAAGCTGAAGCTTCCTTATACTTCTATGTGAACCTAGGGGGATCAAGTCTAATAGTAACGTGTCTGGGGTAGTCTCTAAGAGGCGACGAGCAATCATCACAGATCCACACAAAGGGTCTCACCCAACTCCTCCGAGCGAGAGGTGGTCTCGCAGAGTTTGAGCTAGATGGGTTCTTCGCCGCCTTGATACCAGTGTAAGCATTAAATGTCCTCAGCACATCTTAGCCTCGCTCAACGCTAACGACATATCCAACCTCACCAGATGCGTCATAACAGCAGCCATAGTCTTTGACTCGGAGCTCGACATCCCAGGGATCGACATCCCCCCAACGCCATTCTTCCCACCATCCCGGCTGGTCTCGGCTACGCTCGATCGAGCAGCAAATCGAAACGGGTACCATCATCTCTCGCGCGAGGCAGTCCAGATCTTCGAGGACATTCGCTCAGTCTGCACAACGCGAGATGAGTTCTTGCGCACGCAAATCAAGACTGAATGGCGTAACAGACTCCAGAAGAGGTTTACACGGACCATAATACATGACCAGACCGCTGCCCCCGACAGAATCGAGGCAGCATGCCGCGCTGCCGCGATGATATTCTTCTACTTCCTCTTCGACGACCCCCCCACCTCTGATTTCGATGCTGACTCCAACCCCACCTGTTCCCTATTCACCCCGACCACATCAACCACACCAACAACATCACCCGCACCAACCACGCACCTCCAAACCCTAATCGCAGACCTCAAAGAAACCCTCATGAAAACAAACACAGACCTCTGGATCCGCACGTCCGCAGAGGCGATCACCTGGGTCTCACTCGTCGGCGCCGCAGCGAGTCTCCCCGCGAGCGCGGACAGGATCTGGTTTAGTCTGCGGTTTGCGCAGCCTGTGGGTTGTATTCGGAGCGAGGGGGCGGGCCTGTATATCGCCTGCTGGATGCTGTATGACTGGTTGAATTTTCGGAGGAAGGAGAAGATGGCCGTTGTTGAGATAGCGTGAGGGTGCGTGCGTATATGCAGTATATAACAGGAATGAAAAACACATATCTCATGTCATTTTGTAGCTTTCGGCTGGCCGGCCCGGGCCCTGAAAAGAAAGCCAAACTGGATTCCATGGTCTCCTAGATACTGCTTGAGACCAACAAGAACCTGGCGGATAGTAGATGGTGGTTTTGTTTGCGGTCATCACACAACAGCACTAGTGGCCAATGGCCATGTCGGTAATTACCTAGGACATGGATGCATGCACTTGCTTATTGGTAGACTTCTATATGGAGATTTAGCTACTCCAATCTAATTATCATCAAGAGTGGATACACACTACGTATCTTGCACAGCCTATGTTCCAGCGCAGTTGTCGGCCATCCGCCTTCATTCATTAGGGAAATGGTGCCAGCGGCTACGGTGGCGGACAGACCCAGAGCCTGTCACCCCCCATATAGACTTATTAGTTCTTTAGTTGGAATAGCATACCTCTATGCATTTTATTTAATTCGCCATGTTATTGAATACTACAACATTCTACAATGTCATCAATAACATCGTAACATATACCCCCCGGCCAAGCGAGGCATCAAGACTCCAACCAAACCCCAATTCTGTAACTCTCAGACGTGGTTGTCAAGGGGACCCTTTGATATTGTGTATATAAACGATATGTCGCAAACTATATTTCTTGAGTGGCTGTTCATAATGCCACCATAACCGTACTGCAAGTGTGTCGCGTAGGGTCATGATGATCAGTGGACTAGGTCCTCAAAAAAGCAGGTGGTACGGGTCCTGATATAGGAAAGAACGACCCTTGGTTGTGCCTTCCTTGCTGGCTCATGATTAGTATATGGGAAAGGTGCGACCTGCAGGCAGGGATCGCTCCTTCCTGTTTCTCGGGTCTGATGAAAGAGGAAAGAACGGCCCTTGGTCGCGCTTTCCTTGTTGGCTCGGGTTGGTATATGGGGAAGGTGCGACCCATAGGCAGGGACCGCTCCTTTCTATTTGTCCAGTTGGTGAATCAGGAAAGAACGACGATGGGCCGTACCTGCCTATCGGGGGTTGACACCGCGAGCCTTATTTACTATCGCGTACACCGCTCCTCCGCCGGCCTCCATCCGACTCCCAACCCCTCCATCACCATCCTCTCGCGCTCCTGCCATGTCTCCCCGCCATGCTCCAAATCAATCACCTGCCCGCCCGTCGTCCGCTCACGCACCCCGCTTGAATCGAACTTCCACCCGCGGGACTTCTTCGCGTACCGACGCAGATCCCGCTCAAAGGTCGTATCGCCCGACCAGCCCAGCACCGCGCACCCGACTGTGTGCCAGGGCGAGATGATGATATCGACGCGGCGGTGCGGGTTTTCGTTTTTGATCTTGCCGTCTTCGGTCTGTGTTGAAGTTGCCGAGTCAGACGCAGCTGGAGGTGGAGGTGTCGGATCCTGCCAGACGACAAGCGCCTTGTCCAGCGAGTCGAAGTGGTTCTTGCCTTGCGTTTCACCGCGGTACGGTAGCGTTTGCTGGTCCCTTTGGGAGGTCGTCATGTGCAGGGCGAGTGTATGCGTGATCCAGCCTTCCTTTTCGAGTGAGGCGACGACGTCGACGATCAGGTTGTGTGTTACGGATTTGTCGCGGTGTGACAAGATGAGGTCGACGTCGTGTGAGGTCTGCTTCCCGCGGCGGTAGCTACCTACTATGACGCATTCGACGCCGCGGCCGTCGTAGGTTGCCGTGGGGCGGACGGCGTTTGCGTGCTTTGTAACGGTGTGGGCGATGTACTCGGTTTCGGAGCGTGGTATGGGGAGCAGGAACTCGTCGTAGTATTTCACGCCGATCTGCTGTACGCGCGAGAGCGAGTTCCACCCATGCTCGACTATATCGTCGAGGTCGCGCCATTGGCGCGCGTAGTAGAAGTCCCGCGCTGTTTTGGCGCCGACGCCCCAGATCTCGGAGAACTCGTTGAGGGTCTTGAGATCCGGGTCGGTGTCTAGGGCTGAGGCGTCAGAGAGAGTCCCGGACTCGCTGGCTTTGAACTCTGTGAAGAGGTTGGCGATTTTATGGTCGCACCCTGGGAGAGCGATTATCTGTGACCCACGGCGGATTTCATGCGGGTAGGCTGCTATTGCGGCTATCGCTGTGCTGTATGCCCTGACTCCAATTTCGTCAAGGTTCAGTTCGCGGATTGTACGGATTTTCATCAGTTCGTTAATGAACTTGTCGTTTGGCGAGTTGAGAAAGGACGAGCGCATACAGGCGTAGACAACATTGTCGCGGACCCAGTCTGGTGGAGGAGGGAGAGCTTCGGCTTCTTCGTTCTCGGACGTTGTTTGACGGTAGAGCTTTGGGGGCTGATGACTCGACGTCAGGCCGTCGCGGTGTCTGTGTCTGGAAACGGAAACGGGTGGTAGGGGCACCTTGAATGCGGCATCTTGCTTCGCGCGGTCGAGTATAGCCTGCGAGTTCGCCGTATCCTTATCCTGCTTGGTGGCAGGCTTTTCAACTTTCCGGCCCCTGTATACAACGAATGGGTCGATTGGGAGGATACTCTGCGCCTCGACACACTGAGCTAGCCAATCCAGTCGAGCAACTCGCACCGCACCTTCCCGTGCACTCTCTTTCAAAGCCGATACCGTACTCGGATACGACTCAGGAACCGGAGCAGACATCTGCGGCCTCTTCAACCGCGCAGCTGGTTCCCGAACCCCATCCTCCCCGCTCTCGTCTTCAGTATTCAGAGAAACCTCCTCCTCAAGCCGAATTCTAGCGCTGGCACCGCTCTCGTCAACCCTTCTTTTCTTCACCGCCGACCTATTCTCCTGTTCTGGGGTCGACGGCTGCCCAAGATCACTCTCCGCTTCTTCATCCGTCCATACCCCCCTGGACCTCAACTCCAGCGCCGCGCGCTTCTTCTGCCCCACGCGTCCAAGCACAAGTGTCGCCTCCGAAACATCGTAAGTCAAATGTGCGCCGAGCTCGATGAGTGTCTCTTCAGCTTGGTGCAGCGCGTCGAGACTCAGGTGCGTGGGTAGGACGAAGATCGGAGGACACGACGAGAGGGAGAGACCGCCGGCTTCGGTGTCGCGAACCGGATCACGACCTGAATTCGGATCCAGGGATGCGTTTGAGAGTGTAGGAGAGCTAGCTGTTGCAGAGGACATTATATATTAGGAGAGGGGATTATTTTCGTCGTGAGTTGTTTCCATTGCGGGGTTGTCGGGTTTCGCGAAATGTAGGCATCGTATAGATATAGCTGTTGATAGATATCGTGGTATCAGGATCGTAACTAATCGTATAGCTCGTGAGTTATATATAATGCGATAGTCAGGGCAGCGTAAATCGCATTAAAGTGAACGTTATCGTGATCGCGTGTTCGACGTCATGGGACAATAATAAAAAGATCGCGGGGGCCGTGCGGGGAAAGTCGTTTTCGGAATATCAGAGTGGTGTTCGGATAGTCATCGAGTCTGCGCCTAGACGAAAAGGAGACAGGCTCGACTGGAGAGCATGTCTGGGAGCTTGACGAGGAAGAAGGTGAAGACTTCGTGAGGAGTTGAGTTACGTTGTAGAAGGGAAGAAACCTCCGAGGGATGACGTGCGGAATACGAGTCCGCCCCGCTGATCAATTAGTGCCTCAGGCATCATATCTTCTACTAGATCCTATTCCCATCTTGCCATACTTCTAGACTGAAATCTGCACCGAGGTTGTATGCCCAGATCCTCCTTCCATAGATCTCACCAACGTCACTATAAGGCTTGAATACCATATTCCGACCCATATCACCGCGTATCCCCCTTGGGCCTCACAGTCCCATAACTCACAACGCCGCTCTCATTCAACGGCGTATCAGCCCTAGGCACAGAAACCGCAGGCTCATCTTGATACCCCGTCGTCCCCTCCTCATCTGCACCCGCACGAGCAACCCCCTTCCCATGCCGCCTCCCAATCCACCTCCGCCACGGCCCATAAACAAAAACACTAATCGTCCCAAAGACAAGGAACGCGCCGCAGATCCCCCCGCCAATAACATCGTAGTAATCACCGGCCGTTTGCACGCCGTCCCAAAAGCGACCCGTCGGCTCAGCGACGTTGAGGATGAGTGTTAGGAGCTGGATCACGCCGATGATGATGGCGACGATTACCGTGAGCGTTGTGAGCACGATCGAGTAGTACAGGAAGGCGACGGGGTCGCGGTGGTTTTGGGAGGGGGTTATGGGGGTTTGGTCGGTGTCGTCGATGAGGGGGGATTCGGAGGTTGTGCTTGTGCTGATGCGCTTGGGTGGGAGGAAGTTTGTTGCTGGTTGGATGTAGAGCGCGAGCATTAGGGCGCCGTCGGTTGTGTCGAGGAGGCACATTCCCGCTGTTTTTTTTTGTTTGTATTAGAATATACTTGGTCTGGGATTGTGGTACGGAATGCATGGGGGTGTGTACCTGTGAAAAGAATGGGGAAGATGAGGATAACCCAAAAGGTAGTCCCCTTGGCCGCTTCGATAGACGATATCCCCAGAAGCGCAATCTCAGACGAAGTATCGAATCCAAGACCGAATAGGATGCCCAGCGGGTACATCTTCCAGGGCCTGTGCGTTCCAAGTCAGCTCAGCACGATTTGTACAATCCGCCAAATCTACCGCCGGAATAGACCAGTAGGGCGGAGGTAGTGACTCACCGATCAATCAACTTGAACATCCTCTTCAAAACCCCAAACAAGATTCCACCGCCCTCAATCTTCCACGCCTCATCCTCCTGGCCCTCAGGCAGATCCAGCACCTTCTGCAGCTGCTTGTACAGCTTGTAGAGGATATACGCGTTCATTATCCCCAAGAGGATGAGGAATGCGGCGCTGACGGAGGTGCCGATGATTCCGCCTACTGTGCTGAACTTGTCGAAGCGCGAGGAGACCGCGGCGGCGGTTGCTGCTACGACGATTGACGTGATGATTACGATTGTCGAGTGGCCGAGTGAGAAGAACGTGCCGACTGTTACGGGCTTTTGGCCTGTTGCGAGGAGGCGCCGGGTCATTAGGTCGATGGCCTAGAAGGGTGTTAGATGCGTCTTGATATGGGTGAGGGTTGGGGGTATGTACAGAGATGTGATCCGCATCAAATGCATGGCGGAGACCGAGCGTGTATGAGAGAACGGCGTTGGAGACGAGGGAGCTACACAGATCAGCCCATACCCTCCACACAAAAACCAGCGGACGCAAAGTGAACTCACGGATGATATTTCTGCGACAAGTCAGTCAACATATCCCCAACTGCTATATCTCGAAAGTAGAGAACATACCAAGACAATCGCAACAGCGACCCAAACCACGACATTAACCAGCGCAACGAGCAAAATCACTCCAATAGAGCGAATAGGGACCTTGCGAATCCCAGGGAGCCGGCCGTGAGAGCGCTCGGCATGCCGGATGAGCGACTTGGTGCTCCATTTCTTGTCGTCGGTCTCGTCGTGCTGCGATTCGACGGCGGGGGAGGGTGGGGGGAGCGAGTCGGAGTCCCGCATCCTTCTTCGACGAGCTTTTGTGCGCTGGACTGGATATCAGTATATGCGACTATACCGGTGTAGGTCGATATATATGCGACAGAAGCAAACAAAGTTGTGGAAGGAATGGAAGAAAAATGCTTGGTGTTTTAGTAGATAGTTTTTTTTTTGGTGAGGGGTCGACGACCCCACGCGATAAGAGCAGAAGTTGAAGCGTTATCAATTCCTCCACATAACGCGACGAAACCGGCGAACTGCAGACTCTTGACTTACACTGACTTTGTTGACGAACCTGTTCCGAGTGCTTCAGTTTGACCGACTGCTGGTCGTCGGGAGAAAGCTGCAATCCTCAAAAATACTCCCACGAAGAAGTATTTCTCGCTTCTTAAATGCTCTATTGACCAAACCGCCGAACAGCTTCCCCACCACGTGACTTCGCCGACCGGAGGCCGCCGACAAGCGGAGGACTTTACTTCCAAGCGAGCTCAGAGTTACTTCCTGCTACGCAAGGAGGTGGAGCAGACGTCATGAGCAAAAATTATTTTGGCTATGTGCAAGGTCTAACTTTATATACAAGGTTCATCATTCGTCACTTCGTGAGATCCTTCAGGTTGGACCTGAGGAGATGGATGCCTCCCTGAAGGACGACTTTCTAAACTGGTGCTAGTCGTGTTGACTGCAGCACAGTCGTTTCGGCTGACTTGGTTCCCTCATCTGTGAGGGTAGCCGGGTTAGAGCGTTGATGCTCCGAGTTTGAGTCTACCGGCCTGGGAGTGTTCCGTTCCCCTTGGGTCGGGACGGGTGAGTGCCGCGGGAAAAGGTTTCCTCATGCGGGCGATGACTGGATCAAATGATCTCAGATGCTAAGGTTGGTTTCTGGAAGTTGGCAACAATGTGCCAAATTTTTGTCTCATTCACGCCGCAGCAAGGACAGTCGGCGAAGGGGTCCACTTGGTGACACTGGGCTGAGGCTTCTTAAAGTCCGGCCCGAAGAGCAGGTTCCACTCGTTGCGCGTGATCGGAGTCACATCCGAAGCAGATAGGGGAGTCTTGGGGCCACGCTTGGTCGGGAGAATACCCGAGCGAGGCGTGCTGGACAACAACTGCTGCTTGCGGATGCGGACCGTGCGCACAGGCGCTTGCTTCTTCTCCATGACGACGGGCTTGGGCGGTGGCGGGAGGACGATGCCCTCCTGGTGGTACTGGTGCTTGTAGACGTCAGCGACCTGGGCGAGGAGGTCGTCGTGGACGTCGAGCTGCTCGTACACGCGGTGGAAGAAGGCCTTGCTGAAGGGGCGGCCCTGGAAGTCCTCGATCGTGCGGTGGAGGAGGCGCACGCAGGAGTTGATGTATGATTCGCGGACCGGGGTGTTCTTTGACGAGAGGATGCACAGGCGGCGCTTGAAGGTGTAGATGCGGTCGACGTTGAGGAGGGTGAGGCCCTCGCGGGAGAAGACGACCTCGTTCTGCAGGATGGAGCGCTCGATAAGGTACTCGTTTGCGTTGCGCTCGTGCTGGCTGCGGCTGAGGGCGTCGGTCCAGCTTTGGCCGAGGGAGAATTTCTGGGCTGCCTTTGCGACGGTGCGGGTGAGGATGCGGTAGGCCGAGGGTTCCAGGACTGCGGAGGGGATGACGATGAGGTCGGAGGGTTGGCCCGTTGGGTAGGGCTTGCCGCGGCCGACGAGGAGGGTGACGTGCATCATCTTTTGTTGCAGCTTGACGGAGATGTATTCGAGGGCTGGGATGATGGAGGGGGTGAGGGTCTCGGAGTCAAAGTTGAAGTCGGCGGCGAGAGGAGACGAGATCATGTCCGAGGTGACGCTGCGGGTGGGAGAGCTGGGCACATAGACGCCCGTTGGGCGAGGCAGACGGATGACAACCATGATGATGATGATTGATGTTTATCCTGACAAGTATAAGAGATACTGTGTCGATGGTGGCGAGTTGCACAACAAGCCTGGGAAACGAGGAATGCAGGCCGCCAGCTGGGATCAATAAATAAATCTCACCACGGCTCAGGAGAAAGAGGGGAAAACAGCCTCGAGTGCTAGCTTTGTTTTCCCAGTTCTAATGATAGCAAATTGGCCAGCACACTCGACGACCCGACAGAGTGGAAGCCAACCACAGCGCGAGGCCGCCAATATTTAAGCGCCTGTTGGTGTGCCGGTGCAGCTCAAGGCACATTTCCTGCAGCCACAGCACACTGTCCGAGCACTTCATCTCGCTACCTCCGTCCATTGGTCGCCGACCGCACTAATTTGCCCATAAATAGGGTGTCGACAGGGGGTCTCTCTAAAAAAAGACCGAGTTCATTTACGAGGTGCCCAAGATAGCTGCTGCTAATTAACCTTCATTTCCTCTCAAAGAGGGGTCGCCCGCGTTGGTTCAGCCCGGTCCAGCACAGTCCAACACGGTCCAACGTCGCCGTCTCTTCCTGACCCAAACTTACGCGCTGCAGTGCCTTGACCTGCCTGCTAATCACGCAGATGGCTGCGAGACTATTGGAATCGTGCAGCTAACGCTACCGGTCTCTGCCACTGCGCAGCCTGCGCTGCGCGCTCGCGCCATGCCGAGGAGACCCTCTCTGCAGCTCGGCCGGTGCAAAGCCATTGTCGTTATCGCGACAGCCACTCGTCAAGCACCCTGCTCGACCGTGGGCTCCAAAAAGTCGTCAAAGACGCGGCTTCCAAGTCCCGTCCAGGCGTTCGCGAGCGGGGTAATCCTCCGAGCCATGCTTTCAGCCTGAAAGTCGGGTTGTTGTGTGCTCTTGGCCTGGCGCGTATTCTTCGGGAACGCTGCCAGCGAAGAGGATCACCACAGAAAATCTTGAAAAACCAACGCAACCAACATTCAGCTCGCTACATAGCCGGCCGTTCTTCCTGGTTGCTTTTTGAGCCACTGGTGAGAGACCTTTCTTTTTTTTTTTTTTTTTTTGGAAGCACGGGAAATTGCAAGCATGAGCTGCCAGCTCTTGTTTGTCCTCGTACGTGATCCCCATCCCTATCTCTACCATACTATCTTTGCGGAGTTGATATCGGCGGCGTTGTCCAACTTCGGTTTGGGCTTACAGCATATGAGCATCGATCTTATATGTTGACTGCCGTTCGATTCCAGCTTTCTGCAGAGGTTTAGATCCAGTTGCCATGTACTCAACCCTCCTTCTTCATGCTTAACCATATTAGGATATGAGATTGTCCATATACACATGCTACTTTATTATACCCTATTATTTCATCCCATTTTCAAGTTTATCTTTCACCAACCCTATTTTCGTGCCTACTTATACCAAGTCGCTCGGCTATCCATAGCCTGTTGTTACCCGATTCCAAGAACAGGCTCATCATGAAACCCGTCCACTCCAAACATCTTGAGATCCGTGCTTCTCCATCAAATCCCGCTAGGGAACGCTCGTCAAGCCTCCTTCCGAATGCTAAAGCCCACCCCTCTACCACTGGCACTGGCACTGGCCCAGCTCTTCGGCATTCATCCTCCAATCTAGCTCCAATCAAGTTCCAGTCAAGCTCCAATCACTAACAGAGAATGATCCGAAGGGCAGCCCAGAATAAAGGTATTCCAGATAATAAACGATAGTGCCCAAATACCCGCAGGTAATAGAAGGGTTTCGAGTAGGGGCTCTTCCGTATCGGCGAACCAGATTTCCGGTGGTGGGATGGGAGTGGTGTACGTGATCCGTATTACTTTGTTTCGTGGAGTAGTACTAGGCCTACTACTATCCTCATACAAAGCATTTTTCTAGCTTTGTCAAGCATGACTAGCTGTGAGAATTTGGAAACGGCTCTAAAAAAACACGGAGCATAGTGCTGGTTGCCGGCTTAACGGGCGTAAGCGACGGAAAGGTTTTCCAGCTGCGTGTTTGAAGAACACATGAAACGAGACAAAGCGAGGTCTTTTGCTAGAATTATTCTGCATGAGGGACAACCCAGCAAGTAAGAACGAGGTTGTCATGATCTTTGATTAAGATTGTCGGGTCCCATTGTGGCAGGATGGTCTCCAACAATGCCATTGCGACTGTTCCTGGTACTGCTTTGTACCTCAACCGAAACCTTAAAATATTCCCCATCAAATAAGGGACCGCCCAAACTTCGAAGATCGGGGCAATTATGACTATGCGCTCCATGCTGAGATTTCCTCAACTCATCTCATCATCTTGCTTATCTCACACTCATATGTGGGGTCACGTCACGAACCAACGGGCTATACCTTTTCTTTCATCGTGGTTTACTTCCCCAGTCCTTTTGCAGAAAAAATATCAATGTTTTTGTATATGTATCAGGGACATCCTGGCTGTTTATTTCAAACAACAAGCATGTTGGTAGTAATCTCAAGGAATGATCGATGTTCTGGCCTTCTATTTCCCCACTTAAGAGGCTGACAAATTTAAAACCCCCTTGGTCCAGTTGGAAATCCCCCTGTCTCACTACTACGGAGTACTAGCGGGAACGTCATATAAGGAGCGTTACGCTGAGAAATAGCCCTGCTTCTTCCATCCTCCTCTCCCCGCTCAATCTCGCTCCAGCCCGCTCCAAAAATGCCGCTTCCGACCCAACCCACACGAAGGCGGAGATTCTCGCCTCAATGGGGTAAACAGCTTGGTTTCAGAGCATTTCTTATCTTCCAACGCCTCCATCGATTCTATACCACTTTTGTCATCCTTGCCGCCCTCATGAGCGGCCTCGCCCTCGCCACCCTGACCTTTGATGAGTTCCATCCTCCAGACTCAACGCTGATCCGGGCAGCTGAAGGCTTCCTTGCCAGCTCCGCCGCTACTGCAGTGATCTCTGCAGTTACGGCGACGGAATTATTGTTCCATTTCGAAGGACTCGAGAAAGCCACCAGACTGGATCTGGCGTTTGCCTGGCTACCCCTAGTCCTCCTCGACCTCTCGATCGTCGAATTTCTTGTCGGGTTGGTTTGCTGGTACTATGGGAAAAGCGATCGGTGGAGGGGTACCTTGATGGTGGCACAATTTTCGTCGTTACTAGGTGGCTGCATTATTGTGACGATTTGGATATGGTTCCAGATGAAAGAAGAAGGCGGACTTGGTAAGGAAGAAACCAAGGGTTCTGCGAACAGCACATATGTCGCTGATGAGTAGGCCCCTAATCAAACTTGGTGGGGGAGTGTAGGGTGTCACGTGGCCATCCCTAGATCTATGCTGGCCACTCGTCATGGCGGTGTCTATTGCTCACCCAGAGCTGTCAAACTTTGTTTTCTTATTCTAGCTTGCGAGTCAACCACTTTTTCTCTTCTTTTTTTT